>OZ029913.1:63174454-63721954 GCA_964023275.1 Norana najaformis
GTTCATTCAGTCATTCGTTCATTCATTCATTCGTTCATTCGTTCATTCAGTCATTCGTTCATTCATTCATTTACTCATTCGTTCACTCATTCATTCAGTGCAATTGTGGCGCTCCTCTTCGAGGTATCTACCCAGAAACGCTTCCAACGAATAGTCGGTAAAAGAGAAGATTGATCCTCACTTCTTTTCAGTTAGCAATCCCTCTTCATCCCCTCCCTCCCTTCCTTCCTTCCTTCCTTCCTTCCTTCCTTCCTTCCTTCCTTCTTTCCTTCCTTTCTTCCTTCCTTCCTTCCTTCATTCATTGTTTCCTTCCTTCCTTCCTTTCTTCCTTCCTTCCTTTCTTCCATCATTGTTTCCTTCCTTCCTTTCTTTCTTCCTTCCTTCCTTCTTTCTTACTTTCTTTCCTTCCCTCTTTTCTTCCTTCCTTCCTTTCTTCCATCATTGTTTTCTTCCTTCCTTTCTTTCTTCCTTCCTTCCTTCCTTCCTTCCTTCCTTCTTTCTTACTTTCCTTCCTTCCCTCTTTTCTTCCTTCCTTCGTTAATTTTTTCCTTCTTTCCTTCCTTCTTTTCTTCCTTTCTTCCTTCTTTCCTTCCTTCTTTCCTTTCTTCCTTCTTTCCTTCCTCCTTTCCTTACTTCCTGTTGCTGTCAGCCTGTCAGCAAAAATGACCCATGCGTCAAGCGCTTTGCAGGCTTCTTTCAACCGCTGCTCTTTCCGTCATCACCGATCACCCCTGTACCAGCTTCTTTCCTCCGCCACATTCAACCATCTTCCATTGGCTTCCCGCACGCGTTGTCCATCATCCTATCGAACTTGGCTTTAAAGGGAAGTTCGTACTCGTTCGGCAGTTTCCGTAAACAGTCGGATCATGACACCCGCCAGCGATTTACAGGATCTAATTAGACTAATCCAGGAACTGGATTGGACTGTATTCTTGGCAGCGCGAGATGAGGGTAAAGACAAGGAGAGCGATCGTTAGCCTGGCACACTGGATGACCTCTACAGCCACGATAGCCATGCACCTAATAGCCCTCGCTATTAAAGGCTCTAAATTTCAGACCTATTTGGGTTCGTTTCCTAATAAAAGATACATTAAATTCATAGGGCTTTATATTCTCAACAGTAAAAGTTAATCATGAGACCAAGTGAATGAGTGATCCATGAATAACTAGGTCTATCTATATATGAACAGCCTATAAAACCTATGCAACCCCAAGGCATAGTAGCCGATTGGATAGAGCACTCGGCTTGTAACGCGCACAGTACGGGTTCGAATCTCCCCTTAGACGATTACTGTGTAGGGACCTTGAGCAAGTCCTTCACTCACAACTGATCAGTGCCTTCGATTGATGCTTAGTCGTTAGATAGTGGCGCTTAATAAATGCAGAAATAAATTTGGAATTGGATCTTCAGGATAGAACAGGGAAGAAGGGGAATCACATTGCTATTCAACCAAACTTTGGAAATATATGTACATATATTTTTTAATTTAAATTTTAAAATAAATTTAATACATATATGTTGGCATAGCCATATATGACATAGAATTTGTTGAAGATAAACATCATCAAACTGTTGTCTGCTAGGCATTGTTTATACGACGCTGTCAGTTACAGTTGAAGTTAAGCGCCACTCTTGAGCCCGGTTAGTACTTGGCTGGGTGACCTTTCACCTCACCTGGTGCCAACTGAACCATCCATCCTTTCCGAGTCGGTAAATAAGTGCCAAAGCAAGTTGAAAAAATGCCATGTCCTTGCAGTGGCGGCTCCAGGATTGCTTGCGCGGGGGGCAAGAGCATTTCCAGGGGTCCCACATTCTGGGGAGTCCATCATGCACGGGTCTGGTCTGAGGGGCGCTGGCATATAAGGGAACCCCACCCCAAAGCCAAGAGCTAAATCCGCCATTGGGTCGTTGGATTGCGGTGATCGGCTTTGCTCACATCGCCAACAAAATTAAATCAGAATTTCGCATCTATAACGCTGGGCTGCTGAAGCTGCTGACGACGATGATGCTGATAAAGAAGAAGATGATGGTGATAATGATGCGAACTGATCCTGCTAATTAGATCGCGCTCATGCAGGTTCCTCAAACGCTTTCAGCTAATGTTCCTCCATTATTCCTTACATTATCCCGAGCATTATTCGCGCCTCGTTTTTATGCCAGGTATTAAGAGGGCCTTAGCGGTCGCTCGCGTTCCCGGTTCCTCCAGCGAACACCGGCGGCTAAGCAGGTGCTCGCAAACTGCCAATCACTTCCCGCCTCGTTTCTTTGCAGATGATCGAAAGCGAGGAAAGAGAAGTCCAGACGAGACTGCTCGATAAGGTCGTCTGGCCTTGAAGCTGTGCGCAAGCGGGTTCTTAATCGTAATCGTAATCGTAATTGTAAGCTCGACATTTCTAAAGCGCTACTTAAAAGATAAACACATGGCACCAGCTTATTCACGAGCGCTTCGTCAAGTCAGTGGGGTTGTCCAACGATGCTATATCAAGAACCAAGTCCGGTTGCCAGAAGACCAGAGAGTGAAGGGAAGAGAAGCTGTTAGGTGGGTTGTGTTTAAGCTGTGAGAGAAATCGGAAGGCAAGGTTGAAATCGGGTGCAGCCCCAGTTCTCCGGCGCTTGAGACGGCGGGGTGGAAAATGGAGAGGATTTCGGGGAGGAAAGACATTGAAGGGTGGGCAGTGAAAGGGTCAGAGTGTCGTAAAAGGAGGAGGAAGAAGAGGACGAAGAGGTGGAGGAGGAATATGAGGAAGATTAGGAGAAGGAAGAGGAGAGGAGAAAGAAGAGGAGGAGGAAGACGAGGAGGGAGATGAGAAGGTGGAATATGAGGAAGATTAGGAGAAGGAAGAGGATGAGAAGAGGAGAAGTTAAAGAAAGATGATAAACAGGTAGAGAAGGAGTATAGAAGAAAGTGAATGAGGAAATTTAGAAAGGAAGATTACTGGTCCAATCAAAAACCCTAACCAGAGACGGATTTAGCTAAAGGCGTGTGAGCCGTTCGCCCCTAGGCCTCTCTTGGTTATTTACCGGCGCCCCTCAGACCAGACCCGTGTATGGTGGACTGCCAGAATGTGGCTCCCCTCTGGAAATGCTCTCGCCCCTCCACGCAGGCAAACCTGGAGGTGTTAATGACCCTAAGGGTATTGGAGATTCATAGAAGATTCAGCCGGGTCGCAACCCTTTATCAACTGCCCATTATGTATACTGACCTACTTACCCGCTTACTCCGGAAAATACATCACAGATCAGTTTCTTAATTGTCATTTAACCGGCGAAATGTTCAAAAACTTTTGAAACTTAAATTAATCAATGATTATTGTAATTATTTATGGCATTTTAAACTCAAGCAATATAGATCGTTACTTTCCTTCCCGAATTTACTTTAAAGTTGTGACACTTTGGCGCTTAATAAGCATAATTTCAATGTTGTGAGATTTCTAATCAAGCCAAATGCCAATCATCGAATTAGTAGTTAGGCCAACATAATATTTAGCGACGCTGAGCTTTGAACTGACCTGAAATTCCCTCGTAAGCCAACGTAATACTTAGTAATGCTGAGCTTTGAACTGACCTGAAATTCCCTCGTAAGCCAACGTAATACTTAGTAATGCTGAGCTTTGAACTGACCTGAAATTCCCTCGTAAGCCAACATAATACTTAGTAATGCTGAGCTTTGAACTGACCTGAAATTCCCTCGTAAGCCAACGTAATACTTAGTAATGCTGAGCTTTGAACTGACCTGAAATTCCCTCGTAAGCCAACGTAATACTTAGTAATGCTGAGCTTTGAACTGACCTGAAATTCCCTCGTAAGCCAACGTAATACTTAGTAATGCTGAGCTTTGAACTGACCTGAAATTCCATCGTAAGCCAACATAATACTTAGTAATGCTGAGCTTTGAACTGACCTGAAATTCCCTCGTAAGCCAACGTAATACTTAGTAATACTGAGCTTTGAACTGACCTGAAATTCCCTCGTAAGCCAACGTAATACTTAGTAATGCTGAGCTTTGAACTGACCTGAAATTCCCTCGTAAGCCAACATAATACTTAGTAATGCTGAGCTTTGAACTGACCTGAAATTCCATCGTAAGCCAACATAATACTTAGTAATACTGAGCTTTGAACTGACCTGAAATTCCCTCGTAAGCCAACATAATACTTAGTAATGCTGAGCTTTGAACTGACCTGAAATTCCCTCGTAAGCCAACATAATATTTAGCGACGCTGAGCTTTGAACTGACCTGAAATTCCCTCGTAAGCCAACATAATACTTAGTAAAGCTGAGCTTTGAACTGACCTGAAATTCCCTCGTAAGCCAACATAATACTTAGTAATGCTGAGCTTTGAACTGACCTGAAATTCCCTCGTAAGCCAACATAATACTTAGTAATGCTGAGCTTTGAACTGACCTGAAATTCCCTCGTAAGCCAACATAATACTTAGTAATACTGAGCTTTGAACTGACCTGAAATTCCCTCGTAAGCCAACATAATACTTAGTAATACTGAGCTTTGAACTGACCTGAAATTCCATCGTAAGCCAACATAATACTTAGTAATGCTGAGCTTTGAACTGATCTGAAATTCCCTCGTAAGCCAACATAATACTTAGTAATGCTGAGCTTTGAACTGACCTGAAATTCCCTCGTAAGCCAACGTAATACTTAGTAATGCTGAGCTTTGAACTGACCTGAAATTCCCTCGTAAGCCAACATAATACTTAGTAATGCTGAGCTTTGAACTGATCTGAAATTCCCTCGTAAGCCAACATAATACTTAGTAATACTGAGCTTTGAACTGACCTGAAATTCCCTCGTAAGCCAACGTAATACTTAGTAATACTGAGCTTTGAACTGACCTGAAATTCCATCGTAAGCCAACATAATACTTAGTAATGCTGAGCTTTGAACTGACCTGAAATTCCCTCGTAAGCCAACATAATACTTAGTAATGCTGAGCTTTGAACTGACCTGAAATTCCCTCGTAAGCCAACATAATACTTAGTAATACTGAGCTTTGAACTGACCTGAAATTCCATCGTAAGCCAACATAATACTTAGTAATACTGAGCTTTGAACTGACCTGAAATTCCCTCGTAAGCCAACGTAATACTTAGTAATGCTGAGCTTTGAACTGACCTGAAATTCCCTCGTAAGCCAACATAATACTTAGTAATACTGAGTTTTGAACTGACCTGAAATTCCCTCGTAAGCCAACATAATACTTAGTAAAACTGAACTATGAACTGACCTGAAATTCCCTCGTAAGCCAACATAATACTTAGTAAAACTGAACTATGAACTGACCTGAAATTCCCTCGTAAGTCCACCATTCGGACCAAGTCGATGACTGGACTAAAACACACGAAATCAACGCAACGGATTAGACTCTCGAATACAAAAAAAACATCAAAACTGTCTCAGTTCAATGCACATCTGCCGAATGGTTAGAGCGCTCGCCTTGAAAGGAGAAGTATACGAGTTTGATCCTTCCCTGAGACGGTTACTGGGAAGTTACTGAGAAAATTATTGCTCAGCGCCAACGAATGATGGTTTCTTGTCGTGTATAGGGCACTAAATAAATACTGAACAAACACTAACGCTAGCATATTTACACTAACATTAACACTGTAATATGTTATTCAAATATTTTATTTATTTGTGTATTTCTGCATTTGTTAAGCGCCACTATCCAGTGACTAAGCATCAATCGATGGCACTGAGTAATTGTGAGTGAAGGACTTATTCAAGGTCCATACACAGTAACGATCTCAGGGAAGGAGACTCTAACCTATACTCCCCGCGTTACAAGCTGATGAATAATCTGTGAATAAACTAGTGATTAAGTTGGTGATTAAGCTGTGAATAAGCTGGTGAGTAAGTTGTTGATTAAGCTGGTGAATAAGTTGGTGATTAAGCTGTGAATAAGCTGGTGAGTAAGTTGGTGATTAAGCTGGTGAATAAGCTGGTGAATAAGCTGGTGAATAAGCTGGTGATTAAGTTGGTGAATAAGCTGGTGAATAAGCTGGTGATTAAGTTGGTGAATAAGCTGGTGAATAAGCTCGTGAATCATCTGTGAATAAGGAGGTTCACACGACCTTGGGAGTTGTAGAAATCTCGAGATTACAATTACGATTACGACCACCCCAGTGAAGAAGGTTCGAACCCGAGTGGCGAGCGCCCAACCGATCGGCCACAGTGTCATAATTTCCCTGCTTTGATAAGAAGAAAGCAAGATGAGAGTAGAGACTGTCAGTCAAATGACGTCGAATTCACCGGACGAATGTTGTCTCGCGAGATGCGATACTTCGAAGAGATTATCTCTTTTATTTCGGACGTCTCGCCGATAATCTGCCTTCATTGCTGTTTCCTGGCTGTTTGGTTGATTGGTTGATTGGTTGATTGACTGGCCGCTTAGTTGACATTCTTCGGTGTTCAAAAGACCGAGAAATTACGATGTGCAGAAGGGTGGCGCTTGACGGCTGCAAGCAAAGGGTGTGCTTATGCATTTGCCCAGTGGGATTTATTCCCCCGACAGATTCTGAAGATAGGGAGATGTTTAGTTGCCAAGGTCGAGTTCCGCTGAGACCAAATTAGCACAAGATGATGATGATGATGATTATGGTGATGATGATGATCATGGTGATGAGAAAGTAAAAGTTAAAAGTGGCAGATTTTCAAAACGATGGTTATGAAGGTGAAAAGAAGATGATGAAGCAGATGAAAGAAGAAGAAGTATGAAAAAATTAAGAAAAAACGAGAAAAGAACAGGAAGAAAAATAACAAGGAGAACAAGAAGTAGAAGAACAAAAACAAGTAGAAGAAAAAGAAGAAGTAGAAGAAGGCGATGATAATAATGATGATGATGATGGTGGTGGTGGTTGCGGTGGTGGTGGTGATGGTGGTGGTAGTGATGGTGGTGATGGTGACGATTAGAATGAAGATGATAATATTAATAATGATAAACAAGAATCTGAGCAAGAACGAGAAGAGCAAAAACAAGAAGAGGCCAAAAGAAAAATACGGCTACTACAAAAACGAGGAAAGAGGAAAAACGAGGAAAGATGCTACGGATGTTGCTCCTGCTACTGCAGCAGATGACGACGATGCACAATAGACCCTTGAACAATGCAGGTATCTCACGCAGCTCTTACTTACAAAATCTCAGCGACTGAATTACAGGCGGCGAGGGAGGACAGAGGAACCCAGAGGAACCCAGAGGAACCCAGAAGAACTCAGAGGAACCCAGAGTAGAGGTGGCTCCAGGATTGCTTGCGTGGGGAGGGAAAGCATTTTCAGAGGGGCACAACATTCTGGCAGTCCACCATGCACGGGTCTGTTCTGAGGGGCGCCGGCATATAATCAAGAAGGGTGCGGGGGGCGGCCCCGAAACGCCTTTAGCTAAATCCGCCACCGACCCAGAGGGATGAGTGGGTCAGTGGGGATTTAGCTATTAGCCTCTGGGAAGCACCCACCCCACACCCCTCTTGGTCATATGCCGATGCCCCTCAGACCAGACCCGTGCATGGTGGACTGCCAGAATATGGCGCCCCTCTTGAAGTGCTCTCGCTCCCCACGCAAGCAATCCTGGAGCCGCCCCTGGGTGGGGAGGCAAGAGGGAAGCGGTTAAGACAGACGGAGACGACCTTTCGAGCGGTCGGCTAATAGGACTGTCAATGCGCTCAAGCGAAAAGAAACGGATCGCGACAGGTGTTCAGCGAACCGGAACAACACGTGGTTTATTATGCCAGGCAAGTCGAGACGTTGGCGATTATCACACTAAGTCATCTTGTTCCATTTCTGCCTTTCTCGTTAAAAAGGGCTTGGTTTGTGTTGGGTGGGGTATATTAGGATGGAGTGTGGTGGATGGGTGGATTGGGGTGATGGACTAAATAGACGGATGGGTGGGGAAGAGAGGCGCAGCAGGTCGAGACGAGGGATAAGAAGAGAGGGGAGACAGAAAGCAATACAAAAGATAGAGGGGGAGGGAGGGGGCTAGAGACAGTGTTAGAGTAAGAGAGAGAGATAGACTGAGCGATAGTTGGAGAGATAAAGGAAAAGAGGAGAAATATACAGAGTTAGAGAGAGAGAGAGACAGAGAGAGAGACAGAGAAATATAGACAGAGAGAGTGTGTGTAAGAGAGACAGACAGTCAGACAGACAGGCAGACAGATAGACAGACAGAAAAGGAAGAGAGAAAGATGAGACACATAGGTACCTGGTTGAATATATATATATATATATACCGAGAGAGAGAGTGAGAGAGAGACAGAGAGAGAGAGAGAGAGAGAGAGAGAGAGAGAGAGAGAGAGAGAGAGAGAGAGAGAGAGAGAGAAAGAAAGAAAGAGAAGAGACAGCAATGGAAAGAGAGAGAGAAGGAGGGACAGAGTCAGCCACAGTGAGAGAGAATGAGTGAGGTTTTGTGTGTATGTGCGCATGTATGTATGTATGTATGTATGTATGTATGCATAAGGGTATTTATGGAGCGCTTTTAAGACCCTCTTGCCGAAGGCGCTCAAGCACGGTTACCTAGCAGATCTGAAGAGGTGCGCCTTCAGTAAGTTGGATATGTTTCTTGAGTCGTCCAATCAGATTGTTCTACCAGGGTCTTTAATAGAAATTCCGCTCGGTTGACGAATAATTTACGGAGGCTGGAGTCAATTAATTCACTTCGAGAATTTATCGACAACTGATCTAATCTGATCTTATTTGAACTGAAATGAACTGATCTGAACTAAGCTGAATTGAACTGATCTGATCTGATCTGAACTGATCTGAAATGAACTGAAGTGAACTGAACTGATCTGAACTAAGCTGAATTGAACTGATCTGATCTGATCTGAACTTATCTGAAATGAACTGAACTGATCTCATCTCATCATAACGTTTCGTTATTGTTATAGTTTAATTAGAAAGAAATTCGCTGGATCGTAATTATCGTGAAATATCCTAGAAATACCTGGTAAATTTTAGAACAAATTGCTTACAAATTTCTTGCAGATATCACCAAAACGTGTTTGGAAAAATATTTGGAAATATTTTTTGAAAAATACTGACCATCAAAACTAACTTAAGAACATTCGAATAAAGCCCGTAAAACATTTAGAAGGAAATATATAGTAAAACAAACGATAGTCGAATAAGTGGTATTTCACATGAACCATTGAACGTCTGACTTACCTAAGTCGGCGACTGCGCAGGCGCACAGAGCAAATCCCCAGAAAGAGAACATCATCGTCGATCAAAGAACCGTTCTTTCGTCTCACATCTCACAACGAACAACTTGCTTACTACTCGAATCTGACCCACTGCCAATACACGAACCGAGTCGTTTGAAACCTGCCGAGGAGTGACTAATTAAACCTCAAAAGAGGAGGGAGTAGAAGCAGGAGGAAGAGGAGCTAATCACACGTCGGTTCCAGAGTTTCCAAGACAGTGGCGACATCTACAGCCGAGTTGCCTTCGCTTGGCTATCGATCTGGTGCTACCGGAAACTGACCAGCCACACGGACGGACGGACGGACGGAAGATGGGAGTGGCTGGGTACGGCCAGCGACTGGCGCTTCTACGGCTCGCCTGATGGATGGCAACGGGAAAGGTGTAGCCTATACTCGGCTACATTGTCACCGGTGGCGCCTCACTTATTGTAGTGCTTCGTCGGTAGTGTAGTCTCGAGTAGTATGTATTGTAATGTAATGGCATGTAACTGAATATTTGAAAAAAGCGCCTTTACAATTGTCTCTCGAAGTTAGAGTTCATTAAGAACAGCTTCAGCTGAAAGTAAACGATGGTCAACTAGCTGGAGAGGCCACTACAGGTCACCACTGGTCAATACCGGTCACTAAAGGTCACTACTGGTTCCTACCTTGTCACTACTAGTCACTTCTGTTACTAAATTCATTATATTATCTCTTCATTCTTTTCCCAGCCAAACTTTCAGTTTTTATTCGAATTCTGGCTCATTAATCAAATCAACTGGAACATGAAAAGTTTTAAAACAGGTCTAGATTAAGTTGTGTGATTTCGATTGTCTCAGTGATGTTCAACTTCAAGAGTTTTGTTCATACCTGAAAATTTTAATTAGAAGAATCGAAAACATTCGTTGTTCTCGTTTGGAAACACAAATTGAACGCCAGGCTGTTTGCAAAAATTGAAATAACTGACTTTATACAACTAACATTGTTGGACATTAAAGTTGTAATACGATGTCATGTGAAAAGGGTTTTTAGCGCTTTTATACAGCATCACAACAGTACTAGAAAGAGGTACACACAGACAGACGGACGGACGGACGGACGGACGGACGGACTGACAGGCAGACACATAGACACACAAACATACAAACAGACAGATAGAGAGAGAGACAGATAGATAGACAGCCAGTCGGATGGAGAGCATGAGGCAATATGGACTACGAAGGAGGATCAGCAGGGCTCCATTAAAACAATTCGGTGGATTCTTTTAATCCGTTGCTCTAATCCGCTCTGGATGGAATCCCACATCCAGCTGGATATTCGGATATTCGTCTTCATTAGGAGTGGCCAGCCGACCGACGTCATTAGTTAGGCAGATGTCCCCGGAAATGGAATCTACGAGACAGAGAGACAGAGAGAGTGACAGAGAGACAGAGAGAGACAGAGACAGAGACAGAGAGACAGAAACAGAGAGAGAGAGAGAGTGAAAGAGAAAGAAAAAACAGAGAGACAGAAACAGAGATAGATAGACAGACAGACAGACAGACAGACAGACAGACAGACATACAGACAGATAGATAGATAGATAGATAGATAGATAGATAGATAGATAGATAGATAGATAGATAGATAGATAGATAGATAGATAGATAGATAGATAGATAGATAGATAGAAAGATAGACAGAGGGAGAGAGGGAGAGAAGGAGACAGAGAAAGAGAAAGAGTGAGAGAGACAGAAAATGTGGCAGAGAGTCAGAGAATAAGACGCAGAGAGTGGCCGATGAGATAGAGAGAGTGAGGATAGAGAACGAAAAAGAGCTAGAGGGAGAGAGACACACAGATGCAGGGAGGGGAAAGAATACAGCGAGGGAGGTCTACAAGGAGGAACACAGGAAAAGAGGAACAGAGAGAGAGAATGAGAGAGAGAGAAAGAGAGACAGACAGACAGACAGACAGACAGACAGACAGACAGAGGAACAGAAGGAGAGGGAGGCACATGGAGGGAGCGCGGCAGTGAGCATGGTTGATTAAATTCACGGACTTTCAGGCAAAAGTGGTTGCATTAACGCAAGAAGAGGATTATGGTCGTATTTTTGTAGCTCCATTATTGATTATTCGAAGGATGTGACTAGATATCATTCGCATAGGTGGCGCCACCGCTTTGCAGCCAATGTCTTGGCTTTTACAGTGGTTGATTAGATTTTGATTAGATTGGAGTGGATCGGTTTGGATTAGATTTGTTTGACTAGATAGATTAGATTAGATTAAATTGGATTTGATTTTATTAGAATCAATGAGAATCGATTAGAATCGGTTAGATTAGATTGTTTGGAGTATGCTAATGGTCTTCAATGCATCGCTCGGCGTAACACTGTTTCATTCGCTAGATAGAGCGCGCCAAACCATTCGATAGATGGCGTAACCGTCAACCGTGTGTTATTGCTCGCCAGTCAACAGGTGGCGACACAAAGCAATGTTAACGCCGACGACTCTTCATATATCATCTGAGTATGTATGTATGTGTATATGTACGTATGAATGCATGTATTTATGTATGTATGTATTTTGTATGTAATTATCTATGTACGTATGTATGTATGTTTGCATGAATGTATGTGTGTGTGTATATACGTATGTATGTATACATGCATATGTGTATGTATGCATGTATGCATGCATGTATATATGTATGTATGTATGTACGTATGTATGTATGCATTTATGTATGTATGCATGTATGCATGCATGTATATATGTATGTATGTATGCATTTATGTATGTATGCATGTATGTATGCATGTATATATGTAGTATGTTTGTATGTATGTATGTATGCATGTATGTATGTATGTATTCATGTATATATGTATGTATTCATGTATATATGTATGTATGTACGTATGCATGCATGTATATATGTATGTATGTATGTATGTATGTATGCATGTATATATGTATGTATGTATGTATGTATGTATGCATGTATGTATGTATGTATGTATGTATGTATGTATGTATGTATGTATGTATGTATGCATGTATGCATGCATGTACATATGTATGTATATATGTATATATGTGTGTGTGTACATTTATATACGGCTGTATATGTATGAGCGTGTGTGTATGTATGTGGCTATTTATGTAGAAGCTTTTAGGAACCTCTGTGTATTCTGTCTCTATCTATAATCGTCTACGCTGGATATCGAGAGGACAAAGTTCATTGGCGAGAGTACATAGGACTAATGCTACGGGCGTTTTTATGGCTGCTTTCAGAGTACTTGCTTTCCCAGGAACGGAGCGAGCGTCCCGATTTTATGAGCCACACTGTTTGCTTATTAACTGGTTTGCTTGCTGAGCGCTGTCCGTCTATTGCTTTTATCGCTTATTTACTGACTTCGTTTATTTGCCAGTTGCCTTGCTCATTAGGCAACCGTTGCGTTGTTTTGATTATTAAAGGCGCGTGTTTTTGCCTTCGCTCGCTTTCTATACAACTATGAGCAGCAAACAGAAAGCAATGAACATCAAGCTATAAGGAGCAACCAGGAAGGCCCCAGGAATAAGCAATAAGTAATATGCATAAGTAATTAGCAACAGGCAGTAAGTAATGAGCAACGAATAGTAAGCAAACAGTAATAAGTAATAAGCATTAAGCAATTAGCAAACTGTAGTAAGGCATGAGTAAAAGGCAATAAGCAATCAGTATTAAGTATTAAGCCGCAAGCAGTAAGCAAACAGTAAGGAGTGTGGTTTGTACTCAGCAGTTGCAAGCGTCATCAGCTACAAGATGAAGAGCCAATAGTCCGCCATTGAAAAGTGTTTGCGTACAGACATTGACAATGTGCGCCGTTGTCTGCGCTGCGAAGACAGGATCAGTGGCTTGACCCCATTTGATGAGGGTTTGAGTTAGGGTTAGGGTAAGGGTTAGGGTTAGGCTTAGGGTTATTGTTCACAGCAGCCCCTGGTCCGTCCGGGCGCAGATCAGAGTCGTCGAGGCAAGTTGAAACATGGAAGACAGACAGACAGCTCGGCGATGAGGGAGTGGCTGTTCACATTCACTGCTAACCATCCATACCTTGCGGCACGGTGGTCTATCTGTAACATGCGTGTTCAATGATCATGCGGATGCGGGTTCGATTCCGTGTAACGACCCTGAGCAAGTTGTTTGCACACACCGTGCCTCTGTCACCAAGCAGTAGAATATGGTACCGGCGTAAGCTGGGAAGTAAACGGCAAGTCATGCGATGCACTGGCCCCATGTCCAGGACCTTGGGATTCGTCCATGCCAGCTTAAGGGCCTAAAGAAAAGAAAATAAGCGCCCATTCAAACGGGTAGCGGTGGTGAAGGATCTCACCCGATAAATTCGTCGCAAAATGAGCAGGTTGGAGGCCATACGGTCGCTGGAGAAAACCGTGTACATTACATTTATATTTAAACGGAGACGAGGAGGTGGGATATTGTTTATGACCGCCACCATCCATGACACTTGGGTTGGACGTAGATTTCTTGAGGTAATGGCCCTGTGGAGAGGGACATCAACTACCCGTATGCAGGTTGAGTGACGTCATACAGAGGCACAGCACTCTGTTGCTGAGTAGCAAAGAGCACGGGCTGAAGATCTTAATATCCCGGTACTGGCTTCCCCAGTCGAGCCAGCGAATTTGCTCAGCAAAGGTTTCGAGCGCTGATCTTGGCTGAAGTCTTCTTCGAGTGAAGATGGTATGCAAGTGACATGTCCAGAGTCACGCCAAGTGTATGAGACTCTCGCGAACGATGCGTTGTCCGTCTAATTATGCAATAAGCAATAAGCAATAAGTAATACGCAATAAATAATAAGCTAGAAGCGATAAGTAATAAGCAAGAAGTAATAGGTGATAAGCAAGAAGCGATAAGTAATAAGCAAGAAGCGATAAGTAATAAGCAAGAAGTAATAGGTAATAAGCAATAGGCAGTAGGCAATACGAAATAATGAATTCATATAAAAAATAATGGTCATAATCATAATTATCGTTATCATAAACATTATTTCTATTATTATATAATTATATCATTATTCGTTTAGTATAACTACACACGCCATTGGGTTGCTGGAAGATGACGGTGGCGACAGATGATTCGTGTTACTTGAGTTCTGTATTGATTTACAGAGCGTACGTAGATGTGAATGTCTTTGAGTGTGTCTGTGTCGTTGTTTGTCTCCATCTATTTGTATCTTTGTGTGCTTGGGTCTGTCTCTTTTCTCTCTCTCTCTGTGTCACCTTTTGGTTTTTTGTGGTGATTCTGTCTACGTTTCCATCGCTTTGTTGTGTCCCTCTGCACTCTCTCTGTCTCTATGTTTCTCTGTCTCTCTGTCTCTCTCTCTCTAACTACTTCTGTCTTCCGTCTATCTCTGTCTCCTGCTTTATTGTTTCTTTATCTGTACATCTGCTTATGCCTCTGTTTCTGCCTTTGTCTCCGTCTCTATCTTTGTCTCTTCCACCGCATCTGTCTCTGTTTCTGTCCTTGACACTCTCTGTCTGTCTGTCTGTATGTCTGCCTGTCTGTCTAATTTTCTATATGTCTGTCTGTCTGCCTATTTATCTATCAATCTTTGACTCTGTCTCATATCTGACTCTGCCTCTTTTATATGATCATAATCATAACCATCATCATCATCATCATCGTCGTCGTCATCATCATCAGCAGCAGCAGCAGCAACAACAACAACATCATCATCATCATCGTCGTCGTCGTCATCATCATCATCAGCAGCAGCAGCAGCAACAACAACAACATCATCATCATCATCGTAGTGGCAGGTATATTCTAACAGAAACGCAAGTCTGGCATACAGTTTCTGTCAACCCTGGAAGATGTCAATCGTTTCATTGAAATCCAGTAAAACGATACAAGACACTTGACTTTCAAAACCGTCATGGATGCACGATTCTTCACCAACATCAGCAGCTGCATCAATGTATCTGTTATCGAACCACAGGAAGCAAGAGATGCTCATTGCCGCTTCTGAAGTTTACCTTTCTGCTTTACCCTTCCTCGATTCCCACCCCTCTAGGGTTTCAGCAAGAGCGAACTGCGCTTACTCTTGTTCGCTTAGCTTAACTATACCACAATGTCGTGTTGCTGGAATATGGACTCATGGAGACGGTGGTGGTGGCCGTGGCGACAGTTGCCTTGCGTTCTGTATTGATTTATAGAGCGCACGTGGATGTGAGTGGCTTTGTGGGTTTGTGTATGGGTGGTTGTTTGTCTCCATCTCTTTGTTTGTTTGTGTGCTTGCCTCTGTGTCTGCTTTTTCTGTACCTCGCCTTCTGGTTTTTGGATGTGATTATGTTTCTGCTTGCATTGCTCTGTTTGACTGCCTATCTGACTCTATCTCTGTGTCGGCCTCTGTCTCTCTACCTATCTCTGACTCTATATTTCCCTCTACCTCTATCTCTTTGTCGGCCTCTGTCTCTCTGTCGTTAGCTCTATCTCTCCCTCTCTACCTATCTCTGACTCTATATTTCCCTCTACCTCTATCTCTTTGTCGGCCTCTGTCTCTCTGTCGTTAGCTCTATCTCTCCCTCTCTACCTATCTCTGACTCTATATTTCCCTCTACCTCTATCTCTTTGACGGCCTCTGTCTCTCTGTCGTTAGCTCTATCTCTCCCTCTCTACCTATCTCTGACTCTATATTTCCCTCTACCTCTATCTCTGTGTCGGTCTCTGTCTCTCTGTCGTTAACTCTATCTCTCCCTCTGTACCTATCTCTGTGTCTTTGTCTGTCTTTCTCTCTGTTTCTGTCACTGTGTCCATCTCTTCCAGCACGTTTCTATATCTCGGTCTTCCTTTTTCTATGTCGTTGTCTGGCCTGTTGTCTCTGCCTTTCTCTCACTCTCTGTGTCTCTCCGTCTACAAGCCCAATAACAACTGATGAAGTTAATAATTATACAAGAACAAGTCAGAAAATACTTGGCAACGACTGACCACGACATCTCTCTCTACGCTCATTCGGGTCTGACACGCCGTCGGCTAAAAAGAAGGCTTCGCCGTCTGTCCACCTCTCTGTGTGTCTGCTTGGCTGTCTGTCTCTGTAGGTCTGTATGTCCATGTACGTATGTATGCATGTGTGAGTATGCTATTTGTATGTACGTCTTTAAGTATGATTATGAATATTCATTTGTTTTTGTATGCATGCATGTATGTATGTAAGCATGCATGCATGCATGTATGCATGTATGTATGTATGGATGTATGTATGCATGTATGTATGCATGTATGTATGTATGTATGTATGTATGCATGCATGTATGTATGTATGTATGTATGTATGTATGCATGTATGTATGTATGTATGTATGTATGTATGTATGCATGTATGCATGTATGCATGTATGTATGTATGTATGTATGCATGTATGCATGTAGGTAGGTATGTATGTAGGTAGCTAGGTAGGTAGGTAGGTAGGTAGGTAGGTAGGTAGGTAGGCAGGTAGGCAGGCAGGCAGGCAGGCAGGCAGGCAGGCAGGCAGGCAGGCAGGCAGGCAGGCAGGCAGGCAGGCAGGCAGGCAGGCAGGCAGGCAGGCAGGCAGGCAGGCAGGCAGGCAGGCAGGTAGATAGGTAGGTAGGCAGGTAGGCAGGTAGGCAGGTAGGCAGGTATGCATGAATATGTCTCAAGTGTGTGCATAGTAAAGTAAATCTTCCAAAGCTCATGCGTAGTTTAGGTTAGACGCCCATTTTCTGCTGTTTGGCCCTTGAGCTGGCAATGGACGAATCTTAAGGTCCTGGACACGGGGCCAGTGCATCGCAGGACTTTCCGTTTACTTCCCAGCTTACGCTGGTACCAAATTATACTGCTTGGTGACAGAAGAGACAGCTCAAAACATGGGTTTTCGATTGCTGTACCCTAAATTTTGGAACTGCCTCCCTGTGTCTGTTCGTTCTGCTAAGTCGCTTCTGTCATTTCGTTCTCAACTTAAAACTTACCTTTTTCAAATTGCTTATCCACCGTAGGCTGCCTCTCTGTCCTGTGGACTGACCTTCTGGATGTTGACCTGATTACGGCTTGGCTTTGGTGCGCCATCGGGTGGTGCCTTGTGAGTTAGTCACCGGCGCATTATAAGTTACTAATTATGTAATTATGCAAGTACTCCGCTGAGCAGGTTCCAACTGGCAATCGTTGGATTACACACCAAGCTTGCTACCGTACAGACCTACGTGATTCTGTGATCCAGATTCGAACCAAAGCTCTCCTATCAGCGAACAAAAGCCATTCGTCTGCTTCTTATTTCCGCTCCCATAATTGCGCCCTTCGAATCCGGTCCGTCTCTTCTTACCCGGCTGGCACACGCCGCACCACCGCCCTGCCTAGGTCGGCTGCTGCTCGCGCGGGCGCCTGCCTACGGCGCTCAGGACACAGGAGCAGCGGACGGCGCAGAGCGCTGGACTCCCGATCGCTAGCGGTTGACTTTCCGACATCAAATCGTAATTTCGCTGGCTCTTGGATGAGTCTCATCACGCCTAGCGTGTGCTTCAGAGCCGCCATCACCGACAGCATCTTACAGTGCCATCGCCAGCTGCTGTCTCAGTATCTGCCGCTCGTGTGCGTGTGTTGACTGATGCCGGCTGCGTTGCTGAGGAAGATGTCGCCGACGAGATGCTTTGGATTTTATGTCGCAGCTCAGGACAAGTCCTATTGAGTTGTCGTCATCATTTCTCGTGTCGTCGTCGTTATCAGTTTTTGTGTAGTAGTAATCATTCTTGTGTAGTGGTTGCAGCAAGTGTCGGAGTTAAACATTGGCTCGTGACGCTAGGATGTCAACAATGCAATCGGGTAAGCAATTGTTTTGACATTGAGCGTGGAAGATTCGGTTGAATTTAGGACACATGGCTGTCACGGATTGAGAGAGAGAAGGAGAGGGAGGGAGAGAGACAGAAACAGAGACAACAGAGACATAGACAGGGACGGAGACACACAGACAGACAGACAGATAGATAGATAGATAGATAGACAGACAGACAGCCAGACAGACAGACTGACAGAGACAGACAGACAGAGAGGGAGAGACAGAGGGATAAAGAGAGAGAAAGAGAAACAGAGGGACACAAACAGACAGACAGACAGACAGAGACAGACAGAAAGACAGACAGACAGTGGAAGTGGCGTGCTTTTCTTGATTTTCTCGAGTTCTTCGCAATGTCTTTCTAAATGTCCCTGTAACTCTGGTCCTATGTCTTCTTAGATCTCAAATTCCCTCGTCTCCTTCACTGGAATGTAAGAGAAGTCTTCGCGAATTTTTCCATCTCTGACATTCTCACTCTCTCTAGCTCCACTGTGCCTGTGGGTGTGTCGCTGTGTCTGTATGTATGTTCCTATCTCCTTAACAGTCTGTCTATTTCTGCTGCACTTTCTCCATTTCTCTCTCTTTCTGTAAGTTCTTCTCTCCCTGCCGCTGTGTCTGTCTCACTGTCTCTCTCTGTCGGTCTCTGTTTGTCTGTCTCTCTCTCTGGCTGTCTCTCTCGCTGTACTTGTCTCTGTCTGTCTGTCTGTCTCTCTCTCTCTAGCTCTCTTTCCAACTACAGGTCTTAGCTCTATCCAACTGTTGTCTCTGTCTCATTTTGTTCTATGGTCGCTCCCTTCCTGCCTGTCTGTCTGTCTGCCTGTCTGTCTGTCTGCCTGCCTGTCTGTATGTCTGTCTGTCTGTCTGATTGTCTGTCTCTAGTCGTCTTTCTTCTCGCAGTTTCCCGCATTTTCTTAATCTCCTTCACAAGCGTCCAACGCTCTCTATTGTCACATAAAACCTCCTTAAAATCTCACTCAACCGCATTTAATCTCTTCAATCTCTCCAGCTGTCACGTTTTCTATCACGCTGTCTCTCACGCACTCTCGCCGTCAGTGTCTTTACCTACTTGTGTGTCTTTTTGTCTGTTCTTTTCTGCGCCTTTCTTTCTGCCTGTAACTCTTTTCATTTCTGTATGTTTGTGGGTCTGTGTGTCTGTGTGTCTGTATATCTGTGTGTCTGTGTGTGGGTCTGTGTGTCTGTGTGTCTATGTATGTGTCTGTTTGTCTGTCTGTCTCGCTGCATTGCCTAATCATCATCTATCAACTTCTACTGCCGCTGATGTCGACTGATGTACAGAATTCAGTCGCAGAAGAGGAAGAAGAATTCCAGGTTAATTGGAATTAGACGCGATTCAGGTTGAGCGGAAAAACAGGAAAAAAGGACCTAGTTTAAATCAACTACATCTTGGGTCTGTTGACAATTGTGCGGACAAAAATGAGTTCAGTTTTCGACAGAATATGGCTGAAGATGTCGTTAGCAATCGATGCTACTACTACTACTACTACCACTACTCCCACTACTACTACCACTACTACTACTACTACTACCACTACTACTACTACTACTACTACTACTACTACTACGCATGAAATACAAAATGCATAAAATTAGCAACATATTTAAAATGGTTTCGTTCTTTACAACCCATACGACCATAGTTCACCCACGCTCTCTCCGTCTGACTTTTGGATGTTGACCTGGAATTGGACTCTTTTGCCTATCGATTTTGTTTTGACTGAGCGCCTGTGAATAAGCTAGTCCCCGAGGCGCGGCTTTCGTTGGGCGCTGTAGAAATCTCGGAATTACGATTATGATTACGATTACCCATGGGTAACTCAATCTCATGTTTCCATCAGGTTTACAGTCTTACACAGTTCTACATAGTCTGGTTTATACTGATCATTCGTAGGTCTCCCCACTGCCACATCCCATGATATCCTTAGGATTAAGCGCCACGTTCCCTTTTCTGCCTTGGTTTCTTCTTTCTAGCCGTATTGACTGCTGCAACTCTCTTCCACTGGCATTTCCAAAGCTAATTTGATGAAGGTGCAAAGAGTGCAAAACACCCTGGACAGAGCTTTTACTAAAACTCCAGATTATGAACACATATCACCCATCCTAACACCGTTACATTGAATATCCATAGAAAGCGAATATTTTACAAGACGTTCCTCATTATCTTCACTACGCTAACTCCCAAGATTTCTCTTTTCGATCAGGTCGTCTGAATGTCTTAAAATAACTACATCGTAGACAAGGACAGCTCTCGGTAGAGAGGGATACAGTGATGGGCTGAGAGGGAGGGTAGCAGGGAGACGGTCCATTAATGTTGACAGGAGTCGATTCCTTTGACATGACCAGCTAATCACGGTCGACTGCTAACAAAATACTGATCTGCTTTGTGAAGCGGTTAATTGTGCATGTAGCCAGTGTAATCCAATATGTCGTCCGCTGTGTGAACGTAAATCAATGCAAGGGTTGCTGACCGTCGACATCCGACTATATTGCTACCAGCTGAAGGTTTAACACTACAAGATTTTTAACGATGTGCTAAGCAAGGGCGAGGTAAGCCAAGGAAACCAACCATATCACGGTAGCGATTAGTTGTTACGCGTAGAGTATGGGTTCGAGAGTATGGGTTCGAGAGTATGGGTTCGAGAGTATGGGTTCGAGCCTCCTTCCCTGAGACGATTACTGTGTAGGGACCTTGAACAAGTCATTCACTCACAACTGCATCGCATCCCAGACTTAGATTTGTCGACTCTGCTCGCGTTGTAAATGCAAAATAATAATAATAACAATAATAATAATAATAATATTAATAATAATAATAATAATAACAACAATAATATTAATAATAATAATAATAATAATAATAATAATAACAACAATAATAATAATAAAAATAATAATAATAAATGCCTGAAATTTTGTGGTTTGGCCCTGGCAGATGCAGCTGAGTTAAGCAAACTCGATCCCGATTGGTACTTTGATGGGTGAACGGCTTAGAAACACCACGATACCTACGCCAACTCAGCCCTCCATGCTTTATTGGTTTGTAAAATTAATAAGTACTTGTGCAGGTTGTGAGGTTAAACCAGGGGTCGTGTCGTTGGATTGATGTGGCCGTGTTGTGCATTCAGCCGAAAGAATCACTTTCCTCGTGAAGAGACTCTACTGAGTAGTTTCTACAGAGGCGCATAAAAAACTGCGCCACCTTATACCTTCTTATTTCGTGTTCTTGCAGAAACGGAGAAAGGATCTTCACCTTCTGCCGTCCATCTGGATCTTCCTCTATCGTTCAGTCCCGAGCAATCGTCCTCAGTGACGTCCAGCGCGCGACGAACACCTGCCGCCGACCACCTGTCTCCTCTGGCCGATGCCCCTTGCAACGGTCACCGTCTCAACGTCCACCCGTCCATCCATGCCTCGCTCAGCTGTCCTCTGTCTGCTCCGGCCACTCCTATCGTCAACACCCGGCCTCGGCTGAGCCTCTCACCCACCCGAGTCGTCTGCCTATCCTTCCCGGATACGCCGTCTCCGAGTGACCGCTCCATCTCATCGCAACAGATACAGCAGCAGCAGCAGCTTCGTGGAAGCGCCGTCAGTCTGAGACGATCGACACGGCCGTCCATCAGTCCTTCGATCTTCGGGGATCGGCCCATCAGCGCCGGGTGGGCGACGGCCCTTGCGGCAGCCGGGGTCCCTGGGACGCGCAGGAAGGGCCAGGCAAGGAAGCCGATCGTTAAGGTGAATGCAAGACCGGTTAGGTCGCTGTTCTGTCTGACACTGAAGAATCCCGTTCGAAGACTCTTCATCAGCATTGTTGAATGGAAGTATCCTTTGTTTGCTTTGACCTTGGCCGAAGTCAAACGGAAATTGGAACTAGGATGATTGATACACCCAGTGATTGATCGATCCACTTGCTACAGCTGATAGATGATCGAGGAAGAGATGGGATGATTGTTTGAGTTCAAAACTAAGGTCACTTAAAGTTCAAAACTCGGGTCATTTAAAGTTCAGAGCTTAGGTCAACTGAAGTTCAAAATGTAGGTCATCTAAAGTTCAAAACTCGGGTCATCTAAAATTCAAAGCTCGGGTCAGCTGAAGTTCAAAAGTTCAAAATGTAGGCCATTAAAAGTTCAAAATTTAGGTAATTTGAAGTTGAAAACTTGGGTCATCTGTGACGAGGAAAATTTGAAGTGTGAAAGCTTTCATCATACGAATAACTTCTATGGCTGCTGGAAAATACGTAAGATCCATCCTTTTCAGACAACCTCATTGCACTACACTACACTGAACTAAACTACATTAAACTACACCACACACTGCCCTAGAATTCTGACCTGGCACCGATTTTGACCCAATTAGAACCTGGCTCTCGCGGACTTACTTTGATATAGCGCCGGTGATTAAGCTGGTCTCCCTGACGCAGCTAATAAATTTTGGAGATTCACATTCACGTTTCAGTACACTTTTTGGAACACTGGATATATATATTATGTATATATATAATATATATAATATATATATATATATATATATATTCGCGTTTGCGTTTGACGAAGTTCTTAGAAGCGTAGCTGCAGCGACAGATGCTTTATCCTTTGAGCACCTCGTTTGTTATTCCCTCGGCTACAGACGGGTTTCGTTAAGGAATTCCTCAGACGATTTCATCTTCTCTTCCTAGTCACCTGTTCGCTTACTTCGTCTTTCCGCCTCCCGTTGTTTTTCAGCGAGTTCCTTTACTCTGCGAGCTGAACTGTTCTGATGCCAGCTTTTGTGACCGAGTTCTGAAAATAATTGTAAATGAACATGTTTTTCTATAGCGACCGTATGGCCTCGACTCGGCTCGGTTTTCAATGATGCCGCTTGGACGATTTTACACGATTCTTTTTCATTTCCTTCTCGTATATCTTATGGTTTTTCTGGGCCAATATTTCAGTTCAGCACACAAAATTGTAGTTGAAATCTTACAATATTCGAGTTATTTTGGTTTTCTGTTTCCGAGGTTGTTTTTCAAGAGAATCGAAGTTCTATGCCATGATATCGTTTCTTTGCTTAATTCTATGCTCATGTTTCGAATGCAAAATTATTAATTAATTTTTATATTTATGAAAGGCGACCAAGTATCAATCGATGCGCTAAACAAATCTGCGTTGTGAACTCTTCGTAAGATCTTTGCACAGATATTGTCTCTCTCTCTTTCTGTCTCGCTGTGTATATGTCTGTCTGTCTCTGTCAATGATCCCTCGAAGAGCGCGCGCGCACGACTTTTCAAGATAGCGCGCCCAGCTGTTTTCTTCTAGCACATGCTTTTCCTGAGAGTTCATGTTGTTTCAAAGTTAGATTTAGCTTATTATTACAGCTGCTAGCATCTTGAGCCTATTATGTTTAGAAGGCCAAAGTTTTTATGATCGATGTTGCGAAACCAAACGGCTTATCAGCTAGCAAGCAAGTTGTACATGTGGTCCAAGACAGCCCAATTCATCTGGTCCACATAATCCATTTGACCATAGCTGGCGGTCCAAGCTGTCTGTTTGAACTCTGAGCTATGACCTGTGTATGATGGATGCATCGCAATAACTGTCTGCTATCTAAGTCAGTTTGTCGCAAGTTCTTCATCAACACAATGTTGCTAGTTTTGCAGGGAAAGTGGTTCCCGTTTTCAAGACACAGTCGCTGGTTGTCGGTCGGTCTGTTTTACTCTTATGGTCCGAAGTGTTCCTGCCTGTATTAATGTGTCCCTGTGTGTCCTGTCCATCTGTCTGTCTGTCTGTCTGTCTTTCTTTCTTTCTGTCTGTGTATCTGTTTGTAAGTCAGTCAGTCAGTCAGTCACATAGTCAAATTGTCTGTCTGTCGGTCTTTCTGACTGTCTATCATTCTTTCTGTATGTCTGTCTTTCTGCCTGCCTCCCTGCCTCCCTGTCTGTCTGTCTCTCTGACTGTCTATCATTCTTTCTGTATGTCTGTCTGCCTGTCTGTCTTTCTGCCTGCCTGTCTGTCTGTCTGTCTGTCTCTTGCGATTTGATCATCACTGGTTGCCAGCAGTAGACCATACTTTGTCGAATGCTTCTCTGAATGTCTTATTTTCCACAAATCGTGGTTCACTGGATCAGAACGAACTGAACCGATTGAACCCAACAGGAAAGAACGAAATTTACGATTTGCAGCGCTGCTTTGAACTCTGAACAGGAACTGACCTCTCTCTCTCGGGCCCTGACCTCATGTGTAAGGTCAAAACGGGTCACAAGCATCGCTACCAACACCAGGTGTTGTTTATATTATCGTCATCATCTACAACAGCAATAGCAACAACAATGTCATCATTACTATCATTACCATCTTCAGCAGCAGCAGTAGAAAACAACATCATTATCGTCCTCACCGCCATTGTCGTCCTCGTCATTATCATCTTTGTCGTAGTCTTCATCAACATTGTTGCAGTTGTCGTCGTCATCATTATCATCATCATCATAATGACCACCACCATCACTACGACCACCACCACCACCATCACCACCACCACCATCATTAGTCATCGTCGTCGTTGTCGTAACGCTCCTCCAGCTCATCATCGCCATACTGTCATCATCATTGTCGTCATCATCATCATCATAAGTGACAAACTGGCATCGTTACAATACTTATCAGATGGGTTCTTTGTGGTTACGTATGAGTCTCGTTATTAACGCTTTCTACCGGGCGGGAGGTGGAGGAGGAGGAGATAGAGGAGTTGCTGAGGTTGCATCCGATTTTCTGCATCCTTCCTTCGTGACGTTGATTAGCATCATCAGTCATAATCATTCGTGGCGCTGTCTTACCTATGCTCCTCTCATTCCTAAGCCCAATCAATTCCAACCATCCGACTTGTATTCGTAATCGTAATCGTAATCTCAAGATTTCTACAGCGCCCAAAGAAAAGCCAAGTCGCGGGAACCAGCTTATTCACAGACGCTCAGTCAAAATAAAATAAAAAGGCAGGAAGGGTTCGGTTCCAGATGAAGATGCAAGAGCCAGGCAGACAGTTAGTCAGATAGCTATGGTGGATGGTTTTGGAATTGAACCGGAATCTGAGATAAGGCGAAGAGAAAGAATCAGGATATGATTTGTGGAAGAGGAGTGTTTTCAGTTGTTAGTGATTTGTAATCGTAATCGTAAACTCGAGATTTCTACAGCACCCAAATAAAGCTAAGTCAAGGGAACCAGCTTATTCATAATCAAAGCAGAATCGATAGGCAAGAAGGGTTCGGTTCCAGGTAAAGATCCAAGAGTCAAACAGACAGACAGTCAGACGGCTACGGTGGATGGTGTTTGGAATTAGAGAGGTGAGAGAGATAAGGGGATGAGGAAGAATCAGGATAGGATTGGTGGAAGAGGGATGTTTTCAATTTTGAGTGAAAAACCTTCGCAGAGGTTACGAAAGGTGCGGTGCTGGTGCTTTTATGATTCTGTAGCCTTTGTATTCGCCGAAAATTTCTTCATGAACCATTTTTCTGAGAAACTTGCAGACTATCGTCGATGGCAATTTGCTAAATCTTATCCGTTACTTCTTTAATCTGCTATAAGAGAGAAGGTCAGGCAGGAAATTATAAACTTGTGACACATTCGAGAAGTTCTTAGACGCTATAAAGTGGGTCATGGTAGCCGATTTGCTAGAACGCTCGGCTTGTATGTGGGTTACGATGGCTGATTGGTTAGAAGGCTCAGCTGGTATTTGGGTCACGGTAGGCGATTGGCTAGAAAACTCAGCTTGTATGTGGGTCACGATGGCTGATTGGTTAGAAGGCTCAGCTGGTATGTGGGTCACGGTAGGCAATTGGTTAGAAAACTCAGCTTGTATGTGGGTTACGGTAGCCGATTGGTTAGAAGACTCAGCTTGTATGTGGGGCACGGCAGCCGATTGGTTAGAGGGCTTCTGGTTTTCCTGAGACATCGGATGTCGACCGGGTTTCTCCAACGCATTAAGATGTTTTACTATGGATTGACTTGAATCGATCATAACTTGATGCCTTGTGCATTAAGATAACGGCGCTATAGAAATTATTAGCTCTTAGATTAGATCGGGGAAGAATTGCACTGATTGTACAGGAAGTCGAAGGGATTTTATGGCTTTGAATTCGAGTTTATCTGAGTAAACCCAGAACATGTAGCGAAATTCAGGTTGAACATAGAATCAATTTAATAGGACTGGATTGCATCTCAGATGATTAGAATGGAATAGAACCAATCAGACTCAGGTCGATCACATGAGATTTGATTTGACACAAGCATCGGCCTGCGTTTAATGCACTGCTCACTGCTCTGTCAAATCTCATCATTGGAACATCTGCGTTCGAATTCTTATCGTAGTTCCTGCCCTGTCAAAGCGTTCCTTCGCGCGGTTACTATTCCGTCTTGCAAAGTGTCTAAGTAAGTCACGAACTTGGGCGACGTACACTTAAAACTGTCTTCTCCCTAAAAGGTTCGTCTGCGAGAGAAGCTCGGCGGGAAAAAAGGCGCCGAAATGGGCTTATAATGGCGTTTCATTTAGACGTCCGTTCAAATTAGTTCCTCAGAATTCCGCCAGAGTTCCTTCAAGGACGCCGTCGTCGGGAAAACCAGCGAGGACTGACGCACTCACGAAAGGCGCTTTGCCCGGACAAAGCAGAGGAATTTATTGATGTCCATCCTTTGCAGCTCGATTGTGTTGTCGAAAAGAATGCGCCTCAGGCTTGCTCTGTGTCACTCTCTCTCTCTCTCTCGCTCTCACTCTGTCTGTCTGTCTGTCTCTCTTTGTCTATCTATGTATCTATATATTTATGTATGTATGTATGTACCAGGGTTTTCCAACGCTATCTCTACCTACCTACCTACCTACCTATTTCTCCCAATCTCCACCTCTCTCACTTTCTCTCTCATTCTCTCTTTCTACCTTTCTCTCCTTTCCTTCCGTCCTTCTCTGTCTCTGTCTGTCTGTTTGTTTGTCTGTCTGTTTGTTTGTCTGTCTGTTTGTTTGTTTGTCTGTTTGTTTGTCTGTCTGTTTGTCTGCCTGTCTGTCTCACTGTTTCTCTGTCTCTCTGTTTCTGTCTTTGTCTCTCCGTCTGTCTGTCTCTCTCTCCCTCTGTGGAAGACGTATTCCCAGTTTCCCGTGTCTCTGTGATCCATCCAATCCATCCACTCCAAAATACAAACAGCCATCCATCCATCCAAGCGTCCATAAGGGCCTCAGTAACGAAATTAACGCTGGCCTTGGCAGACGCTCTAATGCAATAACTCGGAAGAGATTTCAACGAGATCTCCTTTAATTATTTCGGGGTAATGAGACGGCCATTCCAAATGACGAGACTATGACGAGAAATCGTCTCAAATTACCGAACAGAATTTGTTGCAAATACGCCTATTTACAGCGACCGTTACGCCGGTTACCCTGGGGCCGACTGAAACGCCCGATGGCTTCTGTCTGCCCTCGTTACGACCGTGATTAAATTTGCCCCTTTTTGGCTGCAACAGATTCTAACAGCGACGCTTGTTCGAGAGCTCTTACGACGTGGTGAGATTTTAAATGGTGCTGTATGAATGTTCTGAATGACTGATTGACTGGCTGGCTGACTGACTGAATAAATGAATGAATGAATGAATGACTGAATGAGTGAGTGAGTGAGTGAGTGAATGTGAGTGAGTGAGTGAGTGAATGAATGAACGAACGAATGGAATGTTTTTTGCCGAAGCAGTTTTAGTAGAAGCTTGGTCACATATGGAGATCAAAAACAAGGTGTTATGACCAAAAAGCATATGTGCGTGTATGTGAGAGGAGAGAGACAAACAGAGAGAGAGAGAGAGAGTGAGAGAGAGAGAGAGAAAGCGAGACAGAAACAGAGAAAGAGAGACAGAGACAGAGAGAGAAAGAAAGAAAGGGAGATGGAGAGAATTAAATTGACAGACAGGTAGATAGACAGAGATAGAGATTGATAGAGTGGAGCGCCTTTCAAAGGTTATGAAAAGGTTATAAATGATTGTCATCAGATGAAAAGAAAGTTAAAGTAACGTATTCGATACTATTGAACGAAAGTAGAGTAAAGCAACGTAATGTACTGACAACTGAAGTAATGTAACGGTTTTGCAACAACAGATGAAATCACTGCAATGAGTTTTTAAACTATTGGTTGAAAAGAATTCATTGTTGTTTTATATAATACATATTATTTAGTTGTTTTGAATAATTAATTAATAAATATCATTTAGTTGTTTTAAATATTAATTAGTAAATGTCATGTAGTTGATTGAAAATTGATGTGAAAACGTTGATTGGAAATCGTTCGTTTGTTGATTTTCCTTGATTCGAGTTGTTCAATCAGAGCTTTCGAGTATTTCATTCTCTTCACGATCTTCGCCAACTGCGTCGCCCTCGGAATCTTCACTCCGTTTCCAGATGGCGATTCCAACTACCTCAATGGGTCACTTGTAAGTACTCGCCATTATCATCATCATAATTATCATTGTCGTCGTCGTCGTCATCATCATCATCTCATTCTTTGCGGTATTCTTATAAACGATAACATCGACTACGATGATGAGATGATGATTTAGGATGTTGATGATTATGATGATGTTGATAATATTGATGATGATGTTGTTGTTGTTGATGGTGCTGCTGATGATGATGGGGAGACGACGACGACGATGATGATAATGATGATGATGATGATGATGATAATGATGATGATGATGATGATGATGATGATGATGATGATGATGATGATGATGATGATGGCGACGGCGACGACTATGAAATGGATGATAATGGCTACCATTATGAAAACGACTTGAATGATTATGATGACGACTATGACGATGTAGATGAGCATTTATATAGCGCCTGCTTTAAAGATAAAGTCTTCATGAAATGGAAATGTCTTTGAAAAATTCCGAAGTAACTATATAGTAATTGTAAATGTGATCACAAATTTTTCAAGCGCCTTTTCAAGCGAAACTCCTACAGACGCGATGGCCACTGCTAGCGTTTCGAGATAGGACCATATTGGGCGCATATAAATGTCTTGATACCTTAAATACGGCTGTTGTACTGAATCTGACTCCACCCGGTGCTTTTTACCTGTTTCATATGCGAACGGTGTCGGCTATTTCTCACAGAGTGCGAAAAGGTGTGGCCTCTAACCCAATCGCCGTAAAATTGGTCAAGTGCCCGTTTCTTAGTGGTCCCCCACTAGATGACCACTTGATGAGCCGGGGCTGGATCGGTGGTCAAGAGACGGTCACTTCATCGCTAGAATGTATGGATTTTGGCCATTGCAGCGAATTTGACCGCGTCTTAGGTGCTCATTGGAAAGTTTAATTGTGTTTTATCTGAGTTCATGGTGCGATTTGTAGGAGGTGACGTGGGGGCCTTTGTAGGAGGTGACGTGGGGGCCTTTGTAGGAGGTGACGTGGGGGCCTTTGTAGGAGGTGACGTGGGGGCCTTTGTAGGAGGTGACGTGGGGGCCTTTGTAGGAGGTGACGTGGGGGCCTTTGTAGGAGGTGACGTGGGGGCCTTATCCCCACTGGATCAGAAGATACGCTACTCCCCTTTCGAAAGTCTTTCCAACATACGAAATGACTTCACCCCTAGCATTTTCTGCACTGGTCTTTCACTCAAAACTGAAAACACTCCTCTTCCACAAATCCTATCCTGGTTCTTCCTCTTCTCCTTATCTTTTTTCAGGTTCACTTCCAAACACCATCCACAGTAACCGTCTGACTGTCTGCCTGCCTGACTCTGGGATCTTGACCTTGAACCGCACCCTTCCTGCCTATTGATTTTGTTTTGACTGAGCACCTGTGAATAAGCCGGTTCCGGCTTTAGGATCTATAGAAATCTCGAGTTTACAATTACGATTCAAATCTGTGACGCACAAGCGAAAGTCGGTCACCCCTCCACTAGGCAACTGACTCTCAGAGCCAGTACCAGTCTGCCTTACCCGCGAAAGACATTGCCTGGTACGTGTTGCTAAGGCGATCGGGGCAATGGTACTCGAGGTAATCCTGTGCAATCCAGTATACGTCTCGATGGCAACGGAGAGCTCGGGGGATCTCGGGGAGCGAGGGGTATCTCGAGGGAGCTCGGGGGAACGAGCCCCGTAGTCTGAATTTCCGGTCAATGGTCGCGAATGCAAAGCGTCCGGTCTGTCTAAACATCGTCGGCTCGTAAGAGGATAGCCGCTCGGAGTATTCAAGGAGTGGCCACTAGGAGAAGGCTACCGATAGAGGGAGGAAGGGAAGGAAGGAGAGAGGGAGGGAGGGAGCTGTAATTAAATCCCATCATCCCTTTCGACCGGCGTACGACGACGAAAGACTACGGAACAAGAACCGAACGGACGCATGCAAGATGGCGACCGTGTTATGACCACCCGCCTCCTCGTCTATTCAGACCGACGGCCAATTATGCTACCATGGCAACCATTTTTACGCCATTCGCCGACCGCAGACTGGTTAATTATACCCGATGGCCGGAGGCAAGTGGCAAATCGCCCCGGGTAGCGTAAGAATACCGATGGATACCTCGCCCGGCTTACCCGAAACCATACCAGACCAGGGGCGATTGTCCCTCGTGTTTGTTCGCAGAGTGCGCGCGGAATTATGGGTACAAAATGGCGGCGGCGGCGTCTTTGACAACGGAGCCAGAATTGCTATGACAGATATGCGAATTTGCGAACCCCCGACTGGCAGCTCCCGTCGTAATTAGATGGCGGAGCTGGTCAGCTTGGGAACGAATCGTCCAGCACGCCACGATGCCGACGACGAGGAGACGGCTTTCTTACGTGTGATATTGATTGACGACGCCCGGCTGTGTTGGTCGGTGTGTGAGGAAATCGGTTCCGGGGCAAAACAGTTCCGGAAGTATCGTGATTGGTCCACGTGACCGATGACGTCACGTGGCACTGTGAAAATAATGTTTAATCATAAATACGACTGCCTGAGTGTAGAGCGCTTGGGTTAAATGCTTGGGCTTCTATTTATTCCGCTGTCTTCCGCAAGAGCTTGAAGACCATTTTGTTCTGATTGTCTGATGGTTTTATCTTGAAATGGCGCTTTATAAATTCTTGATTACGATTACGATTACGATCCACCTATTGAGATACTGTTTTACATCAAATTTTTACTATCAAGACAACAGAACTAATGTAACAACAAGAAGACAACAACAAGAAGACAACAAGAAGACAACAAGAAGACACCAAGAAGACAACAAGAAGACAACAAGAAGACAACAAGAAGACAACAAGAAGACAACAAGAAGACAACAAGAAGACAACAAGAAGACAACAAGAAGACAACAAGAAGACAACAAGATGTCTAATTCTGTCTGTCTTGCCTTGGCAACGAAGGTGGGAGCAGTCGGATCCGTTGTCACCCCGGAATCGATTTCGCTGCACATCGGCGGGTAGGGCAGGCGCAGGCAGCTATGGAGGATGGTCGGTGTGATGTGTGGAGAAAAACGGCCTAAAACCATACAAGTTAGGTCATGCGAAAGTTGAATCTATTCAGAGAACATCCAACTTCATCTCATCTTCATCTCATCAATTCCTCTTTCTCAGATCCTATCCTGACTCCCCTTCTTCCTCGTATCCCTCATTCCTTTCCAGTCACCCACCGTAGCTGCCACGCTGTCTCTCTGACTTGGATCTCGACCTGGAACCGAACCCTTCTTGTCTATCGATTTTGTTTTGACTGAGCGCCTGTGAATAAGCTAGTTCCCGCGACTTAGCGTACGTTGGGCGCTGTGTAAATACCGAGCTTACAATTACGATTACGATAATACCACCATATTCGCGAGGTTCTAAAAATGCGGTAGATAAAATTACCCAGATTAATACACAAAAACTTTTAATCGTGATATATTGCGTGACTGAAGCCACTCAAAAATCAAAATTGGATTCTCTAGAACAGCATTTATGTAACGCCAGCTTGGTGCCAAGAGACATCTAGCGACGGTAGCATGTCGTCTAATACTGCACGAGACCCTCGTATCGATCAGTTTCTTCTCGGATTATCGAGCGATAGATCGATTGGGCGCCATATAAAGATTTGTTTACATCGTGACTGGATGCCCTCGTATGAACTCCGCTTATGACTTAGATGTCAATGGCTTCCAGTTCAAAAGACTTTTGATCGGATGACCGACTTACTATCAGTCTGACTGACTGACCTGACCTTATTTACTCCAATCTGTCAATCAATCTACGATCTGGGTCAGGCTATGATTTGGGCAAGGCTATGATTTAAGAACTGGTAAGTAAGTAGGCCAGAACCACTTGTTGATTGAATAACTGACTGACTATCTGACTGACTTACTGACTGTCTGACTGACTGACTGACTCACTCACTCACTCATTCACTTACATCATGACTGACTGACTGACTGACTGAATGACTGACTCACTGACTCACTGACTCACACACTCACTCACTCACTCACTCACTCACTCACTCACTGAATGAATGAATGACTGACTGACTGACTGACTGAATGACTGACTGACTGACTGACTGAATGACTGAATGACTGACTGACTGACTAGTAGAGATTTGACAGTTGTTTTACACATGAGACATTGTCTTTAAGAAAACTAGAAGCAAAGTCTCTAATGCCCTAATGAATTGATAATGAAAGCAGGAATATGTCGGGAACGACCATCGCCAGAGGCGGGAAAATGTCGTCTGCTATGGGAAAAGAAGCCGACGACAACGACGAGACGAAGCAGACGACAGCGACGCCAGTGCGCAGGCGCGGAGTATTTCATTTATAGCCATCTGTCGACGGTCGACGAATTCAGTGGCGCTGAAATGATGAGTAACAAGTGCGCTTCAACAAAAGCAGATAACGAACGAATTAACGGACGGACGGACGGACGGACGGACGGACGGACGGACGGACGGACGGACGGACGGACGGACGGACGGACGGACGGACGGACGGACGGACGGACGGACGGACGGACGGACGGACGGACGGACGGACGGACAAGCGCATGTACCAAAGAACATATGAACGAATCAATGAAGGTATGAATGAACGAATTATTTTTAAAATGAACGAATGCAAGAAAGCATGAACAAACTATGAAAGTATTATTGAACGAATGATTCTTCCTGAGCTTGTCTTTGATGGTGCCAGTGCCTCTGCCGGTGCCAGTGTCTTTGACGGTGCCAATGTCTTTGACGGAGCCAAAGTCTTTAATGGTGCCAGCATCTAGGGCGGTACCGACGTCTGACGCTGGCATCGTTTTTGACGGTGCCAACGTCTTTGACTGACCATTGTCGCCGGTTCTCATTTCGATTCAATTTACGATCATCGTCTACCAGCCAATCAGCCTCTCATCACTCGGCCAGACGGACGGACGGACGGACGGACGGACGGAGGTCCCCAGAAGGGGCAGCGGGGCCAACCCTCCGACCGCGAGGACTGACATTGTCGTGAACAAATGCAGCGGCTTACGGAGAGCGATAATGAGGGTATTAGCGCTATGGCGCCTTGACAGGAAGGCAATTTTCTGGGGTCGGCTGAATCTCGTAGTCTGGTCGCCGATGGTCGGTCGTTGTGCTGGTTCTTGCAGCGGCGAAATCTCGCGATGGGCGACTCCTAGCGGTCATTCAGGAGACTGTTATATGCGCAATGCTAGACGCCAATCCTTCAAATCGGTTCAACAGAATCGAATGATTCGGTAAGTCCAGGCAGATGGATCGCGGCCCCCTTGGCTGAGGACGATTCTTTCTCTCGGGTAGTTTCTGACATTATCGTAATCGTTATCGTAATTGCAAACTCGAGATTTCTACAGCGCCCAACGAAATCTAAGTCGCGGGAACCAGCTTATTCACAGTCGCTCAGTCAAAATAAAATCGATAGGCAAGAAGGGTTCGGTTCAACGTTGAGATCTAAGAGTCAGGAATGCAGACAGTCAGACGGCTACGATGGATGGTGTTTGGAATTGGATCTGCAGGACAGACAAGGGGAAGAAGAGGAACCGATCTAATCCAGTGTAGTCTAATCCGATTTGACATGATCTAATCTAATCTTATATGGTAATTTCTGTGGCGCACTATCGAAACATACATTATGTTTGGTTGGCGATATAGAAGTTGTTTTGGAAGATGAGTTTAGTTTAATTGTATGAAGAACAAGTCTCTCCTATTTAAGAGTGGAGGATGAGGAGGAATAGGAAGATGCGGAGGAAAAGGAAAAGGAGGAGAAAGGGAAGGAGTAGGTGAAGAAAGAGGAGGGGGAGAAGGAGAAGGAGGAGGAGGAGAAGGAGGACGAAGTGGAAAAGTCGGAGGAGGAGGAATGGGAGGAGAAGTAGAATGAGGAGAAGAAACTGGATGACGACAGGATAGAGGGATAAAGATGATAAGGAGAAGAAGGAATAAGAAGAGGAGGATAATGAGGACAGGAAAAGAAGGAGGAGGAGGAGGAGGAGGAGTAGGGATTGAGGAAGAAAAGCCTCTCACTCACTTGTATCGGACATCGTATTAGTTGCTTAGCGCTGCTTAGGTTGTGCTGGTTCTCAGAGACTGACAGCTGCGCTGACGGCGAACGAGATTCGAAGAGAAAGACATTTACTTTGTTGTTCGCTCGTCCCGTCATTCGGTCGGTAATCCGGTCTTTTGTTCGGTCGTTTGTTCGGTCATTCGGTCTTTTGTTCGGTAATTCGGTCGTTAGGTCGGTCGGTAATTCGGTCTTTTGTTCAGTCTTTTGTTACGGTCATTTGTTCGGTCATTTGTTCGGTCAATCGGTCATTTGTTCGGTCATTCGGTCGTTCGGTCGGTAATTTGGTCTTTTTTTGGTCATTTGTTCGGTCATTCGGTCTTTTGTTCGGTTGTTTGTTCGGTCATTCGGTCTTTTGTTCGGTTGTTTGTTCGGTCGTTCGGTCTTTTGTTCGGTCATTCGGTCATTTGTTCGGTCATTCGGTCTTTTGTTCGGTCATTCGGTCTTTCGGTCAGTCATTCGGTCGTTCGCTTGGTCTTAGAGTCGGTCGTTGGTTCGGTCGGTCGGTCTGTCTGCCTCGTATCTATCGCTGCCCATATGTGTCTGGCTCAGGCGGTTCAACCGGAAATTTGTCTGACAGAAGCCACTCCCCATTCGTTCGTGGATGTTGTTTGAGGCGAGATTATTCATAGTGTCGCGTCTATGGTGTCTGTCTGTATGTCTGCCTGAGTGGATCTGGTCTTGTCTGCTTGTCTGCCTCGCGAGATCTGCCTCTTCGTCTCCCTGTCTGTATGTATGTGTATCTCTGTTTGTTTGTCTGTGTGTCTGTGATTGCTTTATTATCTGTGTGTCTAGTAATCTCTCAGTCTGTCTGTATGTCTGTCTGTATGTCTGGATGTAGTTTCATCTGTTCGTCTGCCTCATGAGATCTGTATGGCCTGTGTGTATGCGTGTCTCTGTGCTTGTCTTTGACTGCGTCTGTGTGTCTGTCTGTGTGTCTGTCTGTGTATCTGTCTGTGTTTCTGTGTATCTGTGTATGTCTATCTGTGTGTCTGTGTATAAGTGTTTGCCTCTTATCTGTCTGTCTGTATGTCCGTCTGTGTCTGTATGTATGTATGGTATTATATGTATGTATCCAAGCACTTGTATAGCGCGTTTTAAGAACCTCACATAGGTGCTGTGTGTCTGTGTATGTCTGTGTGTGTCTGTGTGTGTGTGTGTCTGTCTGAGTCGTTTACTACTGGCCCGCCTCTGGAGCTCTCGATCGGCGCCTTTCCATTAAGCCTAGTGCTTGAGCAAACACATCAACGCACGTATCAGGGAGCCCAGGCCCGGACCAACATTGGACGGCGAGGGAGCGAAGTGCATTTCGAAGAAGAGATTGCTAATAGGATTGGCACAAAAGATGCTGAAGGACGACGCAAAAAACGTCCGCTAGAAACACAGACGCAAGCGAATTGGACGAATATTGTCCTATCCATGCGTTTGATATGACTACTTCCCCTAATCTTTCCGAACGACGAGCTGCTTATGCTTTTCCAGCCGAGTGAGAGAGAGAGAGTTAATGCTATAAGCATTAATTTAAACAGATAATGGCAGGTGAATGCCCAAGCTCATTTAGAAGAGCAGCTGATATCCGCCGAGTCTATTAGAAAAATAACAAGAGACCGTTTGGTCCAGTAATAGTCAATATGGAAACTTTCCTGTCTATTATAGAAAAAATCCGAAAACTACCTTGTCTATTAGAAGATAGCATACTCTACAGAGTGCCCGGTGTGTTACAAAATAACATGGAAACTACCCTGTTTAGGAAATGACAACCTGAAAACTGCCATATCTGTTACAAAATAACCAGAAAACTGCCTTGTCTTTTAAAAGTTAACTCAAAGGATGTATGTCAAACGCTAAACTGGAAACTACCCAGTCTATTAGATGATTATCTGAAGACTTATCAGTCCACGGAAGAATAACCTACAGATTGCCTTGTGTATTAGATGATGATCTAGAAACTGCCTTGTCTAATAAAAGATGATCTAAAAGCTTACGAATCCGTTAGAAGATAATCTGAAAACTACCCAAGCTATGAGACAGACTTTAATATGGCGCGTTTAATGCAATATAAAGTGAAAAATGTTCAGTCTATCAACAGAGATTCAGCGCTGTTTAGAGGGTTAGGGTTAGGGTTAGTATAGGAACTTAAAATTACTCAGTCTCTGAGTCAGAGAGTGCAAACATTCCTTCCACATTCAACAGAAAAAGCATTCAAATCCTAGAAAGACGTTTTCAGTAAGACATATTTCAAAGCTTTTCAAGCGGCATGGAATAAAAAAATTTGCTCCGATGGGTCGTATCTTGAGTTATGACCAGTTCTTCAATGCTTTCATTCCTTATGCAATAATAAATTGTAAAATTTATATGGGGCCACAATTTGAATGGCGTAAAAGGACAGCATCGTTGTAAAAGTCGAAAGCTAAGAAGGGGTAAAAAGCACGAAAAAAGAAGGTAATTTCTAAAGCGCTGCTTAAAAGCTAAGCGCAGGGCACCAACTTATTCAGAGCGCTGCGTCAAGTCCGTGGGATTGTCCAGAGATGCAAGTGCGGTTGCCAGGAGACCAGATAGAGTAGGGGAGCGGAGTCTAGGGTGGGTTGTGTTGAAGGTAAAACTGACGGTAACAGGAACAGAGAAAAAAGATAAAACCAGGTATAAGAAAGAATACAAAAGCGAAAAAACACGGTGGGATGGAGAGACACAGATGAGGACACGGAAAGAGACATTCTGAATGCAAATATAATTCAAGTCGAAGGCTCTTCACGGATGCCGACTCACGATATTCTGTATCTTTGAAGGCTGCCGCCGTCTTGTCAAGCGTTGAGCCCCGCGGTGCCAATTATCCGCCGGCTCGTCTCTCCATTCACCTCTTCCCCTCTTTAGTCGGTTCTAACATCTGACGGCACGACCTTGGGGCAGAGGAGGATGAAGAAGGCGTAGGAGCACGAGGACGATAACAAGACAGGAGGATGAGTTGACCTAGGAGGATGAAGAAAGGAAAGAGAGGAGGATGCGCAGGCAGAAGAGGATAAGGAAAGATGAGGGGTCGAGAGAGAAATATGAACTATCTGACACATCATATTAACTCACCAACACTTCACCAGTGCAATCTCTGCGCAGGTCTTCCACTCAAAACTGAAAACTCTCCTCTTTCACAGATCCTATCCTGATTCCTCTTCTTCCCCTTATCTGTCCTTCAGATCCAATCCAAATACCATCCACCGTAGCCGTCTGATTGCATGACTCCTGGATCTTGACCTGAAACTCAACACTTTCTGCCCATCGATTTTTTTTGACTGAGGGCGCTTGTGAATAAGGCGATTCCCGTGACTTAACTTTTGTTTACGATTACAATTACAACTGTGATCCTCACGAACACAATGGATAGATAAAAGTGGTGTAAGTTGGGTAAGGAACACATGGGGTAAGTTAGAACTGAGGAGAAAGTCACAGAACAAAAGCGGTGGGAAGAGGATCAAGTTTACAGATAAGAAATGAGGACCAGACTATTTCAACTGCATAATCTATTCTTAAAACTGCTATATCACCATTATTATTAATTATGCTCCAGGCATCAATCGATGACACTCCAAAACAGAATCGCAATCCGGACAATTTTGTCCAGCGAGACATAAAAACAGCCTGTGGAGGATAAACATCGTGAAACAAAAGCTTCGAGAAGGGAAAGATACCAAGGACACAAGAGAGCGAACGGTGTGTTTGGAAGAGCATTCCAGAACCTTGGGCCAACAGCAGAAAAGCTTTACAGCCAAGGGCAGGATTCACTCGAGGAGTGGAAAGAGAAAAGACGATCAAAGGACCCGTTTGACAGATGATAGGTGTGGGGTGTGAGCTCGTGGGGCACGGTAGCATAATGGATAGAGCGCTCGGCTTGTAACGCGGAGCGTACGGGTTCGAGCCTCTTGTAATAGACAGAGATCTAAGGATAGTATACCAAACCCTTACCACTGTTTCACAGCAAATTGCTATCGTTATAACCTACCTGTTTGACTCCTGGATTTTGACCTGGAACCAAACCATTCCTGCCTATCGATTTCGTTTTGACTGAGCGCTTATGGATTGCTGGTTTCCGTGACTTAGCTTTCGTTCGCCCGCTCAAGAAATTCACTTTAAGCCAATGTGAATAAAATTTAAGTCAATATGAATTAAATTTCGGTCATTTTGAAGTCACTGTGAATTAAATTTGAGTCGCTGTGAATTAAAACATTATTATTATTAGGAAGAGTTTTCGTTATGAAGGAAACGTGAATATTCATTCGTATCTTCGGTAATTGCAATCGTAACTGTAATTGGACATTGATATAGCGCCCTACTTAAGGTAAACGTCTCACAGGCGCACATGGAGAGGGCAATGAGAGAAAGAGACAGAGACACAGAAAGAAAGAGAGAGACAGAGAGAGACAAATAGAGACAGAAGGAAAGACAGAGAGAGTAGGTTGTAATCAGAGATGGAAAGAGATAGACAGGTGCGGTTGCGGAGGCTGAAGGGATGATGACAGTGGCCGTGAGACTGAACGAGCTGTTCATCGATGCTCTACAGGGACTGAAGAGTCGAGTGACGGATGTTTAAGTCACGAGCCACGGCTACCGTGAACAGAATCAATGATCTTGCACGTAGATATACTCCGACATATACCCCAGGCACCGAATAACGGTCTACTCATTTACCTACCTACCTACCTACCTACCTACCTACCTACCTATCTACCTACCTACCTACCTACCTACCTACCTACCTACCTACCTACCTACCTACCTACCTACCTACCTACCTACCTACCTACCTACCTACCTACCTACCTACCTACCTACCTACCCACCCACCCACCTACCTACCTATCTATCTACCTAACTAACTAACTAACTAACTAACTAACAACTAACTAACTACCTGCTTACCTAGTTACGTACCTACCTATCTACCTACCTACCTAACTATCTGTCTATTAACCTAACTATCTATGTACGTACCTACTTACCTACCTACATACCTACCTAACTATTTACCTGCTTACCTAGTTACGTACCTACCTCTCTACCTACCTACCTAATAATCTGTCTATTAACCTAACTCTCTATGTACCTACTTACCTACCTACCTATTATCTACTTACATACTTACTTTCATTCATTCGTTTTTTCGTTCATTCGTTCATTCGTTTATTCGTTCATGTGTTCATTCGTTCGTTCGTAGGAGAATCGTCCCTTGCGGGGTTTGACCTGTGACCCAATGAGCCAAGATAAATCCCATCCTTTGACTGCATCCTTTCAATCGGAAACCAACAGATGACGCAGCGGTCGATAGTTGACCCTCGTCGTGACCTCTAGCCTACTACACACAAACACAGTTGCATGCATGCATTCAACGTTCGTAATTTATTGATCGAATGAATCATTTCGATGAAACATGAATAAACAAATAGAACGAACGAATGAAGTAATGAATTGACGGACGAACGAATGAGTTAAAGAACGAAAGAAAGAACTACTGAACGAACGAACGAATGAACCAATGAATGAACCATTGAACCAATGAGCCAATAAATGAACCAATGATTCAATGAATGAACGAAAGAACAAATGAACTAACGAATGAATTATTGAACAAACGAACGAATGAAATACTCATTCGGTCAGTTAGTGATGGTCCAAGCCCTTCGACCAAAGCATTGGCATGTAAGTATGTATGAATCTTGTAATTTATACTATATAAATGATAACCTTTCAGAAACTTTTCTCGGTGAGTTGGTTATTTGGTAATTCGGATCAATCAGTTTTTTCTCATCGTTGAAGTCGATGTTTTCCTTTCGAGGTGAACGCCCTATTTTCCTCTATCCTCTCCCCATCCCTCCTTAAGGCGGCTTTTACTGCACTTGTGCAAATGTCCGAGAGAATGACCACCAGACTGACCACAGATTTCCGGTCAGTGCGCTTGACCCCACACACGGCCGTAGTAGAGAGAAAGAGAGACAGACAGACAGACGGATAGGCAAGTAGACAGGCACCTTTATACATACAAAGAGACACACAGACAGACAGAAACACAGATAAACAGAGAGACACATAGACAGGCAGATAGATAGAGAAACATACAGAGTCAGGCAGAAGGGAAACAACAGACAAGAAAACAAAATCGACGGGCAGCCATGCATACAGACAAACAGACACAGACAGAGATAAATGCAGACCGACGTACAGTCAGAAAGAGATAGACAGAGCAGACAGACAGACACACACACAGACAGACACAGACAGACAGAGCTAGACAGCGACATGCAGGCAGAAGGACACCCAGATAGAACCAGACAGACAGACAGATAGACAGCCAGGCAGGCAGAGGTGGAGCCTCGGTTAGTCTGCAATTGATTTATCGTCGAAAGGATTTCTTAGCCAGAGCAATTTTTCCACTCTGCTTATGATTGTTGCGACGACCAATTCGCTCAACGCAAAAACTGACGGAGGACAAAGGAATTGATCGGGCAGCCCACTCCCCACCACATCGCGGCTCGCCTTTTCCACCCCATCTTCTTCTCCCCTACTTCGTATTCCCCTCCCTTGGCTCTTCATATCTGTCTGTCTATCTGTCTGTCTGCCTGCCTCTATATCTGTCTGCCTGCCTCTATGTATGTCTCTCTTGTTTTGTCTGTCTCTCACTTCTCCACTCGGTCTCTCCTTTCTCACCCAATCTACCCAACAAACCCCTCTGATTTCAGCTACAATCACTATTACTCTGACTGCCTACTGGCATCTCTACCACCGGATCCTATAAAATTACTAGCAGGTGCGCCATCGATCGATGCTTTGTACACAGCTACAATGACACAAGAGAGGTCCTTAGAGACTATAATTCATTCATTCATTCGTTCGTTCATTCGTTCGTTCGTTCGTTTGTTAATTCGTTCGTTCGTTTGATAATTCGTTCGTTCGTTTGATAATTCGTTCGTTCGTTTGTTAATTCGTTCGTTCGTTCGTTTGTTAGTTAGTTAGTTCGTTTGTTCGTTCGTTCAATCATTCATTTATTACGAACGAAAGAACGAACGCATGAACGAAGAAACAAATGAGCGAACGAACGAATGAACTAATGAACGAAGAGACAAATGAGCGAACGAACGAGTGAACGAAGAAACAAATGAGCGAACGAACGAATGAACGAATGAACGAAGAAACAAATGAGCTAACGAACGAATGAACGAATGAACGAATTTGTAAGACACTCGTTCGATCCGACTTGTACTGAGTAAAGTGTTATTCGATGGCGCAACAAACATCAAACGAACCTAACATTTAGAATACATCTTCACTTTCCGAAGTCACTGAGTCGATGTTTGGCCCTGAGCTGAAACGCTACTGTTTCTTGTCTGCTTCTAGTTTATAAAGTTTCTAGTTGCTGGGCTTTAGATCTGGTTTCCCCTTTAAACTCTTGTCTCTCTTTCCGCTCCCATCCCAAACATCACACACCGTAGCTGCATGCATGCTGTCTCTCTACCTGACTTTTGGATCTTGACCTGGAACCTAACCCTGTTTGTCTACCGATATTGTTTTGACTTAGCGCCTGTGACATGGCCTTCTTTGTGTGCTGTAGAAATCTCGGTATTACGATTACGATTACGATCATTTTCAAATTTGCTGTTGAACAAATGTACTTTTTATATCACTCTCTCTTAGAGAAAATGGTGACATTGACGAATGCGTTCTCCATTTTCCTCGGCGTTTTGACAGTTGCGAAAATTAGACCAACATGAACAGTTGCTCTCGTTGTCCTCGTTGTCCTCGTTGCTCTTGTTGCCTCGTTGCTCTCATTGGTGCTGCCGAATATTCAAAGTATAGAATTCTGTTTATTATCATTATTATTATTATTATTATTATTATTATTATTATTATTATTATTATTATTATTATTATTATCATCATCATCATATATGTTCATAGTAGAGTTCCGGAGAAGCAGATGGCGTTCCCACGCTGGACAGCTACTGAGAGTCTTTGAAGCAGGTAGTTGGTCTCCAGTGGATCGTGGGTTGCCATTGTCATCCTTCGTCCTAACTCCCACACAAAATCCAATCCTTCCGTACTCCATGCGCCGCTGGTCTCCAGTGCGACCGCCACAAAAGAGTGGGTTTGGGCTATAGTGGCGTATTTTAGCCTTTTGGCTGAGACTGCCCGGTTTGCAGCTTCACTTGGTCCGGTTGAAGTAAAACCTAGATGTGACGCTGCAAATGTGTCAGAAACTGTCACATCCCATGTAAGACATCTTCCGCGAGACCACGGGATAAGAGTCACGCCATCCGGTCGTTTGCCATCTTCCCTGGTGAGTCCCAACGGTTCTTTCTGAGCAGGGATGTTCGCTCTGGTAAGCGCTCTCCATATAATGTCGTTGAGCATGTTATGGCGTTGTTGTCTGCCAGCACTCTTTCTGCAGACCAGACCGTGAAGTCCTCTGGCTTATTATTATTATTATTATTATTATTATTATTATTATTATTATTATTATTATTATTATTATTATTATTATTATTATTATTAGACCCTTTTTCTACGATGATTTGATTTTTACTTCATTGAGTTTAGTTGCAATGCATCAAATTAAATTGATCGATTGACTGACTGATTGACTGATTGGTTAACTGACTCAGTGACGGATTATTTTATTAATTACTTGATTGCTTGCTTGATTGATTCTATTCTATTCGTTCTTCCAATTCTACGATGTGCTGTAATTTACTTTTAAACTCAAGACTCATCTTTTTCAACTTGATTACCCACATAACCTAACTTCTGGTTTCTCTCAGCTGTCGAATTTTGACCCGGCTTCTCCACTGGATAATGATTTTGGATTGCGATTTTAATTTGAAGCGACCATCGACCGATGCATTGGGTTTCATGATAACGGCGATATGAGAAGTTATCGGATTTGATTAAATTAGATGATTCATTGCAAAATAGATTAATTAACTAATTGATTGATTGATTCATTGATTGATTGGTAGTTTGATTGACTGATTGCTTCGTTGGTTGATTTTAGGAGCACGTAGAATATGTGTTTCTTGTCGTTTTTACCGTCGAAGCCGTCATGAAGATCATAGCTGACGGGTTCGTTCTTCACTCTGGTGCGTATCTTCACAACGGCTGGAACATCTTAGATTTCGTCATAGTTGTCATAGGGTAAGCGAAGTTACACTATGACGCTCATATATGAAGATATGGAAGTTTATGTAGCACTTAAATATGAAAATATGTAGTTTGGTCAAATCACCTGAACATCTGACCGAGTTTTAGATCTTTATTCTTTGACCCTGTATTTCCAAACAATTGTTCAACAGTCTATCAATGATTTCTCTGGCTCAGTGGTATAATTATGATGTTATAATTATGGTGCAAATTAAACAGAAATGCCTCATAACCAATTCTTCCTAACTTCTTCATAAAAGGTGTGATAGTTTCCATTGAGACAGTACTATCAACCAAACCACTCCACGTGTCTATAATTCCTGCACTGAAGAATTTCTGCTCTAATGTCTCTGTTGGTTTCTTCAATAATTTCCATCTGTATCCTCGAGTTGCCTTTTTTTGGCGCTAATTCAAAGAACCTCTTCCACTACACTGCCTCCTATCAGTGCATTTCTTAAAAATTTCAGTTAGGTCTTCTCCGCTCCTTATTCTCTCCAATGTTTTCAACTTGTCAACCTTTCTTCGTAGCTCATATTCAACCGTAATGAATTGTGAGATTATCTAGTCGATTGGGAAGACTTTTTGGTATTTTCAGTGTAATTCAATATAATTTTATTATCATTCTTTAGTCGAAGTCTTTTTCTTTTTTCGTGCGCAGTAATTGTTGAATAACTGAATGAATGGCGTGCCATGTACCAGTTAAGTAGTTCACTGCGCATTCGTATTGGACTTGCATTGAGGCGGTTATTAAATGTGGCGAAAAGTAGTTCACTGCGCATTGATACAAAGGTCGCGCTGCAGCTGTCATTAAAAGAATCCATTGAATAGTCATTTGTGGAGCCTTGGTTTTAGATTCATTTGCTTTCAATAGATTCACTATTCTGTTACTTGTGTGCTGCCAAATACACTTTGATAATTTAATCTAATGACTTCTATAGCGCCGTTATCATAATGCCCAAGGCATCATCGATGGTTGCTTCAAGTAATCAAAATCATAATCCATTGGAGAAACCAGGTCGAAATATCCAATTTAGGTAAGTCTCGGATTTTAGACACATCTCTATATTGGCTCAACCCAGGCGTTACATAAATGCTCTAAATGAATGATTGATCCATTAAACGACTGAATGAATAACTGAAATGAATGAAAGAATTATCGAATGCACGAATGAATGTATGAATGAACCAACGAACGAATGACTGAATGGACGAATGAATGAACGAAAGAATGAATTAATGAATCAGTCAATAAATAAATAAATAAACAAATGAATGAATGAATGAATGAATCGAGACTGTTCCGTTATCTGAAACTTAGAGTGACTCCCAGGTACCAATACTTTTATTAGGGCCATCGACAACGTTTACCCTGCGTACTCCAGAAGGTGGACTTTGTATTTCTGCAAACCTTGTTGTAAAAAATCTACAGCAACAGGGACGAAGGCACAGAAAAGAGCGGACAGACAGGCAGACGAAAGCGGGCAGATACAGGGACACAGAGGGAACGGAAACGGGAGGAAGAGGTAGAGGCCCCGCGGAGGAAGAGCGTTGGAGCTGAAGAGGAACAGTCAAGTGGACAAACGCGAGATGGGAAGCGGGGCGAAGCGAAGTGGCAGACGAGGGGTCGAAGCCGTATCAAAGTGTCAAGAGTATTCATCTCGCAAGAACCGTCTCTTCCGGAGAGCACTTAGACGATTATGGCCACGCAACTCGGCACAGATTCGCCAGGATATCATTCGTATTGTTTTCCCGCAGGCCACGGCTGTTCCCCCGGCCCTCCCACCGGTCGGCCAGAAACCTGCTTTTAGCACGGCGGAGAGTCGGCCGATGTTGCTGGCTATAGGCGGAAACCTGCGTGAACAAAGTCTTGTCTTATTATTTTGTAGGACAGTCAGCGTCGTTCTGTCCACCGTGAGACTGAATGCATTTGACGTTAAAGCTCTCAGAGCTTTTAGAGTTCTAAGACCTCTCAAGCTCGTCTCCGGAGTTCCGAGTAAGTGGGCTACTACTCTGTTGCATGCGCCACAGGCAGTTAGCGAGAAAGCGCCATATAAGTAGCCAACTGCACGTCGCCACAATCAAGTGACATGAATTGTACCCAATAAGTGGCCAACCGTATATATCTGCACTGAGGCAGTCATTAAATGACGTGCCTTGTGCACAATAAGCAGTCAACTGCACATCGGTACAGTCGTTGCACTAAGGCAGTCATTAAATGACTTGCCTTATGCAGAGTAAGTAGTCAACCGTATATCGTTGCACTGAGGCAGTCATTAAATGACGTGCCTTATGCACAATAAGTACCCAACTGCACATCGGAACAATCGTTGCAATGAAGCAGTCATTAAATGATGTGATTTGTACCCATTAAGTAACCAGCCGTATATCGTTGCACTGAGGCAGCGAAAGAATAATTCGCATTGTACCCAATAAGTAGTCTGATGCACACTGGTATAGGCATTGCATTAACGATGTCATCAAATGACATTCTCCTAAGTCTATATTCTCTATTGATACTCATTATTTCATAGCCCACGTGTAAAGCGCTTGTAAGACATTCTTCTAAGGCTCTACATTAATTTCTATTACACTTACATTTTCTATTGCCGCATATGTTGACCTGTACAAAAGTCAATAGCAAAAACACAGAAGGACAGACAGTGGCTGCTACAGGATTGCTTGCGTGGTGGGAAGAGCAAGAGCACTTCCAGAGGGGCGCCACATTCTGGCAGATCACCAAGCACGGGTCTGGTCAGAGGGGTCCCTGCATATAACCAAGAGGGGCGCAGAGGGGCGAAATCCGCCACTGAGGACATACCTTTTATACGCTTGTCTATATATGTTGAAAACACCAATAGGAAACAAGGCGATTTTGAGGTCGCTTTGGTAGAGCAAAGAGGACAAGATGGTTAGAAGATTTTCCAAATGTGTGGGTGCGTGTTTCCTTGTTTTTTTTTCAGGCCTTCAAGTGGTTCTAAATGCGATCGTCAAAGCCATGTTGCCTTTATTTCATATCGCTTTGCTGGTCATCTTCGTCATCATCATCTACGCCATCATTGGGCTTGAGCTGTTCTCAGGAAGTCTACACAAAACCTGCTGGGTTAATTCCACGCGTAAGTTCTCCCCTTCCAATTCACATAATGACCGTAAAAATGTAATCTAATCTAATCTATTCTAAAGACTTCTGTAGCGCCGTTATCGTGATGCCCAAGGCATCAATCAACGGTTGCTTCAAGTCAAAATTGCAATCAAAATCATAATTCGTTGGAGAAGCCGGGCCAATAATACATTGCACTGTAATGAATTGTAATGCGATGTAAAACAAAGTAATTTAAAGTAATGTCAACCGACATTTATACAGCGTTACTTTACGAAAACTGTTCAGCTACGCTAATGTATCAGTTTGTCGTCGACATCAACATCTAATCCAGCTAAGTTTAGCGTAGTTTGGTTGAGAGGCAACGGAAGCTGTTACTGATTGAATGCAAGTCTAATCCAAAAAGTTCGACGCTCATTTAAATCAAGCGTAGCCTTTCCGAATCTTATCACATCCAGTGCAATTTGCTCTATTGTCATCAACCCAAGTCTGCGGTAGTCTAGTTTGGTCTATTCTCGCATAGTCTCACAAAGTCTGGTCTAGTTTAGTCCAGTTGAGTTTAATCTATTGTATTAGATTCCATTCACTACACTTTATTGTGTTTTATTCTTTCATACGAAATTCTAGTCTAATCTAGTCTAGCCATATGCATCTCAGTCAATGTAGTCTTGTCTGTTGTTGCATTACAACCCAACTGAGTCCAGACTAATCCATTCTTGATCGGCTTAATTCCGAGAAGGAAGCGGTCTCGAAAAGCAAAGAGTATCATAGGATCAGCCAATTGATATTTTTGTGATATTGATTTGATATTTTTGAAAAGCAAACAGTATCATAGGATCAGCCAATTGATATTTTTGTGATATTGAATTGATATTTTTGAAAAGCAAAGAGTATCATGGGATCAGCCAATTAATATTTTTGTCCAGACGAATTGGCCATGGAGCATCCTCACCCGTGCGGGAAAGGGTACCAGTGTCCGTTGGAAAGAGGCTGGGTGTGCGACTTCTACTGGGCTGGACCTAATTTCGGCATTACGAACTTCGACAACATCGGCCTTGCTATGCTGACCGTGTTTCAATGCGTCACGCTCGAAGGATGGACGAATATCATGTATGATGTAAGTGCTCGTTCATGACGTAAGTTCTCATCTATGACGTAATTGCTCATTTGTGACGTACTCATTCACTGATTACGTGAGTGTTCATTTATGACGTAAGTGCTCATTTATGACGTAATTTATTATGACGCTTATTTATATTTATGGCTCAAGCGGAGAGCTGTGATTTCAGAGACAGAGGAAAATCATTTACTAACTATACCCGCCTAATAAGCGTCTAAAATAAATAAATATTTTTGTTGTCTGTCAGATTAACAGAAAAAAATAACATGAAATGATTAACATGAAATATCAGAAAAGTATCCGCAGAGACCTAATAAAAATTGTGACCTTTTTACTATTTGTGACAGAAACAAGCGGTTTTCACCTAATTATTCAGCAGTTCCAACCCAGCCAGTTGCAGTATCAAACCCAGTTTCGATGTGTTGACTTCTTTAAGGGTTTCCCAGGCACATTCGACTCCATATATGTTGCTGAGATGAGTAGATCGCATCGGAGCGTCGCTTCTTCTCGGTCCACTTTGCGCCAAACGACGAGAAAAACTGTCGTTAAAGAGTTTGAGAGACTATCTGCCCGAAGGATGCGTATTTTAATGGCGCTAATAAAAGCTGACCTGGTTTCCTGCTGTTGTTTTTTCAGATAAATGATTCGATGGGTAACAGTTGGCCTTGGCTCTACTTCGTCAGTCTGATTATCATTGGGTCGTTTTTCGTTCTCAATCTCGTTCTTGGCGTCTTAAGCGGGTAGGTTCAGTTTGAACTGTTTGGACGCTATCCCGGTCGGGTACTGTTTTCATTTCCCAATGTGTTATTTTTGCTTCATTTTGTTACTCGCTTGGGATTCGATTACTGTTCTTTAGCCATGTTTTCAGCACGCGGTAACCGATTGTATAGTTTAGTGTACCAGTCTACACAGATAGAGGTCGATGGAAAGGATTGGTTAACCACCTTTCCTACAACCCAGAGATCGATGGAAAGGATTGGTTAACCACCTTTCCCTACAACTCAGAGATCGATGGAAAGGATTGGTTAACCATCTTTCCTACAACCCAGAGATCGATGGAAAGGATTGGTTAACCACCTTTCCTACAACGCAGAGATCGATGGAAAGGATTGGTTAACCACCTTTCCTACAACCCAGAGGTTGAGAGAAAGAGTTGGCTAACTACCTTTCTTTGCATCTTGCTGTTACTCGTTTGCATCCTATTTCTGTATGATTATCGTATTTCAGTTGGCGTTTAAATCCTGGCGAGATGTATTATGATTAAGAATTTATGTAGCGCTTTGATCATCTCTCAAAGTCAACATGCATAAATCATCCAAATGGCTCCATAGTTTCGCAATTATTTATTAATTGGTAACTTTCATCAGACCGATGTCTAATGCATAAGGTATCAACCAATGCCGTTCTATCTGTCGTAACATCTGCTTTTGGCTGTAATTCATTTCTGTGTTTTGTGCTGTGCATTTGGCTTTGCTTTTCGCAACTACATCGAAGTTCTTGAATTATTCATTGTTTTCGTGTTTGTCTGTTATTTTGAACGTCCGATGATATTCATAATATTAGGCTGGTGTTTGCCTGGTTCCCTGCTGCTTTTCCTGATTTCTACTTATCTGTATTTTAATTGTATTGTATTGCATTTGATAACTTATATAGCGCTTCTTACAGAACAAACTACTCGTAGGCGCTTCTAGCATGAGAACCCTGGGAAATAAGAACGTCTTTAAACAACGAGCTGACTGAGCTATATCACCAACAGACAATCTTGCAAGAAATGATAATGGAAGTCCATTCCATAGAGATGGGCCAACATCAGCAAAAGCCCTCTGCTGCGCAAATGTATCCAGACGATTTTTTGTTGATTCTTTCCCGATTATCAATACTGGCATCAAAAGAAATATTCGTTAGCGTGGTAGCTCTGCAAGAGCGATGATTATGATGATACTAGCAGTGTTAGTTGCAAATTTAGCTAATTTACCTGTATTCATCTACTAATTTACCTATATTTACCTGCTGATTTACCTGCTATTGGATTTTGCCAAACGATTCCAGTATTAATGTCAAAGTTGCATTGCTATATGAAACTTATATTTATTGAAATATTTGTTTCTATTTCTTCTTATTGTGCTACTTTTTCGTTGTTCGCATGCGTTGTTGAGGTGTTTCTTCTAAACTGACGCCATATAAATTACAGAATTAACTTTTGCAATGCTACTGCGTTTTAATTCATTCAGGGAGTTTTCCAAAGAGAGGGAGAAGGCGAAAGCGAGGGGGGATTTCAAGAAGCTCAGGGAAAAGCAGCAACTGGATGAGGATCTCAAGGGATACCTCGAGTGGATCACACAAGCAGGTCTGTCGCTTCGTTTTTTAAAGATAATATCTCAGCTGAAATGGCGCATCTCGTTGTGTGTTGTAGTTAGGTTCGTTAAGGAAATAAATAAGTATGTATGTAAGTAAGTAAACAAGTATGTGTCATGTATGTATGTAAGCAAGCAAGTAAATAAGTAACTAATGCATTTGCTAACACGCCTTGTTAGTTTGGTGGTCGCTTGATTTTATTGATCCGACTGTCAAGTCAGAAATATCAAGCCAGGTTCTTCGAAGGGTGAAATTCCACGCCTTCAGGCGCGAACTCAGTCCTCCATCCTTTACTGCTCGGTAGATGAGCACCAACGCAAGTTGGAAGGTTTAGAAAGGTTGTACTGTTGTTGGGTTGCTGTCTTTTTATTGGCATCTCGGTCGATTCATTTCATCCTTCAACCTCAATAAAAACACATTTCTCAGGAGCTTCTATAGAGGCATCTAAACAAGTGTTTCACCACGTTACCATTAACTGTTACCTTTGTTACCATCTGAACAAGTGTGTTACCATTACCTGTTACCTTTATAATCCCCTAAAGAGTTTCTACAGAGGAATTTAAACAGGTGTATCACTAGCTAGCCTAACAATGTTAGAGTTCATTGACATAAAAGACGCAGACGCCAGAATGTCGTAATATTTGTTGATTCTAACTATAATCAGAGATTCATATAGCGCATCTTCCAGACAGATTCATCGGTGTTGACATTTTCGCAGCTGTTGGCTGGTTGCAACGGTTGCAGGTTGTCCTTTGCTCTCTTGGCAGACGATTTCCATTTGTTCAAAATGGCGGCGCCAATGAGATTAGACAGGATATCATGGAAATGCTGGAAATGGCATCGTTGGTCGAATATGATCGAATGTCGTTTAGTTCAGTTGGAGTAAAATTCATGGAAATCGCCTCCGTCCGTTGACGAAATCTACATTGATCGATTGCATGCATAAATGTATGTATGTATGTATGTATGTATGTATGCATTTATGTATGTATGTATGTATGCATGAATGTATGTATGTATGTATGTATGTATGCATTTATATATGTATGTATGCATGCATGAATGTATGTATGTATGTATGTATGTATGCATGAATGTATGTATGTATGTATGTTGCGTGCGTAATTGTAATTGCAATCCTATTCGCGAATTTATATAGCACCAATTAAAGAGAAACTCATCAGAGGCTCTCAGATATACTTATTTTGTGCGTCTGTCTCTCGTGTATACATACTTACACACTATCCTTACTACCTACCTACCTACCTATCTACTTAGCTAGCTAGCTACCTACCTGCCTGCCTGCCTACCAATCTACCTCCCTACCTACCTACCTACCTACCTAACTAACTAACTGCCTAACTACCTACCTACCTACATACCTACCTACCTATCTACTTAGCTGGCTACCTGCCTACCTACCTACCTACTACGTAGGCCTACCTACCTACTTACATCCATCAGTGCAATAAGTAACGGCTGCACACCGTACTATTCGGCTCAACCCAAACTATCTCTGCGCCGACGAGTGGTAACTCCGATGGTAAAAATAAATGTATAGGTTTTATATAGCGACCGTATGGCCTAGACCCTGCTCATTTTCAATGATTTTATCGGGTGAGATTCTTCACCACCGCTGCCCGTGTGAATGGCAGCCACGCCATTTAAGGTCCCCGTGCGCGGACCGTGCTAGCCCGAGATTTAAATCTCAGACCCAAGTCATGACCGGGACGCGAACCGGCATCCTCACGTTCAGATGATGACATACGCGTTACCAATGTAGCTAATCAGAGGATTTTTCTTTCCGTCGAAGTGCAATCACAGCAGCATGACATAGCAATAAAATATCCCTCCCTGGCAGATGCCTCGTCCTATTCGGTCAGATTAGCTCTGACTCGAAACATCGATCCGATCGACCCGGCCCGTAGGCTGCCGACGATGCAGCTGGGGGCAGCGATAAGTTAAAGGAACAGCCAGGAAGCATGCGAGAAACAACTTCCTCGAATCCTTTATTGACTGCTAATCACGTGACTTGGTCGCACTGACCTTGGCAGCCGGGAAAAGTCGGCTGTTTAGAGCCGGCGCGGGAGACATTGGACGCCAAACGACGCGTGTCCTCTGTCTGCCGCTGATTGTTCCCCTGCAGCCGATTTCGTTTGGGGATGATAAGGGCGGTTGCTGCTGCTGCTGCTGCTACTTGGGAACCATCTCTGCGGTGGTCGGATGCGGAAAGATGAGACTTATTCTTGTGCTTCATATTCAGAAAAGAGTCAGGATTTTGTGACTTGAGAGAAAACGATTTGAAGGAAAATTTATGAGACTAAGATGAGCGAAACTTAATTCTTCTTAAGAACAACGAATGTTACTTCACTCGTTCACAGATGTGAATACGTATCTGTATATAGAGCATGCATCAATGTATGTATTTGTCCATGAGTAAATACATGGATATATACATACATATACACATATATGTACATACACACACATATATATACATACATATATATATTCATATACACATACATACATTTATAAATGCATACATACATACATATACATACATAAATACATTCATATATACACATATAAATACATACATACATACATACATGCATACAAACATATATATATATATAGTAAGTATGTAGTGACATGTAGTTTGGCTGATTTAGTGGGAATCGTCGATGACTAAAGTCCAGGTTAATGCAGAAACCTAATTGAGAAATGCAACACGCTGTCTTCACCCAGTGCCTTGCATTGTTTAAGATGGATATATAAAGGCGCTAAATGAATGTCTGTTTTGGTTTTTACGTTCACAGAGGATATTGATGTGGAGGCAGATGAACGGAAATCTAAAGAAGCAACTTCACCCACTTGTCGTATGTATAGATTACGTTTCGAATCTTACTAGATCTGGTGCGATTTAAGATATGACGTTGTCTTACAGGATCCGGTGCGATCTATTCAGCCCTCACATCGTTTGCTGTGATGTATTTTGCTCTGATTCGATTCGCTAGATCTATTGACTAGTTGGCTGACTGGCCTACTTATTTACAGACTGTCTGCGTGATTGGCTGGTTGGTACTTTAGCTCCGTCTTCTTCCTTCGTTTGAATCTAATTCATCCAGCGCATTGCTTTTGCGAATCGTGCGATCATAGCAAATGGAATTTTCTTGCGGAACAAACTCCATGTCGCTACATCGGCTCTTTGCGTCAGAATATCCCTTGGGTAAAAGGGTTAACGGGTTTGTCCACGACCAAAAAACGTGCGCGAAATATGAACACTTTTCCTACGTGACAGCTTGTCTCCCATCCAGAGGTTTACTCAAATCGACCGACCGAACCACTGACCGACCGACCGACAGACCGAACCATCGACCGACCGAACCATCGACCGACCGACCGAACGACAGACGGACCGAACCATCGACCGACCGAACCACCGACCGACCGACCGAACGACAGACGGACCGAACCATCGACCGACCGAACCACCGACCGACCGACAGACCGACCGAACCATCGACCGAACGAACCATCGACCGACCGAACCATCGACCAACCGACCGACCGACCAACCGACCGACCGACCGACCGAACCATCGACCGACCGACCAACCGACCGACCGACCGACCGAACCATCGACCGACCGACCGACCGACAGACCGACCGAACCATCGACCGAACGAACCATCGACCAACTGCCTTGAATATCAAAGCATTGAGTAAGTAATTCGCGAGAACGCGAATGACTGAGTTTTCGCTTGATGCTGGCTGCAGTCAATTCAATTTTCTTTTCGTAGCGAGGGAACAGTGCGGGGGTATGAAGTGGAGGACGGAAACTGAAGAAGGGAGTGGGGGTAGAAGGGACTGGAAAAGACCGTGTGATGGAGGGAAAGAGGGAGAGGAAGGGAGAGAGATAGATACAGAGAGGGAGACAGACAGACAGAGGGAGAGGGAAAGGCAGAGAAACAGGATGTGCAGAAGACAAAATCAACGCATTGCGTCTTATGCAGATTGTGTGTGTATGTATGTATGCATGTGTGTATGTTTGTTTGTATGCATGTATGTGTGCATGTGTGTATGGATGTATGCAGGCGCTTGAAGGCGTTTGCCCAGAGGCGATTCGGACACAGAACGATACGATGCATTGCATAGCGACAGACAGACAGACAGACAGACAGACAACCAGACAGACAGACAGACAGACAACCAGACAGACAGACAGACAGGCGGAGACAACGAAACGTACAGACGGACGGACATCAGATGAATGGGAGAGATAAGAACCAGACAGAAATACAGACGGGCTAACTTACGTGGTACGTACATACATACAGTCAGACAGACAGACAGGCAGAGGGACGGACGGACGGACGGACAGACGGACGGGCGAGATAAGAAGCCATCTATTCAGCAGAAGCGAGGAACGAGCGACGGCTCGAGACTGACTGGCCATGATTTCATTTTCTAAGGTTTGAGGTCGACTTGTTCCGAACACTCAGTCGCTCCATTAGCCACGCAACCTCCCTCCCTCCATCTCCCGCCCTTCCACCCGCCGTATCCCCCCTTTCACCCGCCACCAACGCCCGCTCGAGACGGTGCGCCCGCTGTGCGTTCGAGGCGAGAATCAATGAAAGTCTAGGCGCTATATAAATGGTCATATAAGTACGTAACGTCGTCGCCCGTCAAGTTTTCGTGCGTTCATCTCTTGAGGTGTTTTCCAGTCTGATTCTCTCGTTCTCATGATCAGTCCTATCCAATCTTTTCCTCTTCTTGTACATTTTCTCCATCAGTCCATCCGTTCTTCCCTCCTCTGTTTCGTGGTTTAAAAGATTCTGTCTTGGTTCAGTGCGTTCAAGAAGTCTGGTGTGTGTGTGTGTGAACGAGAGAGAGAGAGAGAGAGAGAGAGAGAGAGAGAGAGAGAGAGAGAGAGAGAGAGAGAGAAAGATGTGCTTCTGTATCTTTCTCTCTGTAGGGTTTAATGGAAAACATCGAGCTATTGACGCAAGTTTAGATTTTCGAAATGCGAGAGAGAGAGACTAAGAGAGAGGGAGGGCACCAGATAGGTAGAGACAGACAAAGACAGAGACATAGAAAGAGAGAGACAGAGACATAGAAAACACAGACAGACAGACAGAGATAAAACGGTGGCGCCACCTAAGAATCTACTTAAAGTAGCCATCGATGTTCAATCCTTTAAATTGGCTCATCTCGAAAAACTAAAATCGCGTCAGTCGCTCGATGTTTTCCAATCAACCCTACAGAAAGAAAGACACAGAAGCACTTAGATAAAGAACAACTCTATCCGCATTAGTTTCTCAATTTCGTGCACAAATTATTATTATTATTATTATTATTATTATTGTTGTTGTTGTTGTTGTTGTTGTTGCTATTATTATTATTATTATTATTATTATTATTATTATTATTATGTTTGTTTATTATTATATTTTGAAAAAATCGCGTTTTTATAAAAAGAGCGGTTTATCGTGATTGTAAGTCGGGAGTACTATCGCTATGGATAATGATAATTATTATTATTGTTGTTGTTGTTGTTGTTATTATTATTATTATGTTTTCCCGAGGTACACATCGTCCCTTATGATTACAAAAATTAGGAGATCATTATTCTGGGAGGGCTAATCTTCGCCACCTCTGTAAGTAAATGCAGCGATACATAAATAAAGAGCCCGCTTAAGAAATCTGTGTAGAATCGAAGATTTGCTTGGAAAACAAACGATTGACGCGATTTTAGTTTTTGAAGATGAGCCAATTAAAAGGGGTTGAACATCGATCGCTACTTTAAGTAGAGTCTTCGGTGGCTCCACCATTTTATCATGGTCCATTTATCGATCCGCCTAGCCACCTACCAAATAACCCATCCGTCCATCTATCCAACTATCCACCCATCCGTCCATCCGTCCCATACGTCCATCCATCCATCCATCCATCCATTCATCCATCCACCCACCCATCCATCCACCCATCCACCCATCCATCCATCCATCCAACTATCCATCCATCCATCCATCCATCCATCCATCCATCCATATATCCATATATCCATCCATATATCCATATATTCATCCATCCATCCACCCATTCATCCATCCGTCCATACATGCATTATCTCTTGTTTTCCTTTACTTAAGTTCAATTTTCTGTCCTGTCCTCTCGGTTTCTTGTCGGAATCCTCTTTTTTGCTGAGCGTCCATTTTCTGTCTCAAACACTTCATTTCCTGCTCCACATATTATCCACGATATCCACCTTCCTTCCCTTCCTTCCTCTTTCCGATCTGCACAATCCTCGCTTTCTGCTTCTTTTCATCCGATGTTTGTCTGCCTGTCTCTGTAGCCCCTACAACCCACCTCCATTGCCTACCAGTTGATCAGGAGCCTGGCTCATTTGGCTGGCTCGGTGGCTGGTTAGCCGACTGGCTAGTTGGCTGGCTCAGTGATTGTAATATGGGTTGGTTTGTGGCTGGTTGCTGGGTGGGTGGGTGGCTGTATGTATATATGTATGTACTATGTATATATGTATGCATGTGCGTATGAGTTTATGTGTGTATGTGTCTATGTATGCATGTATGTGCATCTGTATGTATATATGCTTGCATGTATTTATGTATGCATGTATGTATGTATGTATGTGTGTATGTATGTGTGTGTATGTATGTATGTATATATGTATGTGTGTATGTATGTATGTATGTATGTAGGGCCTCATGTGTTTATGTATTTGTGTCTGAAGCATATGTGTGTGGAAGAGGACCAGTTGTTTTATTCGATTCTGTTGTGTACATCCGTCTACTGAGTTGTTTCTACGCAAACGGGCGTCAGTTAATTGATGATGGGATTAATTGATGGGAGGAGACGATGTCGGTGTTTCTAACAAGATAAGTCTATCTCTCCCTCTTCTTTCGACCGCTCTCTGCGAAAATCCTTAGTGCTGTCTGCAAGACAGTCGACCGTCGACAGCTTGCCCAGTTGGACAGGGATACAGTGAGACGTTTATTTGCATTACCAGTCAGAAAGACAGATATCTGCGTGTGTCTGCCTGTCTCTCTACCCTTCTGTATGTCTGTCTGCCTGTCTGTCTGTGTCTATCACTCTCTGTCTGTCTGGCCTTTCCTTCGTATAGGCCAATGACATTTATCGCTTTTGCCTTTCTTTCAGTGTGACGTTTATTTGCTGCACAAGTGAATTTTGTCCTTCTGCTCGCGAAACAGTCATTTTACCAGTGAATAAGTTCATCGACGAGTCTTGAAACATGTCATTTAGTCATTTTCCAGTGAATTTGTTTTAAAAAGTATAAGCTAGACATTTTTACTTGTGAAGGTTTTGTCAACAGTCATTTGTGCCCGTAAATTTATCAACATGCGATTTGCTCATTTAACAGTATATATATTTTCCAACTTGTCGTTTAGTAAGTTTTAGTCAGCTGTGAATTCGTCTTTTATTACGAAGACTGCTTCAATCAAAGAGAAATTAATTTTATTTGCGATGAGTATTGTCGCATCTCGTTGCGATAGATGGTTGTTTGCATTCTTTCGGCAATAATATTTTTGTCAGTTCTTGCACATTTCGCTTAGAAATCAAGATTAGTTATTCTACCTACGTAGAACATATTGGTGGAATATGTGTGGAGTATTGGTGGAACACGGTTAGAATTTAGTAGAATGCTGATGGGTAGAATATAGGCAGATTATCGGTAGATTGTGGGTAGAATCTCGGCAGAATAATTGTGGAATACGGTTTGACTCTTGGTAAAATGTTTTTGGGTAGAACTTAAGTAGATTATGAGCAGAATATTGGTAGAATCTGGGTAGAAAATTGGTATTATGAAGAGATTTCTGGATGAGTTAATCGTAAAATGGATTTCGGTAGATTGTTGACAAAGGCTTTGAGGGTAGATGTGCGTTTCGGATGAAGTAAATTACAGAAAATCGGTTTATGATTGTTTTGCTTCGTCAGTTGTTGGCATGAACAGAGACAAAGACTGAAAGAGAGAGAGAGAGCCAGACAGAGACGACATAGATAGACAGAGACAGACAGCTACAGAGGGACAGACAGACAGATATATATAATCAATATATATATATATATATATATATATATATATATATATATATATATATATATATATATATATATAGAAAGAGAGGCAGAGAAGTGCGTTTAAGTCGTCGGATTCAGTCCAATCGGTGCTGAAAACGTTTCTGCAGTAGTTATGTTGCGTGCTTCAACTCATGTTTTGTCAGATCCGTTTAATGAGCAGCAGAAGAAGATTTGACCAGCTTGACAATTAATTCGAGGAATCTCTCCTCGCCACTCTAAGCACTAAAGTTCATCAGAAGATAAGGGTGAGAGAGAACGAAGGCAAAAAGAAAGAGAAAGAGATCAGGAAAGAGAGATAGAGAGAGAAAGAAAGAGAGAGGAAGGGAGGAAAGAGAGGGGAATGGAGAGAAAGAGAGGGGAATGGAGAGAAAGAGAGAAGAAGATGAGGAGAGAGAAAGAGAGAAAGAGAAAGAAAGAGAGAAAGAGAGAGCCAGAGAGAAAGAGAGAGGTGAAAAGGAAGAGAAAAAGAAAGAGAGAGAGGAAAAGAGAGACAGAGAGAAAGAGAGAGAGGGAGAAAAGAAGAAGGAAAGAGAGACAGAGAGAAAGATAGAGGGAGAAAGAGAAAGGGAAAGAGAGACAGAGAGAAAAAGAGAGAGACAGAGAGGGAGAAAGAGAGACAGAGAGAAACAGAGAGGTGAAAAGGAAGAGAAAAAGAAAGAGAGAGAGAGGGAGGGAAAGAGAGACAAAGAGAGAGGTGAAAAGGAAGAGAAACAGAAAGGAAGAAAGAAAGAGAGAGAGGGAAAGAGAGACAGAGAGGAAGAGAGAGAGGGCATAGATGAACTATCATCGCTAAGGTCGGCTGATCAAATCCTGTTACTTCAAATGTTAAAAAAGAACTAAGTATCCAAGCAGTCAGTCCAGTTGTTCAAATGCTACAACAGTTTTAACTCTAATCCGGTTGAACCACTCATCTGAAGAACGATGTTCTTAACAGTTCTTAACGATGTTCTTAAAAAAGAGCCAACGTGCTTTTAAGGTTCGCGTTAGTCGAGTGGTTAATGTGTTTGACTGCCAACTCAGATGTTGTGAATTCAAACGACGCCTGGACAGAATAACTTTTTCAAGGTTTCTGTTTCAGTGGCAAACCTGACGGTTAACAAATGGGTGCATCAGCTGTACGCTTTCCCTCGGATGATTAGTTGGCGAGGGTAGAGCAGGCCATCCGTCCTCATATGCCGAGGCTAAGAAAATGAGGTCTCTTACAATGGCACGCCTTGTTTTGCTGACAATGGTTCTCATTTCCGACCCCGAAGGAATGAAAGGCTGAGTTGGAGAGATTAATAATGTAGGTCCATTCAGTAAAAAACTCGATTCATTCTTGGAGTCCGTCGCTCAATTCGTTTAGCCGACGCTTTTATCTTTCGCTTACAACAAGTATTTGCTCCGAGCTCCTTCTATCCGAAATGGTCGCGATCCTGAGCTCAGTTCTTTGATGCCAACATTTGCCAGCGGCATTTTCTCCCACGACTTACAAAATTTTTTCTCTCCATTTAACTAATTCGTCTACGGTAGAGAATTTTAACGTAATCGCAAGCTCGAGATTTCTACAGTGGCCAACGAAAGCTAAGTAACGGGATCCAGCTTATTCACAGGCGCTCAGTCAAAACATAATCGATAGACAGGAAGGGTTTGGTTCCAGATCAAGATCCAAGAGTTTGTAGGAGATAACTGCTCGAGTTGTCGTTGTTTTGGTAATTTTCAGGTATCGAGATTGACGTCGTTGAGGAGGAGGAGGTTGAGTGCGATGAAACGGAGAGAGAGACGGAGGAAATAAGGAGGCAGTCTTCATTATGGGAAAAGAAACGGTCAGTATGTATGTATGCATGTATGTATGTATGTCTGTATGTAAGTATGCATGTATGTATGTATGTATGCATGTATGTATGTATGTCTGTATGTAAGTATGTATGTATACATGTATGAAAATGATAACAATGATGATATTGTTGCTGATAATAATGATAACGAGTGAAAACTACGATGTTGATTACAGTGATAATCACGAAAATTCTGATGACCACGACAGAAAGACACCTATATTAGGAATAAATGAATACATGACAAATGATTACGATGACAGTGATGATAATGATGATGATGATGACGACGACGACTATGAAGACGCCAGCGATGATAAGTAGGATGATAGTACTGATCTTGTTAGCCAGCAGTTTTACAAGATAAACCGACGCGCGAGAAAAGTCTGTCGGAAGATCGTCAAATCTCAGGCTTTCTACTGGTGCGTCATTCTGCTCGTCTTTCTCAACACCTGTGTCCTCACCTCCGAACACAACAACCAACCGATGTGGCTCGATCGATTCCAAGGTAAGTCAGCTCAAACTAAAGTATCCCGAAGTAAGTAAAGTATGTAAAAGTAAAGTATCCTGTATCCCACAAGTGAGACGTAGGATAGGCGCTCATTTCCTTTTCTTTAGGCCGTTGAGTCGGCAATGGACGAATCCCAAGGTCCTGGACACGGGGCCAGTGCATCGCAGGACTTGCCGTTTACTTCCCAGCTTACGCGGGTACCAAATTCTACTGCTTGGTGACAGAGGCAAACAACTTGCCCAGGGTCGTTACAAGGAGTCGAACCCACAACCAGGTGATCATTGACCAGACGCATTATCGATAGACCACCCTGTCGCACGTATCTATCTTTTATGTTAGTCTATTTGTAAATTATGAATATTGTTATAAATTATGCATATATTGCTCAAGCAATATTTTCAACTTCTCTTTATTCTTTTGAGTCATAGTAACATATAGAGAGATACACAAATGCATATAATATTTTTATGGGATTTTTATTTACGAATGAAGGAACGAACGAACTCTAGTCTTAGGAAAAGTTGATTGGATAATTTCAGATATCTCGAACCTCGTCTTCATTCAGCTCTTTGCATTTGAGATGCTCATGAAGATCTACAGCATCGGCTTCGAAGGTTACTTCGTGTCGCTCTTCAACCGCTATGACTGCTTCGTCGTTGTCTGCAGCATCACTGAGGCTCTGCTCATCTACCTCGGTGCCATGTCGCAGCTCGGAGTCAGCGTCCTCCGCTGCGCACGTCTTCTGCGAGTCTTCAAGGCGACCAGGTACGGGCCGAACCTTTGCGGGCACCGCATAAATTATGCACTTGGGGCTGTTCTGATTGGCCGGTGCGCTGGGATAGTTTCGTCTAGTCTATGCTATGCCATACCACGCCGTAATGTACCGTGCCATATGATATCTTACCATATGCCATACCGTACCATAGGGTATCATATCATACCATGCAATGCCATACCATGCCACACCATATCATGGCATATCAAGCTATAAATGCATCCATAAATGCATGCATACAAACATACATATACGTACGTACATACATACACACACTGTCACACACATGCATGTATACATAAGTAGGGTTAGAGAGAGATACGGAGAGAGATACGGAGACCGAGACATTCAGACAGACAGAGATGGATATGGAGAGAGAGACGAATAAGGCAACAACGTGAAATATAATTACGCACATACCCTGCCCGTGGCAGGGTATTTGCCCCATGCAAATGAATAAAATGGGACTAGTTCTCTGGTCTTCTGGCTACCGGCCTTGGTTCTTGACTTGGCATATCTGGACAACCCCACTGACATGACGCAGCACTCGTGAATAAACTGGTGCCCTGCACTTAGCTTTTTACATAGCGCTTTAGCAATTTCGAGTTTACGATTACGATTCTGCAAATGCTACACTACGCTTACAACTGGGATTACGGTGTTCCAGGTACTGGTCGTCGTTGCGTAACCTCGTAGCATCTCTGCTGAACAGCATGCGGTCTATCGTCAGCCTCCTGCTGCTGCTTTTCCTCTTCATCGTCATCTTTGCTCTTCTCGGGATGCAGCTGTTTGGAGGCAGGTTCAACTTCAACCCCAGGGTCGAGAAGCCCCGAAGCAACTTCGACTCTTTCTTCCAGTCGCTGCTAACTGTCTTCCAGGTCAGAAAAGCTACTCGCAAATATCAACATCATCATCAACAACAACATTATCATCATCATCATCACCACCACCATCATCATCATCATCGATTTTAAATATGTATGTAGTCGTTCTATGCAATTTAAAGTTCTGCATGTATGTATGTAGATATCAATGCTTCGATACATATACTTATGCATACACACAGTTAAACCTAAAACACAAGTTATATAAATACATCCATCCATCCATCCATCCATCCATCCATCTATCCATCCATGCGTACACGTACCTACGCATATGTACTTACAGTTACTATTACGATTACGATTACAATTGCTGCAGATACTGACGGGTGAAGATTGGAATTCCGTGATGTACGATGGCATCGCAGCCTATGGAGGAATTCGGTCTTTCGGGGTCGTAGTGTGTGCCTACTTCGTCGTCCTCTTCATCTGCGGAAACTGTATTCCTTTGACTCAGCTCTGCTTCTAGGGTTCGATTCCAAACGGATGGAATGGGGTACCACAGACAACGCGTTGATAGGTGTCGCTAGGGTGTCGATCATGGAAATAGGTGCTCTAATAGTGAAATGTCTCTTTCCACAGGCTTATCGATCTTCAATCCTCAGACTTATTAATCCTCAATCCTCAGACTTATCAATCCTCATTCCTCAGACTTATCAATCCACAATGAGCTTTTCTCTGTTTACACAAAAATTGTAGCTCTTGATGTAACAGTAGTTGCAACTAGAACTCTAATGTAGTCGTAATCGTAATTCTATCCTAGCAAATAGATAATGACATCTAAATTTCTAAAAGGTTTTCCAGCAATTACTCCATTACACCTTTACCACTTGCACTTCCCACCCGACGGCGTAGCGCGACCTTTCAGCTGACCTCATTTACTTAACGTGCATGACCTTTAACCCGACCTAGACATTCTGCTCAACGTGTTCCTGGCAATAGCCGTCGACAACCTGGCCGATGCTGATGCCCTCGGGCAAGAACAGGGCAAAGGGGCGGAGGTCGGCGCGGAGAACGACCTGCAAGAAATCCAGGTAAGCTAACGGTTACCTTGGTAACTATTGCCTTGGAAATCAATCGTTCTGCACTGGCATCTTGTTTTTTTATAGCCGGAGGGATAAGACGATCCAAAATGTGCTAACAAAGCATGACTAGAATCTTCGTCGCTGATGTATCGTCTTAAAGAAACTGACTATTCAATTTCATCTCTCTGTTCTGCTTCATATCTTAATATGGCCACTTATGCTTTATCACCTTTTGATTTCATGTCTGTGATCTACTGATTTGCTATTACTGCATATTTGTTCTTTCTGTATATAACTAACTAAATAAATAAACAAATAATAATAATAATATTTGTTATTATTATTATTATTTTTTTTACCAAGGTAAGTATAATCCCTTGGTTGTTCAAAAATTTCCGGAGAAAAAGAGAGAGAAGGACTCTGGAACGGCTAATCCTCGTCTGGATTCGGCACCACAAATGTACCGTGTATTATTATTATTATTATTATTATTATTATTGTTATTATTGTTATGGCGCCTAATAACTAATTTTTTGGGATTTAATTACAGAAGGTTTTAAAGTGGAATTATTCAATTTTGCATCGTCATTGTGAAGGCGATGATAATGACTGATGATGTTGATGATGATGATGATGTCGTTGTTGTTGATGATGATGATGCTGATGAAGCCGACAAAAATGATGACGACAATAGTATCATTGATTCAACACGATTATCCTACTGATTATGATGAAGATGGTTATTGAGATAATGATTGTCCTGGTGACGATGATAATGGTAATGAATATGACGACGACGATGGTGATGAAGATGATAGTGATGGTGGTGATGATCGACAGAGCGACGAGAACTCAGGCGAGTGTACAGAAGACTTAGAAAACGTAGACGGAAGTGGATACAAAGCAGACGACAAGGAAGACGAAGAATCCACGCACCTGCAACAAAAGTCAGTCTGGCCAACATTTTTAGCGCACCTGAACACTTTGCTGCTTCTTTACGTAACTGTACGCATACGTGCGCTATATAAATGATAATTACATTGCAGAATTACTATATAACACGGTGTAATACTGTCAGACATTTAATGTAAGACGGAATGACGCATATGGGTTACTTCACTTTTCTTAATCACAACTCGTATATCAGCTTAATTTACTGACTCTGTAGAAAACCCTTGAAATGTTTTTTTCTTTTCATCTGCGCTACATAAATTGTATTCCGCAAACAGCATAACATTACATTACAGTTTAAAGTCATCACGGCTTTTGTAAAAATAAGATCAGTGGCTATGACAACATAAAGTACATTGATTTTGGCAGTGACTGCATCAGAATGTGACCAATGCAATGACAATAGTAGCGCTTTTGAGGAGCTATCTATCTAAATATAATGTAAGAACTTCTATAGCGCCACTTTAATAATGCTCAAGGCATCAATCTAAGGTCGATACTAATCAAAATCGTTGTCCGAGTTAAATTCCATGATGAGTTCGGTCTACAGTTCCTGGTCCCTCCTTTTGGAAATATTCCTACATCCTCTTGTTAGCGACTCTTTTACTGAGATGCGTTTCGTTCTGAGTTGAAAACTCATCTCTTCCTCTCTATTTACGGTTCTAAAATTTTCCTGCTATCCGATTTCAAAGTGCGACCTTTGACCTGTTGTCTTAGGGCATTTTAAAACCTCAACTGTATTGTGATGTATTGTTTTATGCTGGAATTGTCGAATTGTATTTTATACTGTAATGTATTGTATCTTGTTTATTTGCATTGTATTGTATTACATTTTATTGTATTGTGTTGTAATTCATTGTGCTGTATTATTTGATGGTCATGTCTTTTAGGTTGTCCTTTTGCGAGGACAGTTCGCCGCGAGCTTCGATGGCTGGCAAAAAACACGTGAGGATCAGCATCACGCAGGCAACAGACGCCGACGATGAAGGCTCACGTGTGACATTCGACACCGCAGGTAATAAAAACTAGAGATAGGTTACAGCTCACGAACTGATCGATACACGGGCTGCTAGGCTCCTCGGAATTTTTGTCCCTCGTTTACAATTCAATGGTTTACGAACAATTCTTTCTTTCGAGTCTGTACCTGGCATCAACAATAATGCTATTCTATCTGTCTGTCTGTTTGTCTGTCTGTCGGTGTGTATGTATGTATGCATGCATGTATGTATGTATGTATGTATGCCTGTCTGTCTTCCTATTCCTCCATCTGTCCATCCTTCTATCCATCAGAACATCCTTCCATCTATCTATTCGCATATCCATCTGTATAGATCAATATTTCTCTCCTTTTCTCCCTGTATCGCTATCCTTCTCTCTCTCAATTTTTCTCTCTCTTTCTCTTTCTCTCTCCCTATATCTCTCTGTCTCTGTCTTTGTCTGTCTGTCTCTTTGTCGTGACGGTCCTTCAACTGGTACAAAATCGAGTTCGGTTGTTGGCATATCTGCTCTGTTATTGAGACTGAGAGGTTTCTAAAATCTTATTTAAAATATAAAAGCATTCGATTATCAATGTAGGCTGGCGGGAAACGCTTGTGAAAGATACCTAGAAGAACACCGGCTACAATACAATACAATACAGTACAACAGTAAATAAGTAAAAGTAAAGTATCCCACATCCCACAAGTGAGACATAGTAGGGGAAGCGCACGTTTCCTTTCCTTTGTCTTTGAGCCGGCAGTTGACGAATCCCAAGGTCCTGGACATCGCAGGACTTGCCTTTTACTTCCCAGCTTACATCGGTACTAGATTATACTGCTTGGTGACAGAGACACGGTGTGCCAAACAAGTCTCCTAGGGTCGTTACACGGAGTCGAACCCGCAATTGCATGATCATTGACTAAACGCGTTACCGATAGACCACCGCCCCGAGTACAACAGAGTTCAATACAACGTAAGTCAACTTAATACAGTGCAACTGAAATTCAGTCTTGTTACCTCATAATAGTTCAAAGATGTCGAATTACTGGCTCGTGACCGACGCACAAATGCTTTGCGAACGTTACACTGTGCGTTGTCCATTATTAAGTTGATGAATGTCTCTACTTTCATGCTTACGCCAGATGAGAGCGAGGCAGCACAGAATGAGGCGCCGACGGAGGAGGACGAGGAGGAGGAGAAGCATGAAGCAAGAGGAGACGATCCTAAGGACGTGACGACAGGTGCTCGACCGCGCAGACTCTCCGAGCTTAAGGTATCAAAGAAAACGAAACCTATACCTGCGGCCACTTCGCTGTTTGTTCTATCATCAACAAACAGGTAAGAACCACCTGTCATTTGCTCTCGTATCGTCTTAAAAACTGACAGGGAATGCGAACAGACTTTTCGCTGTCATAGCAAATTGCTTTTTTCCGGGGGATTAGATTTAACTACAGACTTTTTTGTTCCATCTCGGAAATGTTTCTTTTTAGTCAACGTGTCGTGGAAGTTCCCTTTGCTTCGACAACAATAAGAAATATATGATTATTCGGTATAGCGTCCCGTGTAATCGCTCTAATCTAATCAAACCTTGCCTAATCTGAATTTGTCGAAGTTGAACAAGTACTATGCAAGCTACTAGAAAGGGATATCGGGGAAACGTCGTTGATTATGGGAAACTCAACTACCATATTGGTTGGGGAAAATGTGATGGAGAGAGAAGAATGGAAGAGTTTTTAAAAGTTAAACAAAAAACTAAGAGTGGACTGGATCACGATAACACTGAAATACTTGAATTAAGAACGAAGTATATGTCTTGTCTTTTCTTGTCTTCAACCGTCCTCGAGCCCAGGATTGGCTGCACCATGGACAATTTTCTGCCATCTGTTTCTGTTTCTTGTCTCCTGTAATAATTGGTCGAACGATAATTCAGACCACGACTTGAAGTGGTCTATCTATGTTATCCGGGGTCCTCGGATCCAGAAATTGTGCCTTGGATGATCTCTTTCTCTAAGCAGTCTCTACTCTTTCGTAGCACATGCTCGAAGTATGAAATCTTCCTCTTTTTGATTAATCCAAACAGGCGCCTCTCTACTCCTACCGTCTCTAGGACCCAATCGTTTCCCTTATTGGCAGTCCACGTCACTCTAAATATCTGCCACAGACACTTCTTTTCAAATGCGGTGATTCTTGCCTCTTCACTTTCTTTATGGTCCAGCTCTCACAGCCATACTGTGCCTCTGGCCAAAGCAGTATGTGAGTAAAAGGAGTATCTGCAATAATGTAAATAAGAAAGCATTAGGGAGTTTTGAGCAGAAGTAATCAAGGAATGTCATTCTTCTTACATATATCTGGATTGCATTCTAAAGGAAATGCATATATACGTACATACATGCATGCATACATACATATATACATACATCCAGCCATACATACATACATGCATACAGATGTTTTATTGCGCTGAACCGTTTTGTTTCGGTTGTGAACTTGATCGATTATAAATGGATGTTTACGAATGAATGATGGATGGCAGACGTCTTAAACTGATGTCTTTTGTAGATTTCGTGTGACGTGCCACAGTATTTGTGTTCATCCCTACTGGGGCAACTTCACCCTCATCTGTATTCTCTTCAGCAGCTCAGTGCTGGCCACTGAGGACCCACTGCAGGCAAAGTCCTTCAGAAACCAGGTCAGTCACAAGGAATACACAAACTCCTTCCCCGACAAACCTATTGTATATGCAAGATGCATGTACTGCGGGTGGTTAAGGCAATCAAGCCGGGTTAGTAACTGGATCCGCGAACGTTCTTGGAATACCACGACACCTTGCGCTCACTCAGCCCACTATCCTTTAGTGGACGTAGTCAATGCAAGTGTGGAGGTTACAAATGTTGTTGCTAGATTTCTGTATTTGCATCAAGGCGGACATCATAACTACGCGTCTGAAGAGTTCCTGTCAGAGGTTTGTGTTACCTTAATGTTTATTAAAATAATAAATAATTAAATATGTACAAATTAAAAGCTATAATACAAAATTAATCTAAAATACTATATCTGTGAAACGCAACTGTGAAAATCTATAGGTATTGCTATTATTATCTGTGCATTTATTAAGCGCCACTATCTAGTGACTAAGCATTAATCAATGACGCTGAACAATTGTGAGTGTAGGACTTGCTCAAGGTCCCTGCACAGTAACCGACTCAGAGGAGGAGGCTTGAACCTGTGCATTGTGCTGTATTATTTGTTGCTCTAAGTTACAAGTCAAGTCTTCATTGCCAGATGTAGTCCCCTTACTCGGTGTTAACTGATTTTGATTCCAGGTGCTAAAGTATTTCGATTACCTTTTTACGACAATCTTCACCATAGAGATAACACTTAAGGTCTGATATTTTTGTGTTTCATTATGTTCGGCACTAGTTTATTTACCCAAAACCGTCTTCACTTGAAAAAGATAAATTAATGCTCATATATTTTTATTATAAGTTGATTTTAGTTAGATAAGTGTTTTCATCTTATAAAAGTGGAAATGATCGCTCAGATTTTAAAAATTAGATTAAATGATATGGTTCGGGAACATTTTCATGATAGCAACTTCTAAGTAAAGTATAGTAAAGCTCCCTTGTTTTCCCCAGTGAAAAGTAGGAGAGGCGCTCATTTCCTTTTCTAGGTCTTTGAGCCGGCAATGGACGAATCCCAAGGTCCTGGACACGGGACCAGTGCATCGCAAGACTTGCCGTTTACTTCCCAGCTCACGCTGGTACCAAATTATGCTGCTTGGTGACATAGGAACTTGTGCGCGAGCAATTTACTTAGGGTGTTTCCACGGAATCCACTAAGCAAGCTCGAACCCCCCATCGTTGGTTTATTGACACAGCGTGCGCTGTTGTCCGTATACATCGACAAATGTGATACTTCGTTTTGATATAGTTTATTTGATTTAAATTGCTTTAAAATTATTAACAATGACTTGAGATTACATAAATGCTCAATAAATGTTTGCAGTTGCTTTGCTACTTTATTTTGCTAACTAAATCAACTCTTGTGCGTGTAGGAACGATTATTTTTGAGGTGTTGTAAATTTCTGATTTGCCGTTGTTGTGCTTTTCTGCAGATTATTTCATATGGTTTGGTTTTGCATAAGAAGTCGTTCTGTCGCAGTGCCTTCAATCTTCTTGATTTACTAGTCGTTGCAGTTGCTCTGCTGTCATTCGCCCTCGAGTAAGCATTCATTCGTCTTAAGTTCCGATCACGTGGTAGTCGCTCTATTATGTCAACGATGTCTTGGTTTTTTCTTTTATGTCATTAGACCCTCAGGCACAACGTCCGCGTGTTCCTACCCTTTAGCTGTGAGAATACTTGTACTACACTAGCAATTGAATCAGAATACAAACGAATCTATATAATTATAGCCTTAGATGTGTCGTCCGTTGTCAATTTAGTACATTCAGATAAGGCGATATTCATCTCCGCCGTCATCTTGCGAATAATATGTGAACAGGCAAGGTTGTAGCTAACAGGAAGAAACAGAGAGTTAGCCCAGTAGAGACTTTTTGCCGAATTTGGGCACAGTTCTCTGCGCGGTATAGGATAGTTTAGGATTATTATCTCGATGGTAACCACCAAAGCCACCATCTTCTTTATTACCACTACCACTACCACCATCTCCTTCACTGCCACTACCACCACCTCCTTCACTGCCACTACCACCACCTCCTTCACTGCCACTGCCACCACCTCTAACACCACCATCTTCTCCGCCATCCCAACACCACTGCCATTACGACTACCACCACCACCATTACCACCAACACCACCTCCTCCTTCACCACCACCGCCTTCGCCGAAAATACCACCACCACCACCACAATTACCATATCACATCGATGATACATTAGAGCGACTAATCATTAGAAATCGTAGCACCGACCGAGTGATTGACTAATTACCAAAACGCAAGATGAAAACCAAGACATCGGTGACAGATTAGACCGTCGTCTACCACGAGAACAAAATGAAGAATTATCTACCGAGATCCGTAGATTCGGCCGAGATTAATTAGACAGGCCTGCTAATGGACAGATATCTTGATATCTGTCATTAACGATTCGGTGATGAATTTGTATTCATTTCAAGCAGTCTTTTCGGTTAATTCCTTTAATTTCTTACTTAAAGCTATTTCATTCGACTTGATCTTGCACTAACTATTTGCGTTTGTCAAACTGTGCAGCAATGAAGCAATCAGTGTCGTCAAAATTCTTCGCGTATTGCGAGTCCTTCGTCCTCTACGGGCCATAAACAGAGCAAAAGGCTTAAAGGTAGGATCACATCCTCAACATTATACCTGGTTGGGCATTCTTTTCGTCGTTTTTTTAGGAGGAACCAACTTTCAAATACCTGAACTTGTATGGTAGAATATTTGAATTTGTCGTTGAAATTTGTTCTGGTTTTGTCTTTTGTAAAATGGTGTTATTCATCAGTTTAAAATTATTTAGGCTGCAGGGATTGGATGCAAATGTTGATGAGATTGTTGTTGTTGATGACGAATGACAACAATGATGATAATGGTGACGACGATGTTGATAATAATGACTAAGGGCAATGGAAGACATCCTTACGACGTTGTCAAGTGAATAGGTTACGCGAGAAAGGTCACCATTAGCACTGAATTCCGAAGTCTCGAAATGTAATGTAATGTAATGTAACAAACACTTATATAGCGCTCTTCAAGTACCTCTCAAAAGCGCTGATGAAACGGCTATCCTACCGATCTAAACAAGTGCGTTTTCAAGTTAACAGAGAATGAACATTGAGTTAAACTAAGTGGAAAAGTACGAATGTTTAAAGGGAGACTGTTAAAGGGAGAAATGCCAGAGTCTCTAATCTTAGCACTCGTGATGGTTCTGAAGAACACTCTAGAAGTAACTGTTTACATTGTAATTGCATTGCAATTACAAGTACAGTTGCTACACATACAACATTTCTTTTCAGTGTGCTCAGCTATCTGACTTTCGTTTTTTTCAGCACGTTGTCCAATGTGTCATCGTCGCAATTAAGACGATCTACAACATCATGCTTGTAACCTTTCTGCTCGAATTCATGTTTGCAGTTATCGGCGTTCAACTGTTCAAAGTATAACAGACAACTACTAAACGATTATCATCATCGTCATCATCATCATCGTCATGATTTTCATGATCTTATTTAATGCCATTATTATCTTTATCGCGATTATCGTAATCACAGTCGTAGTCATCATCATCAGCGTCATCATTATCGTCGTGGTAGTTTCTGATCACCAGATATGTCATGCTGAAAGTTTCACTTTGTCTAAAAGTGAACAAAGTTTATCACTGAAAAGATAAAAAGTTGCTGTTCATATATGTGAAGCATTTGCAGTCTTCATCGTCCATGTTCTAATTCTTGAGATCGTGTTTCGTTATCGTCAGATTTCTTGTCAAATTAGCTGTCATTGTGAGTAATAGACGACTCATTATTTGGCTCATCTTACCTTGTTCCGTTGTTCAGCAAAAGGAACACAAATTTATTTGCTATTAGTGACAAAGCCTTTGTTCTTTCGATAATAAGATTCTCTTGTTGCTTCTGCAGGGTACGTTTCACGAATGCAATGATCGCTCCAAGTCTACGGAAGCAGAATGCAAGTAAGTCGAGAGTTTCCGCTCTAAATCCTGGTTCAAGAAATATCTAAAGTAAGTGTCTTAGATATGGACTTAACAGTCAGTTTCTAAAGCGAGTGCCTTATTTATGGACTTAACAATCAGTTTCTAAAACAAGTATCTTACTTTTGGACTTAACAATCAGTTTCTAAAACAAGTGTCTTACTTGTGGACTTAACAATCAGTTTCTAAAACAAATGTCTTACTTGTGGACTTAACAATCAGTTTCTTATCATAGTTAATGTCTAAAATAAACTGCTGGCAAATGTGATAATTACTATGGTAATCGTAAATTTGTATATCGCCTCTTCAGGAGAAACTTAATCAGAGGGTTCTTTACCCTACGTGATATTACAGTCATTATGAGCAAACAGTTTAACAGTAAGCAAACAGTGGTCAGATCACTGAAAAAGTCATCATTGGCGAGTACCCGCACCCACGTAGAACCCAATCAGATGATTCATATACAGAGTCGACGGCTGACGTCATGTAAGTAAGTAAATAAGTAAGTATATTCTTTATTAACTGGACGTAGTGTAGTGTCCTAGGACTGCGTTGCATCTAGGATGAGGAACGACAACTACAGAAGTTACCCACTGGCGTTCTGGAGTTCGGATATCCCTGTAAGTAACAAGTCCGTGCCAAGCAGGCATTCATCGATAGCCAGCGATTGGTCGTAGAACCTCTTCGTGATCGATAGACACAGATACAAGATGCTTTGTGTTTGGGTGTTGTTTGGCCGCCAGGGGTCAGTTTGTGTCGTACAGAGGAGGCGATAGGAACAATCCTTTCGTCGAGGAACGGCTCTGGAGGAATAGCGACTTCAACTTTGATGATGTCAGCCAAGGAATGCTCACCCTCTTCACCGTAGCCACGTTCGAAGGGTGGCCAGGGTATGAAATCATCTGCACTTACTTACTTACTTAATACTTGAAATTTATGCAGCGCCATAATGTTAGTACATGTATCAGTCGATGGCGCTGAGCAAGTAGTTAGGTTACTCTCTTAAGGTAAGCATCTCAGACGAGACTAATATTCCGGGACAATATCCAACCATATCTATACATGTAGGTATGTTGTATGTATGTATGTGTGGATGTATATGTGTATGTAGACCTATGTATGGTGTATGGATATATAGATGTATATAGGTCTGTGTAATGTATTCAAGCAAATGCTACACTACACCAGTTTACAATACCATGCATTGTAAATGTTTGAGACTGTAATTATCTAACCCAGCCTCTTCGTCGTGGAGCATTATCCCTATTTCGGCAAGATGACCCTTCTGGGGAAAACTTATAAACTTTTCTTCTTATAATATTTGCCAGATAGCGCCACCGTTCAATATTAGTTGCATACAGCCGGACGTCGCACAAGACTAAGGCTGTTATTATATATTTTTGAGTTGTAAATGGCTGTGCGATTGTCCTGAATAGGTTGATGTATCGCGGTATAGACTCTCATAGCGAGAACTTCGGACCTTTGCATAACAGTCGACCCGGTGTAGCCATTTTCTTCTTCATCTACATCATCATCATCGCCTTTTTCATGGTCAACATCTTCGTCGGTTTCGTCATCGTCACGTTTCAGAAAGAAGGAGAACAAGAGTACAAGAACTGTGAATTGGACAAAAATCAGGTTTACATAAATAATCTAAGAGATTATCACAAGGAGCTGTTTTAATATTTCAGCCTCCTTTTACATTTTATACATCGTCATGGTTAAGAATAACTTACATCAAAATCATGTGTTTTGTGGCATCTTTTATTTTAAGTAAAAACTTCCTCAAGTTGTAGACTGAGGTGGGGCGGTGGCTAAGCGGTTAACGCGTTGGGTTTTCACTTCTACGACCTGGGTTCGCATCTCGAAATCGACATTTGATCTCATTGTCTTACTGTATCCATATCATCTTCGGTAAGGTAAGGTAGGGTAGGGTAGGATAATGGCAGGTAAGGTAAGGTTAGGAACCTTTAGGACCTAAAAGATAAGGTGAGGTAAGGTAAGGTAAAGTAGCAGTCAGCGGCCGAGCAGCAGTAAGTTATCGTGGACAATGCATGATGTAATGTCTCTATTTAGACACCTTTCAAACGATTCCGACCAACGTTGTATTCATTTGCGTTCAATCGCCGGATTTAGTGAATAAACGATGGTGGATCGCATTGTTGAACTGTGATTGACCTTTAAGGTCATCACCTTCGACCTGAGTACCTCCTTAAATGCTATTGAGATTTGGAGATTTTGTCGAAGTCTTCGATTGTTATTTCTTGTTATCTGTTCACAGCGCAAGTGCATTGAATTTGCTCTGAAGGTAAAACCTCATCGTCGCTACATTCCGAAAGCCCGTTTTCAGTATAGGATTTGGTGGTTCGTCACCTCACGAGGCTTCGAATACGGCATCTTCATGCTGATCGTCATAAATACTATCACTCTGGCTATGAAGGTACAACAGGTTTATTTAACCTCTGCCTTTCTCCAGACACTGACTTAACCTCCTCCTCTCTTCTCTCAAGCCTCCATTAGCTTCCAAGGCGTACAAATCAAGACAGCTTACTTATTTACTCACTCAAATCCACACTTTGCTATCCCTAACTTAATTGTTTATATCCACACTGCTATCCGAAACTTAATTGTTTATATATATATCGAACTATATCGCGCATACGTAAAACACTAGAATTGACCTTTCTAGACATATGAGCATTTTGATTACATGTCGACTATTTGTTTCCTCTTCTTAGTTCTATGGACAGAGTAAGACATATTCGGATGTATTAGACTACATGAATATGGTCTTCACTGGCGTCTTCACCTTCGAATTCCTTCTCAAGATTATTGCCTTCAAGATACGCGTGAGTAATAACTTAGCAGAAATCCAATCTAAAAAAAATAAAGTGTACTAATATATTGGTGATAAAATATAATCACAAATTTTTATATCGCTAGCTTACATCTCCAAAAGCGTTGCTTGCCGGTCCAATTTAATATTGTGGAGCACGGTTGCCTATTGGTTAAACCGCTCAGCCGGTAACGTGGAGAATACGGGTTCGAGCCTCTATTGAGATGGTTACTGTATGGGGATCTTGAACAAGTCCTTCACTCACAATTGCTCAGCGCCATCGACTGATGCTTAGTCATGAGTTAGTGGCGCTTGTTATAAACATGTTTCAATTCTGTCTGTTTCTGTTAAACAGAATTATTTTGGCGACGCCTGGAATGTCTTTGACTTCATCATTGTCCTTGGCAGCGTCATTGACATTGTCTACACTGAGGTCAACGTAAGTCAGCAAATGCCATCTTAACTTCTATTAAAGTTGCGCGTTCTGACGAAGAGCGCCTTAGAAGACTTCAGATAGTATATAAGAAACGTTACTGGATTTAATGACTTCTAGTAAAAATATAATAAAATTTTAATAAAAATGGAACTCCTTTACACATTTGTTCAATACAGTTAACAGATTCTGCAATCGATGTATCATTCAGCAGTTGGCGATTAATTGATTTTAATCCACTCACTTTAGTGGATTTATTGAGCTATTGATAGGATTCAAGGAATTCGTAATTTCGTGAAGCAAAGGTTGTCATGCAAACTGCCCAGGTTGACACGATAATTGCCGTGTAATCAAATATTCTGATCTTTCAGTGGATTTTTGTTTTCTTTGTTTGAATCCTGTCTCTCTACAGAAGGGGAAAAACGTCGGAGGAATCTATGAGGTTAGTATTCGGCGGTTTCGTTTTTCTGATAGAAATGGCTTCGAACAATTTGTGACATTTCAAACTGATGGCTGGTTGGAAGAATGGATCGATGGAAGGAAGAATAGATGGATGGATAAATGATTGGATGAATGGATGGATAGGTGAGTGGGTGGACAGGTGGTTGGATAGATAGAACGACGGACAAACAGACAGACTTTGACCGACGATTGGACCTGGACTGACCGACTGATCGATTGATCGATTGATAGACGGATACTTGGATAGATCGATAGCCATGATATAGGACGTTTGAGGCGCTATGTGAACAAACACCAAAAGTACATGGATACATACAACAGACAGGGTCTATGAACTGAAGCTCGTCAAAAAATGAAGGCCTATGACACGTAGCGTAGTACGTCGATGAGTATGTATGGCATTGGCTCTTGCAATTGTTTTCTCTTGTTGTGACTTCGCAGCACGAGGGTTCGTCAATCATGAGCATCAGTTTCTTCCGCCTCTTTCGGGTCATGAGGCTCATCAAATTGCTGAACCGAGGAGAAGGAATACGAACGCTACTCTGGACGTTCATCAAATCCTTTCAGGTGACGCCACAGTCATTTCCAATCGAGTCAAAACTAAAGGACTTAAAGTAGAGTTAAGCAAAGAAGTATGATGCAGTCAAGCACACCAGTGCATTGCAAAGCAAATTAAATTAGAATTAATTAATACAAGTTATTATTCGTTTATTCATCCATCCTTCCGTCCATCCATCCATCTATCCATCGATCCATTCATTCATCCATTCTACTCATCCAACCAACCATCCATCCATTCATCCACCCATTCATTTATTGATTCATTGAATGATTCATTGATTTATTCATTTATTCAGATATTTATTCGTGCATTCATTGATTCGTTCATTTATTCATTCATTCATTCTTTCGTTCGTGCATTCATTCATTCTCTGCCTTGCTGCTTTTTCTTTCATAGGCTTTGCCGTACGTGGCGTTGCTCATTGTTATGTTGTTCTTCGTCTACGCCGTAATTGGAATGCAGGTAAGAGACGCACCGGACCAATTAACCTTTCATTGGCCAGGTATTCGTCTGCTCTGGATGCTTCGTCGGCTACTGATGAATGGGAAGACTTACATTGAACTGAAGTTCATCTGCGTCTCTTGCGATGCAATGGAGTCGCCCAATATTATCTAATAAATGATGGCGAATCCAGGGCAAATCCGGCCATGGAAACACCTGGTTTGTTGGGACTATGCTACTGAGTTGGTCCTTCACTCACAACTGCTCAGCGCCATCGATTGATTCATTAGAAAGTGGCGCTTAATAAATGCGGGAGTAATAATAATACTATTTTATATCTGAGCTCACTGCGGAGTGCAGGTTAAGCAGAAATCTCGAAACATCTTTCTGCCTTAACGGGGATTTGAATTCCTGACCTCTCAGTCAACAGTATAGCTAGTTAATCACTAGACCATCGCCAGGGAACCTACAAACAGCCGAGGAAATCACGAAAGGCAAATAAGTTCTCAACCAATATAAAATTGCTCTCTTCCCATTGTACCTACATACTTACATGTTTTCCACACTTTCATACTTACATGCAGTTTCTGCTCTGGACAGGAAACTGACCCTAACCCTTTGTATTTGAGGTCAACCTTAGCCGTGACCTCGCGCCCCACAAGGTCAAAGTACAATAGGCTATTACACCGGGGGTCTGTGGTTCGAGGCTATTGTTTGCGGGACTGCGGACACTAGGGACTTCTTTAAGACATCTTTAATGATGGCCACAGGGCACAGTTGTTAGCAAGCAGTGAGCGTTGAATAGATGATTAGCCTAAGTGCTGTGTTTACAAGGACGGAACTCCGCCATTTCGGTGCTACAGTCTCATTTTATGCGTCGTTGGAGACTAATAGTATTCTACTGATCTTTGGTAATTGTTTTCGTACTCCTGGCCATGCACCTGGTTGAACTCCCGCCATATCTAATCCATCCTACGAACTCACCAACATTTCACTCCTTGCAGTCACTGGGTACTCGAAACTGAAAACAATGCTCTTCCACAAATCCTGTTCGGATCCCTCTTCTTTCTCTTATCTATCCTGCCGTTCTAATTCTAAACACCATCCACCGTAGCCGTCTGACTGTCTGCCTGCCTGACCCTTGGACATCTACCTGGAACCTTATCTGACCCTCTGTGCCTATCGATTTTGTTTAGACTGAGCGTCTGTGAATAAGCTGCTTGCCGCGACTCAGCTTTCTTTGGGCGCTGTAGAAATCTCGAGTTTACGATTACGATTACAATTAATGAAGCATACTTGCTTTTCGACGTATCGCAAATCAAGCCCAATAACGCGTGTATTCGTGTGTGTGTGTGTGTGTGTGTGTGTGGTGTATGGTGTGTGGTGTTTGGTGTGTGTGTGTGTGTGTGTGTGTGTGTGTGATATGCCATCGTGTTGAAGGCTTGTGCCTTGTGATAATAGCGCTGTAAAAGTCATTCGATTGTGCATTCGTAACAGATATTTGGGAAGATTTCTCTGAGCGATGAGACTCCAATTCACCGCAATAACAACTTTCAGACTTTTCCGCAGGCTGTCATGGTGCTATTCAGGTTGGGCGATATAAAAAATCACACATGACTTCTAAAATGAATTATGGTGTTGATTACGATTTCACTGAAGCGAGCATCAATTGATGCCTTAATCGTTATGATAACTGCGCTATAGAAGTTATTGCATTAGAATAAATTGGATTGAATCATATCATATATTATATCGTATAGCATATCATATCATATCATATATCATATCATATTATATCGTATCATATATCAATCACATCGTATCGTACCTTATCATATCATATTAGATTAGATTAGATCAAATCGGTTGAGGTCAGTTCAGTGCATTTAGATTAGATTGGATGAGTTTATAGGTTTGTTTGTATCTGTGGCAGATCGGCGACAGGTGAAGCGTGGCAGGAAATAATGATGGGCTGCAGCAACTCACCCAGCGTCCTGTGTGATGCCAAGTCGGATGATGCGGGGAAGTTATGCGGAACAAGCTTCGCCTTTCCATACTTCATATCGTTCTACGTCCTCTGCTCCTTCCTGGTAAGACAGGTGCATTCGTTGTCTGTCTGTCTGTCTGTCTGTCTGTCTCACAGTTTTATCTTTCCTTAACGTTCTACGAGCTTGTTCCTAGGAAGATAATTGCATTTGATACCTTTCTGTTTGTCTGTCTGTCTGTCTATCTGTCTGTCTGCTTGTCTGGGTCGTATGTTACACTCTAGATCAGATTTGATTTAATTGGATTCGGTGTCGTTTGAGTGGATATGATGACACAGAGTTCGATCGAATCCGAACAATTACGGATTTGGAACAGAAATGGCGATGTCTCAATTCTTCGTCTCCGTCCATCTCTGAGCTCCAGGCAACGAGATTTCGTTCTTCATACGGGGGTATCTCTGGAAAGAACCCGCTGACTTATGTAACATCTGGTGCCCTGCGTATAGTTTTTTATTAGCGATTCGTGCTTAAAAGTTCTCTTACGATTACGATGTTGCAGGTGATCAATTTGTTTGTGGCTGTTATCATGGACAATTTCGACTACTTAACCCGCGATTGGTCCATCCTGGGTCCTCATCATTTGGATGAATTCGTCCGCCAGTGGTCCGAGTACGACCCCGACGCCAAGTAAGAACTGGAAATAAGTCGTAAGTGAGTGAATAAGATAGAAGTCATGAATGGACTCATTCAGCCTATGGCAGTATATGCTGTGTCTTTCTGGAGTTAACTTCCGATCACAGTTGTTGATCAAACGGCTTTGACACAGTTTTCATAGTATTCTGTTGAGGTGTTGCGCTCTAGTGGCGCTATAAAAATGTGGAATTACGCTTACGGTTACTGTGATTCAATGGAAAATCATGTGCATTCTAACGTGGCATTTAGATTAAGTTATTTTTCTAACTAGTCTAAAAGTTCTGTGTCTTAGCTGGAGCGTAATAAATACTTTTGTTTGAATAAAAACCTACAGTGAGTAACACCTTTTCAGATCGTAATTGTAAATTCGAGATATCTACAGCGCCCAACGAAAGCTTAGTCGCGGGAAACAGCTTATTCACAGGCGCTCAGTCAAAGCAAAATCGATATACATGTTAAGTTCGGTTCCATGGTAAGATCCAAGATTCAGGCAGGCAGTCAGTCAGACGACTATGGTGGGGGATGTCTTGAATTGGATCTGCAGGATAGATAAGGGGAAGAAGAGGAATCAGGATAAGATCTGTTAGATAGCCATGTTCCAGCGCTTTTGAGAGGTTATTTACAAAGGCGCTATATAACCAGATGCATGCATACATTTAGCTGTATTACGATTTGTATTACAATTACGATATGGTAATTACTTTACAGAGGCCGGATAAAGCACCTGGACGTCGTCAGCCTTCTACGCAATATTTCTCCTCCACTGGGTTTTGGAAAGTTGTGTCCGCATAGGGTTGCCTGCAAGGTGAGCTGGTTCAGACAGGAAAGATGAAAGTTATTGCAATTCCAGTTTAGAATTTGTTTGGCGTTTTTGACATCGAGTCAGAATGACAACTTTGTTGTCTTATCTGTACTTTGAGGAGAAGCTTTAGACAAACATTCAGATTCATGGACTGATCGGACATCTTGTTTGATGTCGTTATGCCTCGTGGCTGGCCGTTCGTAATCCTAATCGCAATCAGGAGTTTATACAGCACCACTTCAAGATAAACTCATCAGAGGCGTTCCAGGTCGGACAAACCAGAACCACTGGGGAACAGATTGATCTTCAAGCGCTTAAGGAAGAGAGAGGGAAAAAGAGAGAGGGAGGAAGAGAGAGGTAGGAAGAGAAAGAGAGAGATAGAGAGACAGAGAGACAGAGAGAAGAAGGGAGGCAGGGAAGCTGATACCGTAGCCCATTGTTCATCACTCTGTAAACTAGGAATGTAGCTTATTGAAGGTTTAAAATACGATATATAATTTCAGACTACATTACATTACAATGTCAAAATGTTCTGCTTTATGTAGCGCCTGGTTTCGATGAACATGCCGCTCAATTCGGATGGAACGGTCATGTTCAACGCGACGCTGTTCGCCCTCGTAAGAACCTCACTGCGAATCAAGACGGACGGTAGGACCAACTTGGCCCCATGTAAATGTGCGCTTCACATTACTCTGCTAATATTTTGAGATACTTGTCGTAACAGCACAAAACAGTTCAGCGTTGTGCCAAACGTAACATGTAACGTAGTCCAATCTAACCCTAACCCTAAGTCACCGCCCAGCAGTCCCTCATTGGGGGTAGATGTCGCAGCTACGGATATCCCTCTAGCCGCCGGGTATGAGTAGAGCAGGTATTCGTCGTCTGTCGGTCGGTAGGTGTAGTGTAGTATGGTCTCGTGTGGTATCCTATGGTGTGGTGCTGTGTTGCATAGTGTAGTTATTCGTCAAATAACGTTCACCACACACACTTTTTATGTTCTCATATTATTGGCAAGATAAAGCCAGCGTTCATCATAACTTACGTTCAGCAGGACGACATTAGCACGCGTTCAAGGCCCTTATTATGTCAATTAGTGCAAATGACTTCGCTAAACAGAACTTTTTCTGAAATTGTGCTAGGTGTTTTCAGCTGAGTAATAGCACTCAGCTGATATGTTCTGCCAATGTTTCAGGTAACATCGACCAGGCGAACGAAGAACTGCGAGCCGTCATTCGTAGGATCTGGAAAAGAACTAGCACTAAGCTCCTCGATCAAGTGGTGCCACCTGCCGGTCGTAAGCAGAACTAATCATGCCATTTTCATATTAAGACGAATTGTACTTTAGATTATTTTACTCGAAGTTCAAAATAACGTCGCATTAGACGTTCTTCGAGTAAATTCACAATTTTCTATTCTTAGTTGACATACCTTCTGGATATTAACCTGATTGCGGTTTTGGCTTTGGTGCACCATCGTTTGATGCCATGTGCATTAGATACTGGAGTCACGGAAGTTACTAATTACAATTACAATTACAATTGATTAGTTAGTAACTTGTCTAGCAACGTTGCCCAAATGGTGCTGAAGTCATTAAGAACAAAAATTTCGTCAATAGACAAACGTGCTCAGATTGTTTCTTGTTTTGCACAAATATCATATTGCTGAATAACAATATGATGGTGAACGCTATCTGGCGAATAACAACATTAAATTACATTACACCACACCACAGGATTCCACATGACACCACATTACACTACACCTACCGACCGGCAGGCGACGAATATCTGTTCTGCTTTGCTGTATGATGCAATATTGCGAGAAGATCTATTAATGTAATCTTTATTGTTGAAATGTTGCTTCGTTGGTAACATTACGTTACGTAACATTCTGTCGGAATCTTTTTGTTATCAGATGATGACGACATTACGGTTGGAAAATTCTACGCCACATTCCTCATTCAGGATTACTTCCGGAGATTCAAAAAGCGCAAAGAACTTCTGCAGAAGGCTAATCAAGTATTGCACGTTTTTCTCTTGTGTTTTACATCCGAAAGAACCTACTGCCGATAGTTAACTACACTACAGGGAATGAAACTGAAGATCAGTGAACTTCTCTGCAGGCCAAGCTTTAGTTAATTCGAGAAAAAGACAAGAGTTTCTAAAAACAGAGGCAAGGTACGACCGATGTCAACGGCTCTGGCAGCCGCAAGATGTCGCTAAACACTGAATAATATTACACTCAATTCTAACCTAATTGGCTGCCTGTGGGGATCAGCTGAGGAGACTGCTTACTCTTCTTCTTCTTCTCACTCTTCTCAATCCTCTTCTCCGTTCGTCTTTTTCCACCACACTTCTGAGTAATTTATATGGAGGCATGAACTTTAATCTTTTCGCTATGAACAACAGCTTGGTCTGTTGGCGAATGATTCTCGTTTAGTTGTCTTCTACATTTGTCACTTTTCGTTGTAGTCTGGAAAACGCCTCGGTAAACCTGGTTGCCCAGAAATTCGAGGCACTCCTTCGACCAGTCCAGGAACCGAGGAAGTAGACAAACAAAAGACTTCCTTACTTAAGGTCAGGATGGGTTCAATCTGATATAGCGCTACATTATTATTTATTGCGCTTACGCCACAAGGTCAGTAAATCTGAATCTTAGGCACAAGGTAAGTCTGCGCAAATGAATGACCCAGGGTCGCTACGCTGAGTTCGATGAGGAGGCTCAAACCAGCAATCGTGGGATGACAGACCCAGCAGCTACCGAATGCTTCTACAAAGAGAAATATATAATTCCTGACCATATATGGAATTTCTGTTTCAATCTTGATGTCTAACCCTGAAGGGCGTCGTTGATGTTTCAGAGAGAACACAGCATCCTCAGCAGCGTCATATCAGCTCTTGGTCGCAGCGTCACTCCGAATGCGAACCGCAGCAACTCACTGACAGTTCCCACCAATCGACACACCCGTCTGTCTCCCACCATCTCACTTCGCTGCCCCAGCAACCGGAAGTCGCCGTCGCCGACGCTGACGACCCAGACCGGAAATGACGTTCATCTGTTTCCGCTCGTCAAGATCGAGTATTGCAACTCACCGACCGATACGGTGACCCCAAGGGACGGTTCTGTGCGGGTTTCATCGCTTTCATCTAACGAGGACTCGCAAAAGAAGAGTGGAAGGTCAGTGAGTGGCGCTGTAGAGTTCATAGAGTGAAAGATCATTTTAGATGTTCATAGAATGAAGAGTACGTAGCCTTAATTTGACTTAACTTCAGACCTGAATGAGTGTCTATTGTTTCGAACACTGTTTTCAAGAGCGTAGGTTTGTCGAGGCTAGGCTGGGTTGGGCTAGAGTAGATTTTTTTAGTTTCCTGGTTTGTGATCTGAGTGGAGGGTGGTAAAGATCTGATGATGACGATTTTGTTGTTCTAGTATTACAATGGCTGACGACGACGATGACGCTAGTTCGATGCAGGTCCGGCTGTCAGTGGAAAACGTAGATCGGTGTAAAACAGCCCAGGCATCTTGTACAGATTCAAGGGCCGAGGAACACTTCGATACTCCGTCAATAGCCGAGGACGCTGAATCCGACACCCAGATGTCGTTTGCTGGCAGGTCATTTCCTAACTACTCTGTGTGCTTAGAAATCTTCTCTCTGGATTTGGATGCCTTTGTGATACGTGCAGGAAAGATGATGCCTTAAAAACGTAGCAAGTTTATATTTACGAATCAGACTTTGAGCAAAAGAGGGTATGATTTAAGTTATTACACTAACAGGGTCCTTATCTATCCCGATGTCTTATCTTGTCGTTAGCCGTCCTCGAGCCGAGGATTGGCTGCACCGTGGACAGCTTTGTGCCACCTGCTTCTATCCCTTGTCTCTTGTACAAGGACTATCCCGATGCAAAACTAAATTACCTACCACTTGATAAAGAATGCTTTCCTTTCTAGCTCAGACAGTCTCCTATTGGAGATTTATTCTCTCCATATATTTTGTTCCTTCCAGTAAGTCTTTTTCCCGCTGCTTTAGACTTCCTCCTACCGGAGATTCGTTTTCTTATACAGTTCGCTTCTGCCCACGAGATCGTCCCGTTTCCACAGATTGCACGCTGGTGAAACCCAGACAGGAATGTGTCATATATTTCTGCGTTGACTAGGATCTGAATCCTGAACTTATTCATCACTCAACCCAATTATATTCCGAATCTTACGAACAATAACAAATGTCTTTTCGGCACACTACTGTGTCTCTAAACCAGACAACTGTTTGCTACATTCACTGAACGTTTCAAGGTCTGATCCCACTCCTGCACCATCCCGTGACTACCAACATATTGATTTCCACCGTAACAATACACTTTCTCCGTGCCTTGAACCCTGACCTAGCACCGAAACTGACCTAATTACAATCTGCCTCTTCCGGAACTGAGTTAATATAGCGCCGCTGGATAAGCTGATCTCCCTGATGCGGCTTTTGTGTGAAGCTTACAAAATTTCAGAGATTTACATTATTACAGTTACATTTACATTTGCATTTACTGTCTTCAATTTCTCGAGCCACAGTTTGTTGTGATTTGTTCGACAGCGCACGAAGTCTTCACGAGGATCCTTCTCAGGCGGTGAGTCATCCCCCTTCCCTGTCACCGTCGACACCTTCTTCGGTGGACAGGGAACCAGCTTCACACCTGTCTAAAGCTCTGCTTCCCTGCTTTAAAAACCAGACGAACTGTCAGAAGACGATGACGTCAAGAATAGCCGCTCCTCTGATACTTGCTCAAGCTCAGGTGAGAGGCGATATATGCATTATATATGCCTTGGTCTCGGGTCTTGGTCTTAGGCTTGAGTCTTAGGTCTTAGTTTTGTGTCTCATTCTCAGATGTTTCTCACTGGAGTTAGTCATAGATCTTAGGTCTCAATCTTAGATCTTGGTCTTAGGTTTTAGTCTTAAGTCTTAGTCGTATGTCATAATCTTAAGCCTTTGTCATAAGTCATTATTCTTTGATTTTAGACCTGGCCCTTCGTCCTAAGGCTCAGGTCCCAGGTCTTAGGTTTAACAGATTTTGCCTACAAACGATCTCATTGTGCAGGTAATGGCGGTTGCTGGCCTGAACTTCAAAGGTCGACACAGATCCCTGGATCATCCGAAGGTCCTTCGAACTCCTCCGGATTCTCCCAATCGAGTCAGAGCTTCATATCGGACCGCAGGTCAGCACCTTTCACTTCATGCTAGGATAGGAAATTAGGGTAAGGAAGGTAGGGTAAGTAAGATAGGGTAAGAAGGTCTAGGTATGACATAATACATCACGTTTGTGTCCAGATGGTCTCAGTGACGCCTTCAGAGTTGTCGGGAACACTCCAGCTGACCATCTCCTCGCTTAAGACTGAGAATTATTCTTCCACAAGAACTAAAAACACTTTGCTCATCTTTTCCATTGGCAGGGGGAGCCGACGACTAAAACCCCCGATTATTAGAGCGTTGGGGGACGGTAGCTGATTGGTTAGAGCGATGGGTATGTAACGGGGAGAGTACGGGTTAGAGCCTCCTCCGAGACGGTGTGTAGCGACCTCGAGAATGTCCTTCATTCACAATTGCTCAGCGCCATCGATTGAAGCTTGATCATTAGATAGTGGCGCTTAATAAATGGAGAAATAGTTATAATAATATTAACGGGTATTAGACGAATGTTCTATGGCTTGTACAGAGCGTCCGAGTGTACCGCCTAAGGCCGGCAGTTCAAGGGAAGAGCTTCAACCCGTCAAGTCGAGGAGTCCAACGGTGATCCCACGAATCACGATGGAGCTGTATCCTCTGTCTTGCCAGTCATGCAGTGCCTCAAGAAGTCTGAGAGAAACTCTCGGTTCAGCTGATGGACAGAAGTCGGATGGAAAAGCCGAGACCGACTCCGCCAAAGTATGATTCTCGTCTTCTCCAGTTTCATTTGTCTTGCTTTACATCTGCAAAGATCCGTATCTGTCTGCATATTCTATTCTACTCTACTCTGTTATATTCTATTCTATTCTACTCTGTTCAGTTTTTTCTACTCTGGTGCAATTTTATTCTATTTTATTCTATTCCAGTCTAGTCTAATCCAGTCCTGCTTAGTCCAGTTAAATCTAGTTCAAACCAACGCAATCCAATCCAACTCAGTCCAATCCAATATATACCTTGTTATGCTAATCTAATCTCTCTAATCTAATATTATCTTAACTAATCAAGTCTACATTACTTTAAAGTTTATAGTGTTGCTTAACCCGATTCGGTGCTGTATAAATATTAGCTTTACCTCAAATAGCCGTGTGTATTGCAAATGTTCAGGTGGAACATTTCCAGTGTACAAAGCATGCCTACGATTCCTCGTTCAGTCGACGGACATATAGCGTGTTAACAAATGCATTACCTACTTACTTACTTATTTAGGTGACTGCGGAGCCAAAGAGGTCACCAGAAGTCGAGAAGGTCAGCTGCTCCAATCTGCTTCCGGTCGACTTCGCCTCCAGGTACAAATCCAACGCCGACGACAATGAGGAGCAATGCACTGGCTCCCTGGCGACGCCGTTGAAACCTCTCTACTACGAGCATCTTGGCGGATACGCAATGCACGAAATGAAGGACTTTAATCGATTCTCACGGAATCGAATCCAGGACATTCGGGAGAGGTTTTCGTTCGGTGGCGGCGCAGGTGGCGCCCTCTATTCGCCGGTTGATGAGGATCCTGAACATACGGTCTACATCACTTCCATCTAGCGATGGCGCTCCTCTGTGCAGCTGGCGATCAAGCAAACGATCACGCATTGAGATTGATGCATTGGGCATTATTATAGCGGCGCTACAGAAAGCACTGGATCTTCTACCTCTGGGGTATCAGGTCCGTGCCATGCCAACTTCAAGCCCCATCAACAGCAAGATGCAGAGCCAATAGTATGCCTCTGAAACACTGCAACGCTTGTTTTTAACCAAATCGCGAGTCATTGGATTGGAGCGCCCAATAAGACAGAAAATCGAGTCAAGGGGATGAGTCTGAAACGGCGAGTTAGAAAGAACGAGTCGCTGGATTGCATGCAAAACACGAGTTATATATAAGGAAACAGTTAAATGTCATTTGCTTATGGCAGAAGCTATCATGAAAGGCAGGCTTTAATCTAAATCGCGAGTTCTGAGTCTGTTCATCAGATCAGGTGAAGCTTAGGTCCTGCTAGTTTCTTTTGTCGAGTGTACAAAGGGAAATGCCAAAACAGCTTGCCCATACAGATCTGCAAACGCGAGTAAGCAACTGAGTGGTTGAGCAGCTTAAAAATGTAATTCAACGCTACTGTGAAAGGGAAACTGATAATTACCGGTGAATTAATGAAGCAGATCTTGTCACTTTTGGTTGATGCGATTAGAAATAGATAAGCAACCAAGAAGATTCCACTAAACTCGACTCACAACGCAACTGGTCACAAGACAACTTTCGAGAATGATTCTAATCGGAAACTCTAACTGATAAGCTGATATGTAATCCGAGAGATTGGAAGAAACATGTCGGATGCCCTTGCCAGACAAGGACAAGAACAGTGGAAGCTGACCTGCGTCCACTGAACTTCGGGTTACATACGGCCTGGAGTCGAGCATGGAACAGAGACGGCTGGTTGCGCGTTGTTGAAACGGCAACGCTCCAGAGAAGATCACGATGATGAGTATCTGATGATGATACTCTTAAATAAAGCTGAGCTTTATGGAAGATGGTATGTTCGAGTAAACCGAATTTCACTTCGAAAAGATGACACGAAATATTGAGATTCAACGAAGATAAACTCGTTATTTGGCAAGGAAAAATAGAATTATAAATATTGACAGTGAAAAGGAACACATTGACAGGACACGTCGATGGGAAATTAAAGCTTATTTAGAAATTCAAGAGACTTCACTGATATTTTGCATCAACGCGAATATCTCTCTCAAGTCGACTCCGATTGCAACTTTTCGCCATAGAGAAAATAGTTTTATGCGTCAAAGAGAGATGCTATTATTTGCGACCACTATCTTTATTCCGCTATTTTAGTAAATATTTTCTATTTCGTCCTTCGATTTTCCCGGTTAACACAAGTTAATGCGATGATGGAAAGTGTTTCAAATGGTACTGTGTATATGGGAATGTTTTGGATAACCTTCCGCCTGTGTTCTGTCTATAAACGAGACTGGAGGTCTTTATATTTTCCGAACTTCAATAACTTGATGTACCAAACGACTCACAGAGAGATCACAAGATTAAATGGACCCGCTGCTCGTAATAGTGAAACAATGCATTTGAAACAAGTTTGGAATATAGAAGACGTCTTTATGGCTTCATCTTCGATGCTTTTCGGTGCTAAAAGACATCAAAGACAGAGTTTCCCGGAGCCTTAATACTTAATATCTACGGATTTTGAGACTATTACTTCTATCGGAACGTCATTCAAACGTAACAGAGTTGGTGAAAACAGGGCATTAATAAATAATTGTTACGCAGTCGTGTGGAATCATTTCCGCAGCCATGTTGCATCCTCATCATACAATATTCAACGCTGGTTATTGAAGTAAAGCAGATTGAACTGTTTCAAGGCTAGTGCACTACTGCATTGGGCCACGCATATCTGTCCAAATTGGCCAAAGAACGTGAGACGAACCATATCGAAGCCAACCAACCGTGAAATGGCATCAGTTCAAGGTCAGGCCCATGACTGCGAAATATATACATGAGACAATTTGCTTCGCTGTTGGAAGGACACGGACCAAACATATCTACGAAAATTACCCAATTGTCAATTTGTCAGATTATTGGCAATGTCCAATCAAATGCAGAACAATTAATTTTCTAGGCAATATTAACGTTTCTGAAGCGGCGCTAAATGAATCGTCGAATCTCTGCTGTGATAAGAAACCTTTCGCACTTCCAAGAACTGAAGTTGCTTTACTTGTTGTTACGTTACAACGTTAATTACACAACTGCGATTTGTAAATATTTGATCTTAGTCCGTTTGCGGAAAATAAAGTTGAGTTCGTATTCTGAGCTACTATCTACAAAATGTTGAACTCCCTCAGTAGCACAAAGGCCAAAAAGTCTTGTTTCTTTTAATTTTAATTAGACCCAAAAAGAAAATTGCTAATTAACCTGACAGCAACCTGATTAAGAGGTCTCAATAATAAAATACCTGAATTTGTTTCTCGTAATATTTTAGATAAGTCTTTATCGATGTTAGTTAAGAGCAGCGAAGGGAAATGCAGATTTCAGGAAAGAAATTATTCTCGTGTCTTCCTTTAAAATAACAAAACAGATGAGAATTTGATTACAGAACCTGCTTTTATTTGAAGAAACCAGGCTTATATATTGAAGATTCGTCGGAGAAGCATTTGCAATATCATCTAATAGGACGAGAAATTCTTCGTCATTATTAGTCGGGCGAATGCAGGCAATTTCCAGCCAGACTTCATTTCGAGAATTTAGACAAAATTTATTTATCACTAAGAGCTTCTTAAGACGAGTTGCACAAAGTTTCTGTTACAAATGAAAAAACAGGTCTTATAATTTAGGCGACTTAGATGAAAAAATTGGGCATATGTAAGATTTCTTTATAAAGCTGTAGGTTAAATAAATCTCGCCCCTTCAGTCTTTAAATTTATTAGATTACAAAACTGAAGTTTTTTCATATAATTCTATCGTAATCAAAGTTTCTGGCGCTTTTTCAGGAATTTTTATTTCTGTTCGCTACAGCAATACAATCGCTTCGAGCTCAAACCGACCTGATTACTCGTCAAAATCTGAGATTTTTTCTCTATGTGAGGCCTGGACCAAATGTTCCTGCTAGCCCCTTCTGATAGGATCTGACGATGGATGGTGAACAGTTCTAACTCGCGGGAGAGCCACAGTAAAACAGATGGTTTTAAATAGTGACTTCGCTGCATTAGACCATTAGCTCCATATTTTATAGGATCTCAAACAGCAGCTCTTTACAACTGAATGAAAATGAATCTTGTGCCGCATTTTAAAACTTCTAAGCAGAAAGAGTAGCAAATGTTAGAAACGATCAATATAAATAAAATATCTTACTACAAGGGCGCAAGATCATTTTATATCAGTTTATAATTCAACAATTAAATCAATTAAAATTAAAGTAACAATTCAAAGACCCACGAGACATACTGTAAAACGAATGTAAAATATATATTTTTACTCTAGTTCAAGTGTTTCCTCAATAACAACAATTATCGTGAAGTCTCTAATTATCTTAAAACTCTCTGTCACGCACATAGGTATTGCCAGCCTTTCTGTCGACGAAACTGTGTCTTGCAAAGCAGTGAAAACCAAAACAATATTCCTATTTATGAGAATCATTTGTTGAAAAAGGTCAGGTTTTAAAAACTTCCAGATATTTTTAGAAAGTGCTCTAAGCTGCATCTATTACACATATTTGCTATATAGTCCTATGTAAGTGATTAAGTAATAAATTAACCAAAATTAACTAAAGCAAAGTGTATGTCATTCAGTTACCACCAAACGTAGCCTAGTGTAAACCTAGGTAAGAATTCAAAAACCCAATCAATAGGTGATCATATCCTTGGACAAGGCAATAACTACTCAGACTAAAGAGGTGGCTACCTAAGGACGCTTGGCATTATGATTAAGGCCACTGCCTGCATTCGTCCGTTGAAGCAGAAATCATTAATATTGCTGTTCCATTGCATTAATCTTGCTTAGGCTTATTAAAAATTTATTTAAGTAGGCCTAAACCCATCCGAATAAAATTTTAACGACCTTGATATCAACGCCCTTGTCCTTTCAACCTTTCCTGTCAGATACTGATGAAGATCAACAGTTGAAACTGTTTAAATCAAATTGTTCATATATCAAACGGTTTTTAAGCCAGTTCTAAAAGACTGGTTTCGATTCCAGCGAAGAACAGAACGTACAGTTTGCGTCGTGTCTTGCGCTATAGTAGTTTTCGAGCTGAATTCCCGAAACCCGAACGGAGCTCAGTTTCGCGTCAGCATTTCAATATTACTGTTATGGCGAGTTTTGCGAAATCCTTCGTCTTCGCTATCCGTTGTTTTCGTGCTGAGTGCTCTCGTTCTTTGAAAATCAATCGCCGCATACGTTTCAGATTTATCCCTCGGCGTACACTGGGGTTTTGTTGGCCCGGGCGACGTCCCTTCGGGGGACGGACGGGGCGTGTCTAAGTCGAGTTGTGCGTAGGTCACCTTTACCGTACGGGAGCTTGTCAGGGGCGCCGGAACGATGGCATTATTTGGCAGCCACGTCCGTGAATCTCGCGATAACATCGGAATCGCATTTCCGAGCGGAATGGGAACGTTGACATAGGTCGACCGGAAAGGTGGCTCGCTGCTAATAATTTCGGGTGGCTGAAATACATCAGCTTCTTCGTCGTAGTCGTCCATTTCAATTGCGTCGCAGAAAACAGGAAGGTCAAGGTCGGCATACTGGACTCGGCCCCCGGAAGAGGGTTTGCGGATGTCGTTGTTCCTTGGACAGGCTAGATGCTTCAGCTGGTGATCGGCTATGTGCTGGTTGACGTAGGTACGCCATGTCTTTGAGAAGCGAGGATAGCTGATGTAGTCGGCGAAACGGTTGTCCAGTCGGTCTACTTGAACACTTTGCTGTTGCAAAAGGGACCCAGGCGAAGACCAATCTATTTAATGAAATAAACCAATTAACTAACTTTTATATAATAAATCAATCAATCAACTAAATAATTACTCACCACTGCTCTGGTAAGACCAGTCTATGTAATAAAACTCGTTAATCACTGTATCACAAATTGGTGTTGTATCTATCTGGATCGTAGAGAAACCACCTTCGAACTTCTAGCAATTTTGACGCTTCAAGCGACGGTAATCAAACTGACGATAATGAGAACGACGATAATCAAAGTGACGATAAACGTCACAGATACCTGTCGGAAGGTATTGGTCTTCCAGTCTTGGTCCTGGTTCCCTGGTCCTCGCCCTTTCCTCACCGGCTCTGACAATCGCCTGCTGCAGCTGGTGGAACAGCATCTCCGCATTGACACATCTGAAGGCGTAGATGCCATGCCCCGTCGGACACCTGCGTCCACTCTCGAACGAGAACAGGTGGTCATTGTACCCGTAACGGCGCAGACTCTGCAATGGCCAGCGGATCGACTGTCTCCCTGGGTAGTGGAGGATCAACTCGGATTCAGTCACTTCGATCTTTCCAGCGCTTCGCTCTTGACCACCGTCGTCGATGTTGGCCACGTCGAAGACTCGAGGATTCGAAATCTGGTCGCTGGCACTCGAAATGGCGCAGCCCATATTACCACGAATTAGCTTCGCTAATCAGGCCGTCTGAAAGTAAGAAGATAGGCTGAATCTAATCTAATCTAATGCGTTGTTATCCTACTGCACAGTTGATGATCGTGTCAAGCGGGAACTTAGCCAAAAATCCTGATCCTTTGGAGAAGCCTGGTCGAGATCCGATCGGTAAGAGAAACCAGGAATCAGGCTACGGTGGGTAGGTCGAAACAGATGGGTCGTAAGTAGACCTGAATCATAGTTTAAGAAACCGATAGGAGGCATCCAACTTAGAAGTGAATTCCAACGCTTTGGGGCTGGCCACCGAAAACGCTCGAAGGCTCGGCTACAATTATCCAGGTACGAGGCACAAGATGCAGTACAACAAGGGGAGTCCGATCAATGTGTGCGTTTGTGTGTGTGTGTGTGTGTGTGTGTGTGTGTGTAGTTGCTGTTTAACGACGCTTTGTCAACAAAGATGTTCCTCCTTTATCCAGGCTTTCTGACTGGCACCACCAGAATAAAGGCTGTGGCGGAGAAATGTATGTATGTATGTATGCATGTATGTATGTATGTATGTATATATAGACTAGATATTAATAGCACCTTTTGATGTTTGAAAAAGGGTGTCCTATGGTTCGAATGTTATGTTCATGTATTAACTACCGCTGATGTAAATGTTATCTAAGCTGGTGTTACTTGACTTCAATTTTTTGGACGGAGGTTGGATAATGCAGTCGACCTGAAACAGGCGGAAATGACGTAACCAATCCATAGACAGACGTCAAGCACAAGACTCTTTGTATGATGGATATACTTCGCATTGCAAAGACGACAAGGTAATTGCTTTTCCGCAGTCCATTAAGCTACAGAATGTCGAAAGGAATCGATATGACGAAATTGAATTCGCGTTATTATGTCGCGCTATAAGTGGACCATCGGAAAACATCATCCAATGTGGCGCTTACAGCATGAAAGACTACACAAAATAACATACAGGGGAAAATACAATAACTACAACACAGTATAACAACTCGATAGAACATAACAATGTAACATAATTCAATATCACATAAGTTGATATAACAATTCAGTGTAACATACAGCTCAGTATAACATAATCTTATACCGCTGTTCAACACAACACAACATTCTATAGGTTATCGCGAAAAGTTGTTGGAGCAAGTAATGATATTTCAGCAAATACACGTCACCATGTTGAGCCGTTAAGTGGATATTCAAAGAATCTTCAACATAATTGCAACTACAAAACCATAACATAAAGAGCACATCAAAACAGCACGGGTTTTAAGCGGTTCAGAAGGCTACACCCCTCTGGAATAAACTCCCGCCAGAATAACGACAATTATCTGATCCATCCTACGAACTCACCATCACTTCACCCCTAGCAATCGCTGCGCAGGTCTTCCATTCAAAACTGAAAACACTCTTCATCCGCAAATCATATCCCGATTCCACTTCTTCCCCTTCTCTATCCTGTAGATCCAGTTCCAAACACCATCCACCGTAGCCGTCAAACTACCTGCCTGCTTCACTCTTGGATCTTGACCTTGAACCGAACCCTTCTTGCTATCGATTTTGTTTTGACTGTATGTAAGCTGGTTCCCGCGACTTAGCTTTCGTTGGGCGCTGTAGAAATCTCGAGTTCACGATTACGATCACAGAACGACTGTCCTTTATACTTCTTTCCCAACTTCCTAACAAGGGCTGTGGTTCTAGGCGTGAAGCTGGAAAGATATTCAAGTCAAGTCGTCAAACTGTCACAGAAATCAGGAGATTTACGTGGCGCCAGACTTACCATTTCTTCGTAGATTCGTCGGCCGTTGCGTGAAGATAAACACCGCGAATGTCGACCGATGTTCTTGGTCGTTACAATCCGCACCTCTCACTGTCTCTGTCTCTGTCTGTCTGTCTGTCTCTCTCTCTCTTCAAGGTCACTCGATGCAGCTGGTGATGGATGGTGAGCTGAGCGTCGTGCGCAGGCTTCTTATCACCTGATTATGCCCGTGAGTTGGTGTATCGCTTCAGTCCCTGTCTAAGACTGTTGATCGAAGACCCTGGATCAACTGCCGCGCCAGGAAACAATCTAGACAGAAAGCGGACCAGAGCTATTTATACAGCGCTTGCCAATGCGAGCGAGTGGTGAAGTAGGCCACGCTGAGCAGACGGTGTCTGTAGACATTTTCGTTTTCCAAATTAATTTTCGCTTCGAACAGGTGTTCGCAATGTCTGGATGCCTGCAACCAGGTAGCAAGCGAAACGCAGACGGTAGGCGGAGATACACACAGACGAACAAAGGCGCAGAGACAAGCTAACACCCTCGTAACCTCACAAGCAATAAGCAACCCAGCGAAGGCGGAATGTCTATTCGAAAGCAAAGAAACAAGACGGCTACATGAATTTCCTCTCATCTATGGCAAGCCAAACGACTCACAACTATCGCTTTATATAACTAGTTTTGCACAAACATATGACACGGATTCGTTTATTAACGTTTTCCTCTCAGAAAGCTGGTCCGGATTCTGTTATTCCTCTTCGTCACCCAGACGAGGAACAGCAGAATTATTTGGCGCCAGAGTCTTTGTCAGAGATTAGTGAATTGTAATCGATTTATATAGAGCATCTGCAAGAGATCTAATCTAATATTATGACTTCTATAGCGCTGTTATCATAATGCCCAAGGCATCAATCGATGGTCGTCTCTTCAGTTTAAATCGTAATCAAAATTTTGATCCACTGGAGCTGAATTCTTTTAGGTCAGAGAAACTATTTTTCTATAGCGACCGCATGGCCTCGATCCTGCCTGTTTTTCAATGAACTAATCGGGTGAGATCCTTCACCACCGCGGCCCGTTTGAATGGGCATCACACCATTTAAGGTCCCCGTGTACGGACCGTGCTAGCCCGAGATTCAAATCTCTTAAATAAGCCACGTCAGGGACACGAAGCGACACAGAGGCGCCTTGACACACGCGTGTAGCTAACCAGGCCAGCAATACATGCGGACGGATTTCTCGTCTGCTGGGTCACTGGGCACCTATGCCAAACGACATAGAACGTGGAAGTTCTGGCCAAAGCTCAATGTCCCATCGAATGTTCTTCACCGTGGCGTTCACTGCCATACAGCGTGAACAGTAGCATTTTGGACATGCGCTCTGGGATCGTCGGTAAAGAACTTCCGCCAAAATTGACCTACTTTGAACCTCTGCCTCCGCATTTGGCGACCGCCAACGACTGTACAACCTGATCCAGGCTGACTCCTTGCGATGCACGTCTATTAAGCAATGACAGTTTACATGGCTGATTTTTTGAAAATCTTGAAAATGTTTCTTTTATCAACATATTATAACCAAAACGAAACTTATCACTATTTATATAAATAGTGATAATGTTAATTTCGGCATTAATTTAACTGCAAACGGGTATATATAAAGAGTAAAAGCTTGTAGAGCTTTCTAGTCAGTTAGCCTACTCTGTATGCTATCAGTATGTTGTGGGTCTATTGACTAACGGTGACTGCATTATAAAAATGAAGGACTTCTTACCCTGCTGACCGAATAACATAACACAAGAGTTATTAGGAGAGAGGTTTAGCTCCATTTACCCCGATACATACATTCTACAGAGGTTCAAGTTCGGAGTCCAAACAGCCGCCTTTATTAGGCTCACATGGGCGCGTGTCGCAACTTGTTGGCCGCTACTACTTCAATGTTTATATGGGCCAGATGACTTCAGATAGCCTAGGAGGACGTGTCATATGGTTTCGCAACTTGGGCCTTGTTTTGGCCTTCAAAACATTGTAGGCTGAATAAGCAAACCGCTGCAAAATGACCTGAATTTAACTTTGAAGTAACACAAACACTGACGCTAAGAGGAAATTGCTGTGCGCGCTAGTCCCAAAGGTCGTGTGCGCTCACACGTGCGCAGTTTAGAGGGAACATTGAGGGCCCCAGGGAAACAACCAGGTCACCCTGTGCAGCGGAGCGAAGGGATCTACGGCCAGGAAAGGACGAGACCTAGACCCACCTCCCGGAGATCAGATTGAGAACAGGCTGCAAGGGAGTTAGATCTTAAACTGAATGAGTTTGTAATTCCTCCCTCACGAAGCAGGGTGCTTATCCAAACCTAGGTAAATCTTGGTCCATCTAAATTTGGCTGTTCAATCTTCCTTCAGTGATCCTACTTAGGATCTTTGGTCCTTAAATGAGTTGGTGAAAATGGTCTCAGATGACTGGTGATCCTAATTAGCACTAAAGACCTTTTTAGCTAGTGGCCTGGTTAGCTACACCCGTTGGTCAAGGCGCCTCTTAGCGTGAGGATGGCGGTTCACGTCCCGGTCGTGGCTTATTTAAGAGATTAGAATCCCGGACTAGCAGGGTCCGTGCAGGGGGTCCTTAAATGACGTGGCGCCCACACAAAAGGGCAGCGGTGGTGAAGGATCTCACTCGAATAATACATTGAAAAATGAGCAGGGTAAAGGCCATGCGGTCGCTACGGAAAAACGTGTGCATTTACATTTAGCTGTGAAACGACTCTTATAGCATTCAAGGTAATCCTTAATGGGCGCTACACAAAGCTCTGACTGAATGACGGAATGAATGAATACGGATGCATGGAAGGATGGATGGGTGGATAGATGGATTAACGAACAAACGAATGAATGAACGAATGAATGGCTGAATGACAAGTCAACATCGTACAACCCAATTCCAAAGAGATCCATTATGAATATTGTAAAAGGCATTAAAGAAATGAATGTCAGTATATTTATTTACTACCTTATTGTAGTAGGCCTAATATTCATAGCAGTAGTAGGCCTCCGTACACGGGGACCTCAAACGGCACGGCACCCATTCAAACGGGCCGCGGTGGTGAAGAATCTTACCCAATAAATTCCTATAAATATCAGGAGGGTCGAGGCGTTACTGTCGCTATAAAAACGTGTATGTTTACCTTTACATCCGTAATAACACACGTAACAACTCGCGATTACAATCGGCTTTTGAAATCATAGCGTAGTAAGAGAGTCTTCCTTCACGAGCACAACACTATTCGCGATCTTTGACTGATATCAGCCGACCATTGTATTCGCTCTGTTCTCCCTGATTTCCGGCCGGCCAACTAATCACTTCCCGTCTGCGTCAAAGACGTCTTCCGGTGAGAAGTATCCTGGCAGCGCAGCGGATATTGCAAGCAACGGTTAGCGATACAACGTTTGAGGAGCTGCCTGTGGCCGGACCGTAGAATCCCCTAGCGGCAAACTGACGGACCGACGGACGGACAGACCTCGCATCCACTGAGCCGCCGAGCACCGATGCTGAGCCTCCGGCGGCACTCACTAGCGCCGAGGCTACGTCGGCGCCTACGCCATGTAAACGCTAGCATACATGCATACACACATACATACGCATACATACATAGTTGCTTTGAACTCAGCCATTTCCTCGATGCTCTCAGGCTGGGAATGATCCTTTGTAGTTACCTATGTTAGAGACGCTATATACAAACTGACAAATACAATATAAAAATACATACATCCATACATACATTCAGCATACATACATGCATGCATACATACTTACATGCATACATACATGCATACATACATATACACATACATACATACATTCATACATACATGCATACATACATATATGCATACATACGCACATACACACATACATGCATACATACATTCATCATACATACATACAGAATAGTCTCACATATACATACATACATACACATACATCCATACATACAAATATACATACATACATACATACATACATACATACATACATACATACATAGAATGGTCTCACATATACATACGTACATAATTACATACATACACACATACATCAATTCATACATATATACATACATACATACATACATATATGCATACATACATCCATACATACATACATACATACATACATAGAATGGTCTCACATATACATACATACATAAATAAATACATACATGCACACATACACACATACATGCATACACACATAAATACATGCATACATAGAATGGTCTCACACCTATGCATGCATACATTCATCGGCTGGAACTGAAGATTGTGGGCGGAATAAGTGAGAGAGGCGTTGCTTGTGTAGCCTTTGTAAAGAGGAAAACACGGGGTATCTAGGTCGCTGGTTCTTGACTCAACACACAAGGCTTTCCTAGCTGATAATAATAGACCCGGCATATTCGGCTGATGATGCTGCGTGGGCGAAATTCAGATGAATTCGCGTAGCGCCTGCAATTTCCTCATCAATTATGATCGAAGAATTGGCGGCATGATGTGGGCGGCCTTGAGTCACGTTGGCCGATAGGTATTTGTGTAACCACGGCGACGGTGTTGGCATAGCAACTAGTGTTGCTTCAGCGTGATTAGTCAGCGGATGGGAAGCTAGTTAGAAAGGCAGTTGAAATTGCGTTGCTATGGCGACGGAAATAATTATGCATAGTTTTGAAGAAAAATTATCATTATTTTTATTATTATTATTATCATTATTATTGTTGTAATTATTATTATTATCATCATCATCATCATCATCATCATCATCATCATCATCATCATCATGTATGTTCATAGTAGAGTTCGGAGAAGCAGATGGCGTTCCCACGCTGGACAGCTACTGAGAGTCTTTGAAGCAGGTAGCTGGTCTCCAGTGGATCGTGGGTTGCCATTGTCATCCTTCGTCCTAACTCCCACAAAAAATCCAATCCTTCCGTACTCCATGCGCCGCTGGTCTCCAGCTGGTCTCTTATTATTATTATTATTATTATTATTATTATTATTATTATTATTATTATTATTATTATTATTATTATTATTATTATTATTATTATTATTATTATTATTATTATTATTATTATTATTATTATTATTATTATTATTATTATTATTATTATTATATCTCTATATTTCTTAAGCGCCACTGCGTATTGAGATGGTATCAGTCGATGGCGCTGAGCAAATGTCAGTGAAGGACTTGCTCAAGGTCCCTACATAGTAATCATCTCAGGGGAGGGAGTCTCGGACCAGTACCCTTTGCATTGCAAGAAAAGCATTGAAACCAGTTGGCTACCGTGTTGCACAAATCCTTTGACTGGACATTGGAAATGATAGGGTCAATCATTCACGGGTCTTATTAACACGACAAAGAAAGGGCTGGCAAGAAATTAGCTAATCCAATTCCAGTTGTTAAACCAAACTAATTATTTGCTAACCTAACTAATAATTTGTCAACCAAACTAATAATTTGTTAACCCAACTAATTATTTCTTAACCTAACTAATTATTTGTCAACCAAACTAATAATTTGTTAACCCAACTAATTATTTCTTAACCTAACTAATAATTTGTCAACCAAACTGATAATTTGTTAAACCCAACTAATTATTTCTTAACCTAACTAATAATTTGTTAACATAACTAATAATTTGTTAACCAAACTAGTTATTTAGTTAATACAACTTTTTATTAGTTAGCTACAGCATTATATAGTTCACCCCTCTGTTAATTAGATGGCCAAACTAGTGTTAGTAACCAATCCAATGGCTAAGGGCGAGCGACGTTGCTTAACTTAACTGCACCTTCTGGTGAAGCTAAGCAGCTTTCAAGCTTCGCCATACTTACTTACATACTCGTGAAGATACTGCCTTTGATTTCCAGTGGAGAAAAACAGTTATGTGTTGGGAGTACTTAGCGCAGAGGAACTGATAAGCAACGGGCCAGGTATCTCTTCCTCGGTGAGTTGTGGATTCCATTCGGTAGACTAACATCCCGATCTCGTCTCTAGGTGGCTACCTGTTTTGCACGGTAGGTTGTGACCAGGGTTGCTAAAGACGAGGTTGTGCAGCAACCAAAGACATGGTTGAACATGATAACTTCTGTTTCAAACCTTCTGCAGGGTTTGACGACTCGATTTGTTTCAGTATCTTCAAAACCGAGAAACGGATAGCGAACCAATTGCTTCAAAGTCATCACAACCAACAAATATACATCTGGCTGTCACCAATACTCATTTTCAACGCAATACGGATCAATTCATCGGAAAATGAGCAGGGTTGAGGCTTTATTGTCGCTATATAAAACCGCATACATTTGCTTTTTACATTTACGGATAGCTAACTCTGAACCCTTTTTTATCACCCTTTTTTTACCAACTGTCAACCCTTGATCGGACTCAGTTGATTAGGTTTCGAAAGCCCACCATTGGTAACTTTCCTGCTATTTCAGTTTTTCCTTAAATACGAATTTGATCTTTCTAAAGAACTCTAACATAATTCGATAGGTATTCGACAAGCGGTATATCCATGTTCAGTTATGAATTACATTACCAATAAAGGTTACTTACTTTATACAACAAGATTTATACTCAATTTAAACAACAGATCACGTGGATTATGCGAATCACGTGATCGGTCGACCTTTACTTAAAGGAACCATGTTCCCTAAAAATAACGTCCTACACTCTCGCGCCAAATAAGTAAAGCCGAAAATAATCGAATCGCTATAAGTCTAGATTGGCACCGGAGTATTTGCCAGGAGGTTCGCATCATCCGAGTGATTAGACAGGTTTCAATGTTCGGCTGCGCTGCGGTCGACAACATATAAACCTCTGAGTACTTGTAAACACATCGAAAACTCGACAAGAAGAAGAATTTCATTGTTCAACGCGGACGGGTTTCGATCAAATACCGTTCACTATATTTAGCAAGCCTAAATAAACCTTTGACGGATAACGAAAGGTCTACCTGGGACTCGACGACAGGTTAATTGCAGGTGTGCGATAGGTCTATTCGTTACGTTAACGAAGAGGGAGGAAGAGGCAGGTGGAAACAATGGCGAACCAAGCGGTCATTGAACTGAAGCGCATGGACAACACACAGCCGTGGGGATTCAGGCTCAAAGGAGGAATCGATCAAGGATTACCTCTTCACGTCGAGCAAGTGAGAAAACCGACCTTGTAACTGTAACTGGAAATTTATATAGCGCCGCTCCAAGAGAAACTATCCAGAGGTTAGCCTAAACAATGTTAAATGTTAAACCTTATATAGCGCATTTTGCAACACTCTCGTAGCAGTAGAGCTTCATTTACGGAGCAAATAGATAGTAGGATTGTAAAGCAACTAAAATCCTACTAAAAGTTCTGTGAATAAGTAACCAGTTTATTAACGAATGCCACAAGGAATGAGTTAAAACAAACGGCATCACAGATGTGAATTTATGATTATGATTCAGGTAAGCTAATTAGCTTCTTAGATCTTTACAGATCTCTTCAAAAGTGCTTTTTACCTACCTACCTACCTACCTACCTACCTACCTACCTACCTACCTACCTACCTACCTACCTACCTACCTACCTACCTACCTACCTACCTACCTACCTACCTACCTACCTATCTACCTACCTACCTACCTACCTACGTACCTACGGACCTACCTATCTATACCTGCCTACCTACCTACCTGCTTGCCTACAGCAGCCATACCTGTGCCACTTCCTACTTGTCGCAGAGAGGGATTTCACCAGACTCAGCAGCCGAACAGGCAGCAGTTCATAAGTCAGCCAAATATGCGCTGCTGCCTACAGCAGGGAGATATTTTCCCATTGCCTTTGAGACCATTGCTACTATTCGCGCTGATGGTACAGAATTTGCTTCAGAGTTGAGGCATCGCATTTTAGCCGTCTCTGTAGACGACCGTGAGACTCACTTCCTTTTCCAACGCCTCTCCATCTGTGCCCAGCCCAACAAAACCATTGCATTCAGAGGCATGGCTTCAGACGGCTGTGAAAACTGCTGGGACGAGGCCTGCTTTCTCATACATCAATCATTTGATACTCCTGACCCAGTTTTTTCGTTCGTGTGGGTGAAAATAATCACAACACCATCATCATTATTAATATTATTACACAGCATGATGTATAAACGGTGCCATAATATATAATTATGTAACAGCCGAGAAAGGGCAAAGAACGGACGATATTGCTACCCCTCCCCATTTTCTAGACCAAAGTTACCCCCAAAAAAGGAAAATTATGGAGCAAAATCCGCATGTGATCAACTAGTTGAAGAAAATCGAAACGCTAGACAAACATGCAGTCAACTTCATGCATACATATACACATACATGCATCCATACAAACATGCATACATGCATACATACATACGTGCATGCATGCATACATACATACATAAATACATACATACGTGCATACATACATGCATACATACATACCTACCTCCATACATAAATATGCATACATACATACATACTTATATACATACATGCATACATGCATACATATGCATACATACATAAATACATACATACTTACATACATACTTCGAGGCATAAAGTGTCTGATGTAGGTGCAGCCAAAAGGACGAGCTGCTGGAGCTGGTCTGATACAAGGAGACCTCGTAGTGGCGGTCAGTGGTTTGGCCACGCAGAACATGACTCACACGGACGTCAAGAACGAGATGCTGAGAGCGGGCAACGAGTTGTCACTCACGATTCAAAGGTAAGTCATTCGACCACCTGTTGTTATCATCGTCTGCTAGATCAGTCAGTCTTCGGCAGCATGCCGTGCAAAAACTCGGCTTCTGACCAGTGTCCAGATAAACAAGCCCAACGCAGGCAGGCTTCCGCGAAATCTTACCTGTCAATAGACGTTGCTGCATGATGTACTGGAAATGATGTAACTTAACGTCAGTTGGCGTTGCGCAATGTACGACTACATAGATACATAATGAATGTCCGTGGTCCATTTTGTGCGTTTAGAAAAGGCGGCATATAATGCACAACGCTAACTGCTCTTATAAGACATTATCTGCTCTGAATTGTTCTGATTTAATTTGATTCGGTCTGGTCTGAATCGATTCGATTCTATCCCGCTCTCCTCTTTCTATTTTACTCTATCTGTTATGTTCCATTGCATTCTTTTCTACTCTATTTTGTTCTATTCTGCTCTGCTTTACTCCTTTTTGTTTGCGGGGTACGTTAACCAATTGGTTAGAGCGCTTGGCTTGTAATGCGGAAAGTACGGGTTCGAGCCTCCTTCCTTGAGACGGTTACTGTCTAGGGACCTTGAGCAAGTCGTTCACTCACAAATGCTCAGTGCCTTCGATTGATACCTAATCATTAGATAGTGACGCTTAATAACGGCAAAAATATAAATAAAATACTGTATTCTATTTTGTTCCTGTCTGTTCTATTACACTCTTAGTATGTTCTATTCTAATCTATTCCACTCTATTCTAATCTAACCTATTCTACTCTATTCTATTCTATTATAATTATGATCTGTTCCATTCCATTCTATTCTATTCAGTTTTGTTCTCTATGTTATGATGACTTTCTGTCACTATCTATGTACTTCCTCCGAAGTTGTGATTGGCTTATTTTCGTATAGAGACGGTAGCTTGATTACTCCGACTGTGGCGTCACCTGCAGACAAACCAAGCGTCGAACCCAGAAGCGTAGTAATCGAGCAGCCTCTGGCGAAACTTGGAGGACCGACCTTCAAAAAAGTCACGCCGAAAACCTACAAGGTCCTCGCCGAAACACTATCCGAAACCTCCTCGGCAGAAGGCGAAGGTAAAACCACCTGTAGTCACCCGTTGATTAGTTTCACCTGTGGAGTAGTGTCATCTGTCGAGATTTTTAAAACAGTTTTCATCTAGGGAGTAGACTTACCTGTATTCACCAGTTGAATATATATGGGATGTTTTCACCTGTATTTACCTGTAGGATAGTTTAACCTGTGTTCATTCGTGGAATAGTTTAACCTGTGTTCAAATGTAGAATCTCTTTACCTATATTCACAATGACCTTCATCTACATCAACGCCATTTATTGATTTTTGAAGGCGCTTCGTAAATGCTTTGATACACAGGAACATACATCCGTGTGTGCATATATTCGTACGTAAATAATAATAATAATAATAATAATAATAATAATAATAATAATAATAATAATAATAATAATAATAATAATAATAATAATAAGTCACGTCTAACGCACCAAAAAGCTATGTTGAAATCAGGTCAATATCTAGAAAGGTCAGTCTACCAGACTAATTAAGTGCATACATACTTATCTCTTTGAAAGTGTTAACTCCGTCGAAGCACTGTTATTACACGCGGTATAATTATCTGTCACAAACAGTCGAATTGATGTCGGCTACGGTTGGGTCAAAGGTCCTTAATTGCGGATCCATTAGCGTTGGGGAAAGCACTTCTTGTAGCAATCGATGTCTGGCCTCGTAAATCGCTGCAGATGGCAGCAGTAGCGCTTTCGCTGTTAAAGCGAGTGCAACTCTGTATCGCTGTAGAAGAAAGGGATGGCTTTGACTGATTTCGACTGAGGCTGACCAACTTTGATCTCCAGGAATGGGTTTTGCAGAGCGTCCCCGACGCCCTTACGATGTTCCTGATTTTCCTTAAATTGCCTTTATGAAGCGACGACATACTTTACAAGATTTTACAGTTATATAAGCTGTTTTGAAAGATTTGAAAACAATCAGATGGTTGGTTGTACGTTCGCGAATAAAAAGACAATCTTGAACTCTTGAACCACAGTAAAACGAGTGTTGTAAGTTTGCTAGTACTTTGTCTGATTCACTATGAAGATATGTTGCTTGGGAGATTCGGGAAATCGCTGCAGAGAAAGTAAAGTATTAGCTGGCTAAAATGAGCTGCAAGAAATTGCTAACAACAATTCTATCTTTTATTGTTTCCTTCTGAGGAAGTTGAATTATGTTTACAGTAATCGTAATCGTAATCTTCGGATTTCACTTCTGCGGCAGGAATGTATTAAGTTAGAATTCGAGTATTAGAATTTCAGATATTCCAGGAATTAGTTCGTGCTTCAGTCTGCTCCGTCTGATTGTCTGCGAGTGAGTGCTCTTGAGTTAAACACATAGCACTTGTCGGCTCTTGAAACAGAGTCAGCTGAAACACAAGGTAATGGAATTAGCACAAGGTAATGGAATAAGCACAAGAACGCTGTGCATTCAGATTATCGCAGTTCCCCTTTCTCCGACAAACGACTACTGGCTGCCCTTGTGTTTCTCACTCTTTTTGTCTCCTTCTGTCCGTCTGTGTCTCTCTGAAAGCTTGTTTGTTCGTCAGTCAGTCAGTCAGTCATTCAGTCAGTCAGTCAGTCAGTCAGTCGATCTGTATTCCTGCCTGCCTGTCAGTCCGTCAGTCTGTCTGTCTTCTGTCGGTCTGTTTGTCGGTCTGTCTGCCTGTCGGTCTGAGAGGAAATCCGGCCATCAACAGCAGCAGCCTTAAAAATCGTTTTCTTCCTCGTGTTGTCAGTCATATCCATCGTCCAGGTAAACGCAGTTGCGACGTTAACTGCGCAAATATACTTCTCCAAACGGGTAATTGACTTTGGTCTGAAAAGCCTGGAACAGGAAACCATCATCTTTGTATTTTTATCCACTTGTTTAGCACCATCACTGTCAGGCATTGGCGTGTTGGTCAGACAGTCTGTCTCGAAACCTTTAAACTACCCCTGAAGGCATTTATGGGTATGACGTTTTAGTGACTTCGTTCTTAGCCTCAGTATACGAGGGCCGGTGGCCAGCCCTCTTCTTTGTCGCCTGATCTTCCCACTGAGTGTGCGGTCAATGCACTCATAATAGCTGAGTTCGATAGGAGGCGCAAGTGGAACCGAAATCTCGAAAAATGTTGTTGCTCTAACCGGGATATGAACCCCGTCCTCTCGGTTGAGAGTCCAGCACACACACATACACAGATGAATACAGACATATAGAAAGCCATACAGAAACACATACATACATACATACATACATAGAGATAGACAGAGAGGAAAACAAGCCGTTTTGACATTCGATCCCAGCGCTACATAAATTACTCCAGAACTACAAAGAAACCAGCTTAATGCTGTGATTTGATTAGAAGATGAAGTAGAATAGGTGATCTTCAGATGCTGGACGCTCTATTCGTTTGGCTGCTTCTATTGACCTCGAACAAAAGCATTCTGGGAATTAAGTCAACGAACTCGGTCCACAAACATCGTAACAGCAGATTTAAGGAAGAAGGCGGAATCCTATCGTCTGTAAACAAACCAAAGTCTAATTAACGATGCCAGCTACTCAGTAACACGACAGCATTAAGTTAATTTAATGTGACGTGATCACATGCAATGTTATTTAGTTGGTTATCTAGATACTTAATATAGCGCCGTTTGGGTAATTCACAAAAGCTCTGCCTACGCTAGCTAAACCGGTGCCAAAGTTCAGTAAGAACAAAAGTTCATCAGGAAGCAAAGACTACTCAGATAACTAGAAAAGTACTATGGACAAGCCCCCGCACACAAGAAGAGCAAAACCAAGACATGAATCAAATGTGATGCAATTTGATGTGATGTCATCCACTGCAATGCAGTCGGATATAATCAGATGGAATTATCTTAGAAATTTCTCGTTGTCAGGGAGATCATCCATTCATCATCATCATCAGCAGCAGCAACAGCAGCAGAAGCAACAGCAGCATCAACATCGTGATCATCATCATCATCATCACCACCACCACCACCACCATCATCATCATTATCAGCATTATCATCATCATCGTTAGCAGCAGCAGCAGCTGTTCCTGACGCCAGCCCAGCCATTTGGCGACAACAAATGCAAATAAACGCCTTCAATTATTTTCGGTCATTTGTCAAGTCCAGCGTTCCTGTTATGTTTAGTCCAAGTCTTGTTATGTCTTCGCTTACATTCTCTGCAGACCGTCTTATTCACCGGGGCTTTACCCAATCAAATGAACGTGAGAAAGATAAATGGGCCAGATACAAATGCGGCTTCGTAGTACGTGTAGGTCATGATAGCTTGAACATAGTCCTGGCAAACATAAGCAGAACTAAACATGTTTTTGCAGCATGAAATTTGAACTGATTCTATTCAATATCAGCAGGAATTTGATTTTCATTTCATTTTAAATATTAATCAGAGTTTGGCTGATGTTGGGATCGCATGAGTAACTTCCTCTGTTAACGGTTTAATCAACAGAATTTGCCCCTGAATACATTTCTCCGATGTTTTGGGATCCGGCGCTTACTCTTAAAACTAGTTTCTCGAAACACCAGTGATTAATGTAGTCTGAATCCACACGGACCTAAATGTCTGGAGTTGAGGCACAATCATGAACGGCTAGAAATTATTGGAGCTTTTCGAAGAACTTATGCAAAATTCTTTGGCTTTGTTACAAGGTTTACAAGAGTTCTAGCCACGCCATTGTGTGGTTTGGTGTAGTTCATGGGATGCTTTTAGTAGGAAACTGTTTGCAGAGGCGTCAAATTCAAGAATCGCAAAATTAACTACGACTTTCTGTTCACCCTGCGTTTCATCGTGTTTACTTAGCATCTGTTTCCGGTCTTTTACAGCTTCCGGCGGAAGTCGACTGGCGTCTATATTTGACCGGAAAAAAGAGGAACGTTCCGAGTATCTGAAAGCCAAGGGCGAAACAATACAAAAAGCCTACGGAGAAGAACACTAGACAGAAAGATTGATTGTCCAAGAATCTGGTTACAATCTCTAGGAATAACGGATTCTTCTGTCCAGTCGGAACCAACTGACAAGCCTCTGCAACGACTGTTCAAGATCGTTAAGTGTAGTAATTATCAAGCCTAAGTACTATTGTTAGCCGCAGTCCCTCATCTTAGCTGAAAGCTACGTAGCCTACCTTTATGAATGGCCTTCTTTACAAAGATGCTCTGTCGTAGGAATTCTATGAATGAACCTTTGATCTCCGGAACGTTAACCTGAGAAGTTTTGTTGGAGGCATGCAAACAAATCGACTGTACTTTTGTCTATTCAAGATTTACAGTACAAAGAGCAGAGTCAATGTGGGAACTATTGTACTTTTACCTTTACAAGGGTAACGTACAGCGGGGTCAAAATGCTGATAATGAGACACGGTGGTGGACTGGTTGAGCGGTCGCCTGGCAATGCAGAACATATGGGTTCGAACTGCCATAAGATGGTTGTTGAGTAAAGAACTCCGAGAAAGTCCTTCATACATTCTTTGTTAGCGCCATCGATTAATGCTTGGCCATAAGGTCGTGGCAATACACAAATACATACATAAAATACTGTTCTGAATATGCTAAAAGTGTTACGACAGTACTGTATTGGTTCCCTGGCAAGGATATGCAAGCACCGACTTATCCATCACCCACACTGAATACCTCGTTTGATAAATGATCAAATTCTCAAATCCAGGTCCTCCGCCTTCTTTTACTGAGATCAGTGGCTTACTTTTAGTAACTGTTGTTATTTAAATATGTTAGTATTTTCGATGTAGGAAACCTCCATTTATCGCGCATATAAGTAGCTAAAAGACTCGATGCTTTCGGTTGTTGTAATACAATGTTACCTGAATATCTGTTTCCTGTTCTGTTCGCGTTCTCTTATTGTTTGCAGCTTATTGGATTTCTATATAAAGCACTTAATTAAATTTTGTGCAAATGTATCATTTGAAAAATAATTAGTATGTTGTCACAATAGGCCATATTCTTCTTTATTTATTTCAAGAGAGAACGGCACCATTGATTGAGAACAATTTTGAAATTTAGACAATCTTTAAAGCAATGCTTAAAATATAGTATAGAAATCAACGTGCGTGACCAAGGACTAATATAACAATTTTGGTTCGGTTCTTAACAGTTTATTTGCATCGGCGAGGAGTTAATTTATTATTTACGCTTGGATTTACGTGTTTACATATGTATCTTGACATTTATATAGCGCCTTAGAAGAGCCTGTCCAAGGCCTTCCTAGCTAGATTAGATGGTAATGTGGTTTAAATATCACACAATATTAATCATTAACATTGTAGTCAGTTTATAATGGTGATATTATCGGCTGAAAGTTTATTAAGAACATGAAGTAAGTCAGTAAGTAAACAGTGCATTGTTACTGAGAAAGGTCACCAATGGCGAGTTCCCTCAAACACTCAGAACTCAACTAATGAATTCTCATAAAGATTTGACAGATGACACATTGTTTAAGGTCGCTGGTCTCGTTGCTTGGAGAAAGAGTTACAATACAGGACTCATCTATCAGGTCAGAAAGAATTTCCCGGCTGAAAAAATCTTTATTGATCACCAACAGTTGAGTATATATACACACCTACATTTGGCTACACAAAAAATAGGTGCGAAGAAAAGATAGATTCATTCGCTTAGAAAATGTGACGATTCCAATACTCCTGTGAATTAACTCTTCGTTTAAATAATAATCACAAAAAGCAGATACTGTCTGATTTTAATCGTGTCATCGCTGCACTCTGACAGGTGCAAGAAGACGGTTCCAAGTACGACAGTTCGTCGACATACGAAACATAAAACATAGGTTTCAAAGCTATGTCTAATGTTTAATTGATTTTATCTAACTACTAAATGGGGTTTCAAATATTAAAAGATATATTACAAATATTAAATGATTTCTCAATGAGGGAAAAAGTCATTATTTTGACAGCGGCCGCCCGATGACTCCACTGGATAGCTTAACAGCGGTCCGTGGTGATCCGTGAAGATGCTGGTTAGAATGCGTCTAGGTGGAACAAAGAAATCTCCTCTGGCATGCAGCGCGGTGCGGTTATCAATCATGGCGACGTCTTTGTGCAACCACTTGATGGACACGGTGGCCTCTTCCATGACCTTCTTCAGCTTCTCAATCTTCTCAGCGTTGATCGTGTCACTGTTCGGGAAGATGACAGACTTAGTGTCGTCCTTACGGACGTCCAGCCAAGCCAAAAAAGAAGCAAAGAGCGAGTTGAACCACATCTTCCCTGTTCTCTTATCGACGCGGATCGCCGGAAGAACCTCGGTTATCGTCTTCATAGATCCGAGTCACCCCATTCGTATGCACATTTACCAAAAGTTATAACATCATGCGTTTAATTCTGTCACTATGTCATATTTTAGCACTGTATCTGATAAAGTGCAGAATATAGTAAATATTATCACCGCCATTGAGTCAAATGCTGTTCAAAAACTGATTTGAACTGGATTTAGAATTGGCGGAAATGGTAAAACTGTTGCAAGGCTAGTAGATTGGCCAATGCTCACACGAAACGACAAAATCAAACAGGGCTGTAACTTGGAAATCAAAAAATAACGATCTTATGTAACTAGCAGTCGAGATTTTAGTTTCTTGATCGTTCCATATTTAGGTGCCGGTGAAACCTGATTCAGACGACATACCAGTCACCAAATGTCGTTGTGTGTTTATGGGCTGCGGTACTTCTACCGTCAAATTTATACGATCTGTTTTCCAGCACCTGCCAAGGCCATCGCGCGATATTGGCGAATGTTACATGTCCAAACCTTATTCCGACGAATTGGCTTTTTAGGCGCTGTCGAAATCTGGTGACTACGATTACTTATGTATCTGTTTATTTGTATCCCGCTTTTTAAGAACCTCACCGAAGCGCTATCACTAGCCTATTGTTACGATAGATACGATTACAGTTAGCTTGTACAAAAGCATGTCGTAAAGCAAAGTTCTGAGTGTCATGTTGCAACGCATGCAGGTTTAAAAACGTTGAGAGCCAACGACTTGCTGGAGAGAAAACATGTTACCTCGAACACGATGCACACATGCAGTCGGATCTTGTTATTCTCATCATCGCTTGTCGAGCTAACTAGTCCAATTTCTGATGACATTGTGGCGAATTATCTGCTTAAGCGAACATCTGAGAACCTGTGTTTTCTACATCAGTCACACGATGTCGTTATGTGTCTATGGAGTGGTGGTTTCCGCCATCATATGTCGCATGTCGTCCAGCACCTCCAAAGTCCATCACGCGATATTGTCGACTGCTACATAAAAACATCTCGCAAGATTAGTTTTCCGTGACAGATTTCGAATTACAGTGTTAGACCAGAAGTAGCTTAAGGCATGAAGTGATACCCTCTTAGATAGGCCATCTCTTAAAATCCTTAAAAAGTTATGAGAACGTGCATGTGTTTGTGAAACAGCATCGGAACAAGTGAATGCTTTTCTAATTTTGGTCGGAAGTTGGTCTTGCTGTTGTTGTTGACAATGTTACAACTCGCACCTTATTTCAGGCTTGTCATTTGAAGCCGAATATTGTGTGTAGCGTATTATTTGCAATCTTTACAGCTTTTTTAAAAGCAAAGGTTTTAAGGAAGACAGGAACTTTGGAGCGATATTACAAGGGGTTGAAAGAATGATTCTACGTAGACAAAGGGCCTATTATATTAAAATAAAAAGTAAATTTGGAATTATACATGTTTACATTAAGACTTATAATATATAACATTATTTTAATACACCGTTACTTTTGGCTTTATATAATAAACAAATTAATTAGTGTCAAATAGTTAATAAATTTAATCGAATTACTAAATGGCGTTTCTAATATTCAATGGTATTTATAAACACTTATTGGTAGGTATTTAAAGAAATCTCAGCATATCAGTTTCTACACATGTAAGAGAATCGTGTCAACATTTGCAACTTTTCATTTTATTTACGTCACAAATTTTATTTAATATAAAATGTAGGTTTATAAATAATGTCTAGTAGTTATTTGAATTAATCTAAATACCAAAGAGTGTTTCCAATGTTAAATGAATTTCAGTTATCACACTATAGCGGTTTCTAAGAGAATCGTTCCATCATTTGATTCTATGTTTTGCAGGATATTAGCACCGGGTGTTTCTCAATAAAGAAACACGGTTATTAATTCGACAGTTGCCTCCAGAGGTAGCTCCTGGGCGTTTTCACAGCGGTCCCTGGTGATCCTTGAATAGACTGGCCAGTATGCGTCTTGGTGGAACAAAGAAATCTCCTCTGGCATGCAGCACGGTCCGGTTATCTATCATTACTGCGTCCTTGTGCAGCCACTTGAAGGACACACTGGCCTCTTGCATGACCTCCTTCAACTTCTCAATCGCCTCAGCGTTGATCGTGTCACCGTTCGGGAAGATGGCGGCCCTAGTGCGGTCATTACGGGCGTCTTGCCAGGCCAAGTAACAAGTAAAGACCGAGTTGAACCACATCTTCTTTCCAGTTCTCTTATCGACGCGGATCGCCGGAAGTACCTCGGTTACCGTCTTCATAGATCCGTCTTCGAGCCACTCGAAGTCGTAACCAGAAGCCTTGGCCTTCCTCTCAGCATCCTCCTTATCGGAGGTGAGGAAAGTTGACTGCCAGCCCCTACCAAGTGCAGAGCTGACATCGTTTCCATCAGGGGCGATCCTCACGTAACGAAGTCCTTCCTTCTCAAGGCGACTGACGAAATCTGGTTCTCGCTCTGCCATTTTTCGGTAGATGAAGTTGGAAAGGGCAATGGGAGTGTCGCCTCCCTCCTTGGCAGGAATGTCGCAGTAGAAGAACAGGGTGTGAGGATAGTCTTTCACGTGCGCCATCTCGTGATGGAAGGGGATCATTGCTCCTGGTGGCGACTCAGTTGTTGTATAGACATTGCCCACGATGCTGGTCCTAACTGAAACTCCGCCCAAGTAAGGGAATTCCTTGTAGCCGTAAGCCTTGGCGAATTCGTCGAAGTCTTTTGGGGTATCGAGAGGAAATCCGCGGAAGAGGATCGCTCCGTACCTGAGGAGCAGGCTCTCAAGGACCTTGAGGTTCTTCTTGACCCAGTCGTTCCAGAACTGGGCGTCTTTGTCCTTGAAGGCATCCACTGGACTCAGAATTAGCGGAAATGTTATACCGTCGAAGACTTTCTGTTCCTTGATGGTGACTGATTTTACACCTTCGGGAAGATCAGGGACGTCCAGTTCAATCGGCATTGTTTGTTTGATTTCACGAGTCGCTGGAAAATGAATATTCAATCCATCAAATGCTAGAAGAATTTTTTGGTTATTAGACTAATTATTCGGTACCTCAATCAAGCAATGAATCCATGAATCAAACAGTCAGTCATTCAGTCAATTAATCGATCTATCGGCTTATCGATCATTGAATGAATTGATCAGATAAATCAACGAATCAATCAATCAGTCAAGCAACCATCCAACAAGTGAAGAAAACAACTATCCTTCGGCCCTATTTATATTTGATGCTGAAGTGATGATAAAATTGATTACTACGAAGACGAAAGTGATGATGATGATGATGATTATGTTCACGACGATGATTACTATGACAACAACGATCAGTGCTGGTATTACTTGATGATGTGATCATAATCATGAAGCAAAGCAGTGAGTAAACGATTATGCTTACGACGACGAGAGTCAATTTATTTAATCTCTAACTTCCTTTTATTCTAGCAGAACTGTTATTATAACAGAAGATTAATATAGCGCCTTTTCAGAACCAACAGATGTGCTATACAATGATACACCAACCGTTCGTGTAGAAGTAAAATGCGAAGAAAATACTCAATCAGACATAGTCCAAACGATGTCTATGTGTGGTTTCGAGTGTCGTTCGGTGGGCAGAGCAGCCTTGTGTCTAACTGAACGAACGTTAGGCAACAGTGTGGTGGTGGCTGCAGAGTCCGAAGTACACGTTGAAGATTTAGGTCACGTCCTAGATCTATACCTCCGACGTATGCGAAATATATTCATCGAGGTTTGATACTTTGATATCTTCACCAACGAACTAATAGAGTTTAATAGATTAAATAAATTCTTCAAGGTTAGATGCAGAGATATCTTGACGAGTTCAATAAATGGAGATTAAGAGATCAGATCTCTTGCAAAGATTCATCATGTGCATGTATGTAGATTTCTGTTGGAAATTTTCAGTTGCTTTTTGATTTGTGCGTTACGTTCAGTTTCTAATGCCATTTCGTGTTCAACTTAAGGCTTACTTTTCAGTTGGCTTTCTCGCCGTTGGCTGCCTGCCTGTCTTAGTGGACTGACTTTCTTGGTATTTACCTGATGACATGATGACTTTGGACTTCCACTGATCAGAGAAAATTGCATACTCGAAGGAACTATCACCCATCTAGATACCCTAAATAAACTAAAATATTGCTAGAAGAACCTATATATATATATATAATAGCAGAGTCTACGTAGTAAAAGGAGTATTAACTGCGGAAACAGCTAGTAGCAATTGTTTACTAAGATGCGCTAATAGAATCAGTTATATATATATATATATATATCTGAAAGAGGGATTTGATGGCATCCTTTTGGCAACATTCACACAATTTACTCTGCCATAACTGTCAGTGCCACGCTAAGCTTTGACTCATCGTAATTGAACTAAGTTGAACAATTGGCAGTTCTCTCTATAAATTTAGATGTCGGCATTGCTTATAGCAACCACTTTGAACATAATAGCATCGTAATACTTTTAATAGCATTGTAGCACATCTGACAATGTAGCATTGTAACACTTTTCACATAGCAGTTACCAAGATGTATAAATTAGAACTGAACAGCAATTGAATTCACTTCACATACAGTTCATTTTGCATAATAGTATGTCTTCCGAACAATATTTGATTCAGATACGTGTATCTCCAATATTTATTTCACACGATGACGATTTATTGTAATAATAATAATAATAATAATAATAATAATAATAATAATAATAATAATAATAATAATAATAATAATAATAGCATAGCCTACATAGTAAAAGGAGTATTAACTGCGGAAACAGCTAGTAGCAATTGCTTACTAAGATGCGCTAACAGAAGCAGTTATTATGCAAATTCTATGGTTTAAATAAATACTTTGAGAAGCAGCGTCGACTGAGTATGTAGAAAAGAATGCGATAGAAACAACACAACAATTACATCGTAACGACGTAACGGTAAACTACATATGCGTGCTTTAACTTTATTTAGCGCCATTCTAACACTAATTCGGCACATATAAAGTAAATATTAGCGTCACTGTGAAGATATATGTAGCGTACAGGGCAAATCGAGGGAAAGCAGGGGGAAAGACATCTGGATGGGAGTCGGATGATTGGGGAAAGTGACCCCCCAAGTGAAAGATGGTGAAGCCAGGGAAGGGAAGTTGCCCTTTCTCCTACAAATTATTTCTCGGATCAATAACACTGACAATGTAGAACATATTATGTTATGTGTGGATTTCACATAAAGTCCACCGATTGTCACATTCACATTAAACTTCACACTACAATGCAATGTAAATTCAAGCTGATGATGATGACGATGATGATGACGACGACGATAATGATGGTGATTCGGACGACGACTACATTTATTACACAATAGCGATGATCGACAATTAGATCTAGTACGTTTAAAAGACCTATCAAATTGTTTTTCCTATTCGTCGCGCAACATTAAAGGCTAAAAAGTATTCGAAAAACTGAACCATCGCTTCGACAAGATAGACTACGGAAGGACAAAACGGCGAGCATTTTAAGAAAACGAATTCTTGAGAAATTGCCAAGAGACCGGAACTGCGTCTCCCTCACTATCTTCCGTTGTATCTCCATCTTCATCTCAATGTCTCCCTCTGCCTCTCTCTCTGTCTCTGTCTCTCTCTCTCTCTCTCTAGATTAAGCTGTCTCAATCCTTGGCTGCGGAATGGAGGTATCGGTAGGTCGGATTCTCGTATCCGTTGGACACGTCCACCTTCTTTGCAGACGACTTCCTAGTCACCTGCAGGAAACGGTTCCTTGGTGGTCTGTTGACTCTGACGGAAGCAGAGACGGAGCCACGCGCTCTGCGATGCAGCAAGATCAGAACGGCGGCAATGAGCAAGACGAGACCGATGCTGAAGACGGTCATGCCGATAGGTGTCGCTATGAACGTACCTGGCTCTTTGTAAGATTTCTGTTGCTTCAGATCTACCTGCAATAATTAGAATTGGTGCTTTAAAACTTCCATATCCCATAGTGGAATGTAGGGGAGAGGCTGTCCACTCTAGGCCCTTGAGCCGGCAATGGACGAATCCCAAGGTCCTGGACACGGGGCCAGTGCACCGCAAGACTTGCCGTTTACTTCCCAGCTTACACAGGTACCAAATTCTACTTCTTGGTGACAGAGGCACTGTGTGCGCAAAAATCTTGCCCAAGGTCGTTACACGCAGTCAAACCCGCAACCGCATGATCATTGACCAAACGCGTTACCGATAGACCATCGTGCCGCACACACCTTTACGATGTTAGTGACGATGATTATAATGATACATGAAAATGAGTAAGTAAACTTGCTTCGTTCAAATGATGTTCGCTCTTCTGCATGAAAGCCACGTGATCTAGTTTGACCTTGCGCAAGACCTCTGCCATCTTCTTTCCCACATTCTGACCCCTCGCCTTCGTAGTCATGGCGCCATGTCCGGGTGTGGCAGAATCGGCTACCATGGCAACCGTTGTCAAGTCAACGCCTTGTGTAGAATCTAAGACGTCATATAAGAAAGATCTGTTACCTGTGATAATCCGATTATGCTATATTTCGACGAAATCATTCTTTTATGGTCAGAAGTTGGCGAACTGAAGCACTTAGTTGCAAGATTATCATCATCATCATCACCACCACCACCACCATCACCATCATCATTATCATCATCATTGCCATCTTCCTCCTCTCTCTCGTTCTAATCGTCAGTATCATCACTCACCGCCGTAGCTATCATCATCATTATAGTCATCATTATCATCATCATCATCGTTAGAACTATCTTCCTCCTCCCTACTCCTCCGTATCCTTCTAATCTTCGGTATTATCAATCACTCATCATCATAATCATGGTAATCATCAACATCATGGCACTCATTATCATCACTATTATCTTCTTTCTCCTACTGTTTCTTCTTTTTCTTTCTCACACTTCTTCTCCTCCTCCTCCTACTTCTTGTTCTGCAGCCAATAATGTAGATAATTATGGCAGAAATCTCAGCGTAAATTGTAACTCGGTAGCTGAAAAGTCTCACGAAAACTACGAGGCTTAGTTCGAGATCATAGTATGCAACTTCGCTTACATCTTTGCTCCTCGTGTTCCGCACTCGTCTGCTCTTGTTTCTCCTCTTCTTCTTCTTTCACTTCTTGCAGACCTTCTCTTCCATCTGATGTTACATTCACAGATTCAACCAACTGGCGTCTCTCTGGAACTGACTGCATGCTGACGTCACCTGAAGCTGTACTGCCTTCACTCGTTGCTGCGCTGACGTCGTTCATTACTGTGCTTACGTCATCAGTTGCGCGGCGCACTATCGCAATATTTTCTTCTAGGGTTTCAAACTGTCTCAAGAACGGATCTGTAATTTAAATGACAATGTTTATCTCTTTTTTGAAAAGCCCAAAATAGTTAAAGTACACAAATCTGGGTAATGATTACAAAACTTAAAATATGTGGTAAGCCATGACTGACGCTCTCCATGGACTACTGATAGGTTTAAATACCAGTTGATCAAAATATTATCAAATGATCTTCGCCGAAGGTTTGCTGGAAGAGAGTTCCAGAGTCTAGGGTCAGCGACAGAAAAGGCACTCCTGCCGAAAGCTGTCCTTGTCCACGGAATAGTCTGATTAAGACATTCAGAAGACCTGGTCGAGTAGAGACAAGTCTTGGGAGTCAGTACAGAGTGAAGAAATAGCTCAGTTGAGTTTTATACCTACAGTCTAATTAGTTTTTATGACGTAATTATAATTACTTCAGAACATTTATAGAGCGCCAATTGAAGTCAGAGCCACAGTTTTCTCAACGCTGACGAAATTCAGAGTTTACGATTGGGTTTCTCACCAATCTGACGCAGAATGGCCTTCTTGAGCTTTGGAACTCGGTCAAGCATGTCGAAGGCCTGTCGAATTCTCTTTTCGATGACGTTCAGGTGTTCAAGGACGTAGGAGATGATGCTATCAGCCTCATGGTGGTCCTTCCTGCGAATGTGCAGATAGCGTGACACCGTGTGGTCGCTGTCACGCTCCTCCATGCGGATGTAATGCTTGAGTGATTTTAAGATTGCAGTCAACTGTGAAGGCAACACAGCAAGGAATCGTGTGATGCAGTATAGCGCAAATATCTATCCCATATTTTGTAATGCAATGGTATCAGTGACAACACCATCATCAATTTCAGTAACACTATCATCATCATTATCATCATAATAAAATTGTCATCCTCATAAATGTCATAGTCATCGGTTTCAACATCATTAAGACTGGTTCCAAATATTTATTTTCATCATTATCGTCAGATTCATTTTTCATTGGTATCAACACCATCTATCATCATTCATCATCATTAATATCATACCATCATCAGCATCATAGTCGCCAACATCATGAACATCATCATAATCACCATTAGCGTTCAATATAGACACCGGAAGTGAGTCTTACGTACGTCAGCTGGATCGTCTCGTAGGGCTTTCATGTAGTTCTCGAGTGCATCACGCTTCAAACGGTTCAGTTCCGCTTGAATGCGCTGCTGATGCAGCTCGCTCAGCTGGCGATCTTCATACTTCTCCTCCTGCGTTAGAGCTTCAAACAACTTCTGGAATCTCTGGATTCACCATACGAATCACAATTCAGTTACCCAGTTGAGTAAATGAGTCAGTGAATTAGTCAATGAATCACTTAACCAATTAACCAAAGGAATCACAACCAATTAACCATTTGAATCGGTTAACCAATTAACTACTTGAATAAGTTAATCATTTAACTAGACGAATAAGAATGAGTTAACCAAAAACTGATAAATCAAATGAATAACTTAACCGTTAAACCATTCATAGATTTCTTTATAGCCTCCAGGGGATTCTACCCGGTTACATATACCCTGAGACTGCTTCAGACTCTAACCGTTGTGATCTGTTTTTTTAACTCCTCAGCATTCTTCCAGTCACTCAGCCAAGTCTTTTCCGCTGTTCGATTCATGTTCGCCCACTGTTCCGTCATCTTCAAAAAACAACAGATTCAAAAAGATAAGTCGCTCATTTTCGTATCTAGTCTTGTCTTTATCATATCTTATCTTTTTTCTTTTATCTTTGTCGTATCTTATCTTGTCTTTCATTTTTTACATTTGCATAGCGCCTATATAGGCCTATCTGATGATTATTATCAATAGATTTCGCAGAGTACTTGCGCTTTATGTATTTGCTTTACATTACTGTAAAGTAACCGTCTCAAATGAGGCTGTCTTGCGATTGACAAACCATACTCTAAACACTACGCCATACATATGTACACACATACACACCTACACACATATATGGATACAAGCATATATACTGAACATATATATACACATATACACACTGAAATACATACATACAAATACGGATACACACCTTTTCCAATTTGATGCGATGTCTTTGGCGTAGGGCGTTTTTAGCTCTGATGTAGTACTCGTGTTCGGTTAGGTTCAGTTGGAGTGAGTTACGGATGAAGAGGACGTAGGCATCATCTGGAGTGGGTTGGGTTGGTTCCGGGTCACTTGTCGAGGTCTTGAGGAACGAAGTTGGTGAAGGAACTGTTGATAAGTTGTCTGTTAAAGCATTTCACAAAGGGGACCTTAGATGGTGTGGCGCCCATTGAAACGGGCAGTGGTGGTGAAGGATCTCACCCGAATAATTCGGTGAAAAATGAGCAGGGTCGAGGCCTTACAATCGCTATAGGAAAACGTGTACATTTACATTTACATTCGGGGTTTTGTTCCTTATTTGACTTTATCACTTGCTGATTGTATCCAGAACATTTTCAGCGTCAGGGTAGTGAAAGCAAAAGAAATTTATTACATTTCAAATGACCGAAAAATGAAAAGTACTCAATTATATGGAATTTCACATTCATGACGTTCAGTAAGGAAATTCTACGACTGTTAATTCAACAGCTATGAAAGGAAGAATCAAACTCTATGACTCTCAACAATTCAAACTCTATGACTCCTGATAACTCAAATTCCATGGATCTTAGCAACTCAAACTCTATGCCTCTCGAAAATTCCAACTGTATTACTCTCAACGACGTTTACTTTACAATTCTGGGAAGCGACTGTAAAGTAAACTTAAGATTACTTTGGAGTCTTACCGAGACAACGAAACGGTCTGACGAAGTAGGAATGTGAATTGCATCGTTTTCTTCCTGACTGACACCAGTTTCTAATTCTTGTTGGACGCGTTGACTCAGCGATGGCGTCGATTGAGAGATCTGGATAGATCTATGCGACAGACGGTTACCCTCATGATTTAATTAGCACTGTATCTAATTAGGTTAATTATCTTTGTTGCTGTTTTGCCCAATTCAATATGTCTTGTTAGTTCTTTAATAACGTTGAGGCTGGTCTTCCACTCAAAACTGAAAACACTCCTCTTCCGCAGATTCTGTCCTGATTCCTCTTCTTTTCCTTATCTATCTTTCAGATCCAATTCCAAACACCACCCATCATAGCTGCCTGCCTGCCTGCCTGCCTGCCTGACTGCCTGCCTGACTGCCTGCCTGCCTGCCTGCCTGCCTGCCTGCCTGTCTGCCTGTCTGCCTGCCTGCCTGCCTGCCTGCCTGCCTCTTGGCTCTTGGCTCTTGACCTGGAACCGAACCCTTCCTGAATATCGATTTTGTTTTGACAGAACGCCTGTGAATAAGCTGGCTCCAGCGACCTAGTTTTCGTTGAGCGTTGTAGAAATCCCCAGTTTACGAATATGAATTTGAATATGAATATGACGATGACGATGACGATAACGATGATGATGACAATGATTATGATGAATAGCGATGAATGATGAATGCCGATGATGATGACTACGACGAAGATGATGCCTGCCTTTTGACAGTAGTCGAGGATCTTGTCAGCGTCCTTGATGCATCCCGTTGTCTCATCCGGAATCCATCCATCTCTCGTCCAGTGCATCGCAGGCAGATGACACACGAAGGCGACCATCGGCTCAGCCGACTGCATCGCAACCTCCTTCAAGTCCTTAGGACATGACATTCGATGCACATCAATCCTCTTATCAGTCGTTCGTATGATAAGAATATACACTGTGTCCGGAAAAATTCCAAGGCTTTACGGTAAATATGAAAATAATTAGTAAACATTAATCGATTTTTAAAATTCCAAAAACAGTTTAATCCTGAAATATATAATTACCAACAAAATTCTTTGTAATTTATTAACGGCCCCCGTTTAAAATTACGTCACAGTGACGTATTTGAATTTTATATTTTGTAAAGAAAGTTGCTAGAAAAATGGCGTTCAGCGAGGAAGACAAAATTGTTATAAAATTTTTACGCCAAAACAACAATTATAGTGCAAATAATATTTCAGGATTAAACTGTTTTTAGAATTTTAAAAATCGATTAATGTTTACTAATTATTTTCATATTTACCGTAAAGCCTTGGAATTTTTCCGGACACAGTGTATGTTGCTGATGCGACAACAGGTATAATTGATTATATCACTGATATTTCATGCAGTTATGGTGATAATGACAATGTTAGAACAGTAGATGGACACGATAGCCTAGTGGTTAAGACGCTAGGCTTGTAACGTGGATAGTACGGGTTCAAGTCTCCTCCCTTGAGACGGTTGTTGTGTAGGGACCTTGACTCAGAAATTTTCAGTATCATCGATTGATCCTTGTAGTCATAATGGCGCTAATAAATGCAGAAAAAATATTAATGATGTCTTGAGCATTAAAATAAGGGCGCTATAAATTCAATTATCAATTATTGGATTAGATTATATGCCATTATCATTACTATCCTGTCACCCATACCATACCATTTCCCCATATTACCACTATTACCACTTTTCATCACTATCACCTTACGACAACCGATACAATTACTATCATCATTACAACATTGGGACTGTCATATCTGGTAGCGAGACCGATTAATAGTGGCGCTACAAACAAGATTAGATTATAACTGATTAGATTAGCATATTAAGTAGCCTATGCATCGTCGAGTCAACAGACGACAACGCCAGAGTCCGCAGCAAGCAGTCGCCAGCAGCCTCTATCGATTTTCTGCAACGCAGCATCAAGATCCCATTCTACTGATGCGCCTCTATCTAGAAAAACCCACCTGTTCAGTCAAGCCCCGGCCAAACATCATGAGCGTGACGATGACGATGAAACCAACGGACCGTGACGGCATCATATTGCGCCTTAACTTCTCCGGCGACTTCTGTCTTCTTTGGGCTTAGGGCAATTGCGTCGACAGGGTCTCACCTCGACCGAAGCAGTCTGCCCCAGACCGCTGTAAAAATAATATATGCGACCGGCGCAGTGGGCGAAACCTACTCGACTAGTAGTCGGTAATCGATTCCAGAATCGACTTTTAACAGCGCCTGGAGGCGCTATAATAAGTATTCGGATATATACATGCATGTATACGTGTACGCATGCATGGGATCATCATGCATACATACATACACACTTGCATGCATACATATATACATACATATGCTCATATACTTACATACATACACACATTTATACTTACAAAAAATAGTTATGCATACATACATACACACATACATACACATACATACATACATACATATATTCTGGCATTGACGTCTCATTCAGATGAAGAAACAGAATTAGAATTCGATCAATTAGTGGCTAATTGGTAGCCTGCATGTCTGTTATAAGGTTCGCCGTGAGTTCTCCAAAACATCTAATAAAGGTAAATGTTTCTTTTTATCTTTGCATAACAGTAGCTGACGAAGAAACAGAAAGTGTTCTTAAATCATGATGGCGCTACATAAATTACTAGATGTTCAGTATGTTTAATCTAATCTAATCTGATCTGATTTGATCTTTTCCGATGAAGTAATCTAACAACTGCCAGACTACTTCACAAGCTGTGGAGTAGTTGCTTCTAAGCCGAAACTACAGCAGTCTTTACAAGCCAATCGTCTGAGGACTTCGAGTCGATTGGGCAAATGAAGATTCACGATCATCTAGCGACACCTACTGAGCTGCAAGAAAGCTCGTTGGTCGTCATAGAAACGTGGTTACTATAGCTCATGTTTCCCACTCACTAGGGTGATGCGCCTGGGAGATTTAGTTTAATAAGTCTTTCGTCTAAGAGGTTGGTTTTTGCTGCCCTAACTGAGCGACTAATGCATTGTGAAATTGGGGTCGGTAGTTCATGGGTTGACCGCTTAACCGATCACTTGGGTACACGATGGGTTGCCTGAGTAGAAGCGCCCGGTAAAAGCATGATCCTATCTCGTCATTTGGGCTGTTGTGGCCTGGACACACTAATCATACACTGCAACACGATGTCTGATATCTGCAGATACCTCCTGTACAGTGTGTGTGGTTGTGTAACATTATTTACTGCTGCCAATGAATGACAGTCGTTACGATTTACATCCATCTCATTTACTCTAGTCTACGCTATACTAATGATTTCTATAGCGCCGCTATCATAATGCACAAGGCATCGATCGATGGACTCTTTAATTTAAGCCGTAGTTATACTATTAGAGTAATAGTTTAGAGATATATCGTCCACACGATGCGCATCCCAGTCTCGCAGATGATTCATCAAAGATCCACCGCGCGCTGCGAAGGTGACCAGGACCATGCCAGGGCCTTGTGAGCGATGATATCCGGCCCTCCCTCCGAGAGGTTGGAAGAGACCTTTCGGATGCCCTCGCCACACAGGGACAAGAACAGTGGAAGCTGACCTGCGCCAATTGAACTTTGGGTTACATACGGCCTGGAGACGATCACAGAATAGAGACAGCTGGTTGAGCGTGTTGGAAACGACAACGCTCCAGAGAGGAGCAGAACACAGATGATGAAAGAGTAATCACTCTGTTGGAGAAGGCCGATCAATATCTGATGGGTCAGGAAAACGAAGTGAGCTTATAGTGGATAAGTAAGTTGAAACGGACGAGTAGGTAGCGATGTGTCGACCACATTACTGTGTTCTACCATCGGACAACTAATGTCGATGGACATTTCGTTCCAAGTCATACCATTGTTCAGAGTTTAACTCTCTTTGGCGAGAATTTGACTATGAAAGAAAAGAGGCCAAGCCCAGTCTTAACCTTTAATTCAGTTTAGTCCTAAATCAAAGCTCAACTCTGACATTTATCCTAACCTTAACCTCAAACCTAACCTTTACCCGAAATCTACCTAAAACGGCAAAAGCCCTTAGCCACTGACTTTGACTCTAGGTCTATCTATCTTCCAGTCATAGATCAAAACCTTCAGCACCTCCACCCTAATCCCAGCTCTGAACTCAGCCACGCATCAACCCCAAGTTTCATTCCAGCTCAGTCTCTAGCACTAGCCTTAACTCTAACCCCAACGGTAGCACCGGCATTAACCCTACTTCAACCGATGAGGCGTTTCCTTCCAGAGAGCCGGAGGAAGCTAATGATCACTCTCCGTTGGGGGCCCTCCGTCAAAATCGGTCAAAGCAAACCCCAGTTGATTGGTTGGTTGGGTAGAGATGGCAACTGGCTTAATGGATGCCTTGGCTCGAACGCCAATTGAATTACAGACACACACACACAGACACACAGACACACACATGCACGAAGCCAATGGTTGCTACTTTGGGACTTGACTGCGTCAATCGCAACGTTACTATTAATCAGCGGAAACTAAACACGACCGCCTTTTTATCTAAACAGTATTGAGCAGCGGTTGTTTGAGATGTGGATGTCGACGGATGAAGAAAAAAGCAACGGTTGTTTGAGATCTAGATTTCAACGGATGACTAAATGAGCAACGGTTGTTTGCGGCGAGGTTGACGAAAAGAGCAACAGGTCGCTAAGTAATTGTAACAATAACTTTCTATAGCACCTCTTCTTGAGCCTTTAATAAGAAAAAGTTAATTGTTGTTATTATTTCTGAGCAACTTCTATAACTCCAGTGTCCAATGTATAGCCATCAACAAGTGGCACACCAAAACGAAGCCATGATCAGGCCAATAGTCATGAAGTCAATCCATAGAAAACAGTGAACTGACTTGCGGCAAGCAGTGCACAGAAAACTATGAAGCCACCAGTGACTCACTCCAACACGTAGAGCCCAACAACGAACTCCCATCCAGAGTTGACAGCTGACGTCATGATCAGAGGTCCTGGACGGCATGACGTCACAGATGAGGGACGAAGACGTTCAACGCAATACGAGAGCAAAAGACGCCTTGGAGTCATTGTCCACCGTTGTCAACCTGTTTTCGTTGTCATTCGGTTGTCCCAGTCTGCCACCACCGTTGTCAACCTGTTTTCGTTGTCATTCGGTTGTCCCAGTCTGCCACCAACTGTCGAATTTGCTCAAGTCTAAATAATATCACTATTATTCTGCATTTATTAAGCGCCACTATCAAATAACTAAGCATCAATCGATGACGCTAAATAGTTTTGAGTGAAGAACATGCACATGGTCCCTACACAGTAACCGTCTCACTGGGGATTGAACCACATACTATCTAAAGTCATTTGCATTTGTTTTCCACTATTCCTGTGCACTGGATTGTAATTTTGGTTCTGCTTAGAAGTGAACGTCGGCTGATACCGTCTAGGTTACTATAACGGAGCTATCAGAGTTTCCGGAATACATTGAATTAGACTAGACTAGATTAGATTAGGTAAGATTAGATATGCTGAGTTATTCACGAGAGGAAATCAGTCCGCTTATCCAGTTCAATATCTCTCTTTCAGATCAATTCCGACATTTAGACGATGTTTCGTTCACTCTACCGGATGCACTAAGAGCAGTCACTTTTCTAGAAGAAGTGCATAACATCCGTCCTTCCACCCATCAGTCGAGTCCTTTCTTTTTAGACGCCCATCGTCGAAACCTGTTTCATCAGATTATCCATTAGTCCCCCACTTACCCATGACTCTCTGCGTGCCTCGCTCAATTCCTCCATCCATCCCTCAGTCGTCAGCTGCTGATGCTGTTGCTAGCACACATCTCGTCGTCGCTGCGGCTCCATCCGCATCTTAGCGTCGCTTCTTAGTTGTCGTGCTGCTGGCCATCGGATGCTGGCTACTGCTGCTGAGGCTGCTGAGCGCGCGTGCGCATTGTCTGTTGGAGCAGGTGCCCCCGCGATAATGCAATATGATCTGGATGGGGCTGAGATGTCCATCAGCTGTGGAGGAATTACTTGCGTAAGTATATCAGTCGTACGTGATATCAAGTGACGACTGATGCATTAAGTCAGTTGGATGTAAAGGTTACTTATTATTGTTGTGAATCGTGTCGTCCTTGAAACACACTACACGTCGTTTCTGTCTGTTGGCCCTTCATTGGGCTGAGAGATAAAACTGTTTAAACTCCAATTTTGATTGTTTACTTACTTGATATATAAAGTAAATAAATATGTGTATGCATATGTGTATATATGTTTATTTATGCATTAATATCTATATTATGTACAATATGGCAAAGATGCCGAGAGGGACCAGCAGCTCTCCACAGGGTGCGGAGAGCATCATTCACAGAGCCATTCGACTCGAGTCAGATTGTTGTTCCCAGCATCTGGAACCTCTGCCATGTTGGTAACTCTCTTACAGAGACTATCTTCAGGTCTAAACTGAAAACGTATCTCTTCCAGTCTGTTAATGGTTCTCCGTGTTTTTTGTTACCCGGTTTCAATCTGCATTTCTGAACTTTGTAAGGAGAACATTATTAAATTATAGTTGTATTGTATTGCATAAGATCACGTGTGTCACTCTACCATCTGTCTTCTGAATGCTGTCGCAAAGGATAGATATCTCAATCCATCCACCAATCGGTCAATCGATTACTCCGATCAATCAATCGATGAGCCTATCTCTCAGGCCTAGATAGGGTTCATCGACTGATTGATTCATTCATCGATCCATATTTGCACATATGCAACAGATCACTTCACAGCGCCCATCAAAGTACCTCCCAAAGACGCTATTGATCTGTCCAATTGAGTAAATCGATCAGTTCGTCTATAATAAATTTCTTCCGATCCTGATCGGATACTTCAGTCACAGCTCGCCCGTGTTCCTAAGGCCCCATAATCTTTTCTTGTGGGCCATATGAGCCTCAGGTTTGACCCCCATCCAACTGCCGGCTAGAACCCATCATAACATTTGCCTCCAAGAACGATTTCCACGGTTATTCAAAGGCCCAGCGGCGCGAAAGAAACCGCAGACGAACATATTGCTTTCCCATCGACCGCAATGGTCACTGACCGTCCACTGACCACTGACCATTCGTCTGTCCGCAAAAAAAGAAAGAAGGACATCTTGGCGGTTGGTAACAGCGCATGAAAGCCAGCCATCCGTTTTGGGAGCAGGAGACCAGCGTCTTTCCCCCTCTCACGACCGACAGAGGGCAACACGGGGGTCAGAAAACGACCGGTGACCGTCATTAGGTTGCCATGGCAACAACCGGTTGCTCGGTGTGATGCGCTATTTTTAGCTAAGAAGCTCACTTCCGGCGGCTGCGGCGGAGGGAGTGTCCGAGAACAGCCGAAACGTAACTGTGCTGTTTCCTCGACTGATTTGGTCATTTCTATAGCGCCAGTTTTCATAAAAGGCTGTTGGATTTAGTTAGCACGGTCCCGTAATAAATGGTCAGAAATTCTGGATCATTGAGTTCGGGACGGTCTCCATGGCTTTATAAAATTGGGTGCAATGGTGATGGAGCTGGCTTCATTCAGTGCTCTCTAGTTTATTAGGTTATATGGTTTGAACCGAGATTTGAACCTCCTACGCTGCAGGCCTTGAGGGATGCGACTGTAATTGGAGTGACAGTCTGAAGAAATTTGTGACACCTGGAGCAGTCGCAGCCGATAAGAGATTGCGGTGCCAGTGACAGGTGTAGGAATGACGCAGAGAAAAGATTAATCGGAACAGATTAATGGCATGAGTGCAGAGAGACAGAAGTTTGACGAGAGGGAAAATGAGTTCAGGGGATGAGTGACAGAGGGTCGTGTGTTTTAGGAGTGGCGATTAGTAGGATGAGTGACGTATTGGAATTGTGGACAACATTCATCATCGCTATCATCAATCACTAACTCAAGCAACGTCCTGATCTAATCAGTCAGTCAGTCAGTCTGTCAGTCAGTCAGTCAGTATGTCAGACAGTCAGACAGTCAGTCAGTCAATCAGTCTATCAGTCAGTCAGTCAGTCAGTCAGTCAGTCAGACAGTCAGACGGTCAGTCAGTCAGTCAGTCAGTCAGTCACACTGCTCGTTTTCTGAAGTACTGTTTTGTTTTTCAGCAATATCATTATCATCATCATCATCATCATCATCATCATCATCATCAGTTACAACAAAAACAACATGATCAACACCACCTCCGCCACCACCGCCATCACCATCACATCACCATCTTCTTCGCGGTAATCATCGTTATCGTCATCACCATCATGCGATTTCATTATTCCAAATCTCACTGATTATAGTTGTTTTAGTCGTTGTAATCATTTCGTAGTCGTTGTTTTTCTTTGTGCAGTTGTAGATAGATCTGGTGTTGCACGCGGCCGTGCGGTTTTGCAACGTCATCATAGCGTCTTGTGAGTGGATTTGATGGGCTTATGTCGCGTGCCGTGGTCGACCCGTGAGAAGGATTCTGTCCTCGACTTCCTCCTCTTCCTCATCATCCTCCTCCTCGTCCTCGTTGTCGCCGTTCCTCCGATTGTTTCTCAGAACCTCCTCCTTCCTCCTCCTCCTCCTCCTCCTCCTCCGGCTGCCTCCATCGTTCCAGCTAACCAGTCCCAACTGATCTACCTCGGGCGTGGAATGGCAGGTAGGATAGGGTGTCCACTGAGGGCCAGTCCACCGGATGTTGTCATCGTCTGGACAAAGAACGACCGACCTCTTGACCTTACGACCTCGACCTCGAGGACCCGGATGGACAGGAGAGGTGGTCTGGTCTTTAAGTCCGTCGGAAGCCAGGATGAGGGAACCTATCGCTGCACGACGTATTCGCCGATGTCACCGAGTCATCGATCTCCACTGATGCAGGTTCTCGTCAAGGGTAAGCATCACTGATCGATTGCATCAGGACATCGATCACTCCTCCATCTCTGCGCCGTTTCTTTGCATATATACATACACACATACATGCATACATACATACGCACATACTGCAAGTACATACTGTACATACATACACACATACACACACATATAAATGCATATAAATGCATATATGTACATACACGTATATCATACATATATACATACACACTATACATAGAAATATGCTTTAACAAATACTTTAATACATACTTTAATATATTCATATATTCATACTGTACTTATATACATATGCATGCATGCATGCACACATACATTTGTGTCTTAAAAATTCCAGAAGGAAAACGACTCCTTGGCAGGAGAAATCTTTTCCAGCAAACTACCATAGGTCCACCTTCCCAGAACATTTCCGAGTAAATGCTTGCTGATCTGCATGTCCACGTGTGTTTGTGTGTGTCTGTGTGTGTGCGTGTCTGTGTGTGTGTTCGTTCTAAGCGTCTTAGTCTTTGTAAGTAAGTGTGTAAGCAAGTAAGTAAGCAAGTAAACAAATAGGTGAATGAGTGAGTGACTGAGTGAGTGAGTCAGTCAGTAAGTCAGTAGATAAGTAAGTATGTAAGTAAGTAAGTCGTTAAGTCAGCCAGTAAGTCAGTCAGTAAGTAAGTAATGCATTTGCTAACATTTACGTGCTTCAGTGTCAGCTTGCGTTTCGATAAGTTGGCGGTAAACTCAAAGAAAACAGTAGAGGACAAGATCTAATTAATTTCGCATCAGAACTTCCGTTTACTCATAACAGATCATATTAGTCGGTGCAAAGACGTTCTGTTTGTCAAGGAATCCATCGTTGAAGCTCCAAAGCTCCGTGCATAGGATTTATTTGTTGAAAATGATTACATAGCTGTGAAAAAGAACACGGAAAATATATCCAGCTCAATCCTGGACTGAACTCCATTGGTTGAGGTTCGAACTCGCAAACGTTGGATTGCAGAACCAGCGCGGTATCGAATTGATCACTTTGTCGCGGCGCATAAATATACGTACTCCCTGCCCAAGAAAATTTTATGGGACCCACGTGGGCCCTAATAGGGTCTCACATAGAAATAGGCGTCCCATATTGCCCCACTATGCTTGTACTGTTTACGGTTACCATGGACAGCTTTTATTTTTAACGTCATCGTCTAGATTCGATTCCGAGTGAGTCGGCCGTGAGTGCCAATTCCTACGACACGTTGGCAAATTTTGCTCAGCTGCGGTTAATGCCTCATACATTGGACGGCGCCTAAGAGGGCTGCGTCCACTAGAGGCGCCTAATAAATGCGAAAGTGCCTTAGCTCTGCTCTCGTCTAAGTCGCAGATGTTTTTATAAGCAGCGGGCGGAGGGATTCGCTTTTCCTCTTGTCCGCGCCAACGTTACGTTGTCCGTCATTCCTACGAGTTCTCCGGCACCAACGTCACATGTGGGACATACGAAGCCCATATGACAACATTCCCATATGGGCTTCATATGTCCTACACACAGTTTTGCTTTTGGGGAAAATCACGGCGTTTCTTAGAGAAATCGTCATGTCAGGATCTGACATAGTCTTTAAAAATTAACGGGGAATGACTGTCTGAAGCGGGCAGTGGCAGAGGACAATGGCATGACGCCGATGACGTCGACTTTCGCTGCCGAAAATGACACGGACGACAGCCATTGTCAAGCGATGACATCTTAAAAGGGTTTCTGATGTAACGCTATGGCTGGATTTCTGTGCTGTAGAGTCATTCCCTCTGTGCGGTGGTATGCTTTGCTGGAATGCAGTTGTGTAGTCCGCTTAGACGTAACTGAAATGCGCATACACAGATACACGTATGCATGTATGTATGTGTGTATGTATGTGTGTATGTGTATATGTATGTATGCATGTATGTGTGTATGTATGTATGCACGTATGTTTCTGTATGTATGTACGTATGTATGCATGTATGCATGCATGTGTGTATGTTTGTATATTTGAGTGTATGTATGTATGTGTGTATATATCAAGACAGTTAATTTAGCGCCTTTTAGTACTTCACAAAAGCGTTGATGCACTTGAAATATATAGTTGTATGTATTTTGTTATTTATGTAGCGCCTTTGACGGATCGATGTGCAATATATGGTAACCTTACCTCAGAGTGTAGCTAGTGGGTGCGGTTGATTATTATTTTGGATGTAAACATCGTAAAATATGGCAAATATGGTGAATAGTTATGAATACTTGAATAGCATGGACTTTTAATGAGTGAGTGCGAAGCAGCCACATTGTGTGTCTTGGGACTTCCGCGTATTACACACGCCTAAGATTAATGGCTGCAAACATCAGCCAAATTTGCAGTCAGCCTCTCATAAACATTTTATTTTGAAAAAAAAACTCACACCAGCTGTGGTTCACGCAGCCTGGCAAAACTTGTTGCATTGTGTATTACTACCAGACAGTGTTTGTCTTGGCCACAAAGTGTTTGCTGTATTCAGGTATTACATTCGGAACTCAGATAACAGCGGCTGTTCGAGGAAACTGGTCTGAGCTGGTCGCCTTTTGTGGAAAATGCGCTATAAAAAGCAGTGACGAACGATCCACGAGGCATCAGATGAACTATCAGTTGCAGACGAATTCACGGAAGCATTTTATGTATACACGCACGCATGTTAAGTAGCAGGCAGAGAAAGACATAGACACAGAGAAAGAGACATAGAGACATACATAGATGGAGAAAGGCAGAGACAGAGACAAAGATAGAGAGAGATGAAGAAAGAGACAGGCATACTGACAAAAAGAATGGCATAACATGGACCAATAGTTAGAGATAAAAGCAAGCAGACAATTAGACCGACAGAAAGGAAGTTAGACAGTGAAGCAGACAGACACACATTGCCAAACACATGACGACGACGATGATGATTGTGATGTTTATGGTGAAGAAAGTGATGATTGTGGTGATGATGATGATGATGACGACGACGACAACGCTGTTACTGCTGCTTATGATAAAAATCACAACGACGTTCATGATGCTGAGATTATGGCTTGCTAGTTATGACTACAATTTCGTTTGAAGCCACCATCGATTGATGCCTGGTACATTATTGTGTTAACGGCGCTATAGAAGTCATTAGATTAGATTAGATTAGAAAAGAGTTTGTTTTGCAGCTCCATTGATCGATGCATATAGCGCCGAGCAAGACAATGGACGGACTGTGCCTGGACGAAATTGGGTTCGCTGATGCCATTTATCTTCCACGTTTTCCGATGCAACAGAAAACCACGACACGCAACACAAACACTCTGGGCACGAACACTCGATTACACAGACAGACAGACAGACAGATAGACAGTCAGACAGACAGACAGACAGAAACACACACACGCATAGACAAACACAAACTCACAAAGACAATCTGTTCAGTGATTTAAACAGATAGTCATACAGTACATATCAGTTATACAGAGAGACAAATAGGCAGACAAGCCACATACACAGAGTATCATGCATACTGTGAGACAGAATGACACTCAAACAAGCAGACAAACGGGCAGACAGACGTACAGACAGACAGATTGATGCTGACAGGCAGACAGACACACACTCACATACCACATATTCCCAACTTCTATGGAACTCTGTATGTATGTCTCCCTCAGCGCTCATTAGCATCCGAGCATACATTCACAGACATAGACTGTATACATATTCATACAGGGACATGCCTTCGCATACACAAATATACACATATATATACACACATATATTTCATATCACTAAGGTAATATTTGCGCCACTTTGCCTGCGTGGCAAGCTTTGTCAGCCGCAGATCCCTACATCCCGTGACTGGTTTGGTGAGAGGATATGGTGGGGGTGATTCATCGCTACTCAATTGAGCATAGCACACTTCAATCCTCCCAACCCTCCTATCTTCGTCAGTTATTCACAATCCAACCCCTTCGTTCAACCCGATCCTCTCCACTCTAACACTTCTCCGCCCTCCTGTCACCTACTCCTTAAAATTTGGAAATCGTTCCAGAGCCATAGCTTCTCTACCCCTATGGAATAAACTCCCGCCAATTATCTGACCCATCATACGAACTCATCAACACTTCACCCCTTGCATCTCTACGCAGGTCTTTCAGTCAAAACTGAATACAGACCCTCGTCGTGGAAACCAGCTGATGTGCAGGAAAACTGTCCAAAAAGAAAATCGTTGAGGCACGTAAGGTCAGGATTGGATCCATGTCCAGAACCAACGGTTAGGAAAATGGAAGGGCAGACGGCCACGGCGGATGGTGTTTGGAATTTTAGCTGTGAGAAAGACAAGGAGAAAAGGAGAAATGCAGATAGGACTTATTGAAAAGTACTGTAATGATCGTGAGGTTGCGGGTTCGACTCCGTATAAGGGCACTAGACAAGTTGTTTGCGCACACCGTGTCTCCGTCACCAAGCAGTATTATTTGGTAACTACGTAAGCTGGAAAATAAAGGGCAAGTCCTGCGATGCACTGGCCCAGTTTCCAGGACCTTGGGATTCGTCTATTGCAGGATCAAAGACCTAAGAAAAGGAGATGAGCGCCTCCCCTACGTCTTACTTGTGGGAACATATGTGATACTTTGCTTTTTAACTGTTTTGGTACGTAAGTAAATTTTCAGCTTACTTAGATGGATACTATCGTTTAAGTATACTGGATGCAAACGTCATATCTTTCTTATCAGTTTGGCTGAGTGTTATGCACAAAGATATAGAGAGGTTGATAACAAAGCGCCTTAAGAAAGAAGTAAGTAAGTAAGTATTTGTTAAGAAGTCATATGTCCACCAGCCGAGCGAGGAATCGTAGGCGTGGGTGGGGCAGAGTGCTCAGTCCACGAAACCGAATGGGGCAATAAACAAGGCTTAAGCCGTTCGGCGACTGAGTCTAGCGAGATGTTGCTATGAGTAATGTCAACAGGTAGACTGTTCCAGTCAGCAGAATCAACAACGCATCAGTGTCTTATGGCATCTTCAGCAAATAGTTGGAGGCAATAGATTGGCCTGTATGAATTCCCTCCCGTAGGTTTCTTTTGTTAATAACAAGCATTAATATAATTAAGCAAACAATGGTCGTCTAAGAGTGTTTCAGCCCCCGTTCAATTAATAACAACCTAATTACTGTAGACCAAAGTCCGACGGATGCTAACTGGAATTGGCACTTCGGTTCAAGTGCCATCACACAGACATAGTTATCATCATTTTATGTATGTATGTATGTATGTATTTATGTATATGTGATGGTATGTATGCATATGTGAATGTATGTATGTATATGTGTATGTATGTATGTATGTATGTGTGTATGTATGTGTGTATGTATGTATGTATGTATGTATGTATGTATGTATGTACCAAGACATTTGACAGCGCATTAAGAAAGCACTGAATTGTAATCATTATTATCATCGTCATCGCCAACATTTACATCATTATCGTCGTCGTCATCATTATCATCATCATCAGCATCAGCATCGTCATAGTCATCATCATCGTCACTGTTGCCACCAACATCTGCAGCTGCAGCAGCATAGTTATCTCAATTTGTCATCATCAGTAAATATCTGGCTGATAAGATCTCGGCATAAAGATTCCGTCTCCGACATATAAAGCTATACGCAAATAACACACACATCTATGGATATTTGGACGAGAAACAGGCCCTCAGTAAACATATACATACGTATACATATACATATTCATTCAATCCATCCTCAAAGGGTTTCTGTGTATATATGTGCCCCTGTTATGTTTGTGTGCATGTATATATATATATATTATATGTATGTATGTAGGGAAGAAGCCAATGACCATGGATCTACCGTGCCCAGGACGCATAGAAATAGCCCGTCCAATCCATCACCGGCTATTGAAGTTTACCAAGGCAAATGGCCACAAGACCATAGAACCCTCCCTTCTTCTTCGTCTTGTTCTTATATGTCTCCCTCGATATGTATGCACATTATATAAATAAATGTGTAGATGTCGTAGACTACTATGTTTAAATATATTTGTGTTATATCAACGATTCTTATGATATGCCAATGGCAACATCCACGAATTCTTCACGTCACAGCAGTGAAAGAGATGCTGCAATATATACACATACATGAATGTAGATAGACGGTCACGCGTAAGTGTTGGTTGTGTATGTGTGCTTATGTGTGTTTGTGTATGTGTGTATGTGCATGTGTGTATGTGTGCGTATGCGTGTATGTATGTTTGTGTGCATGTGAAATTGGTGGCATATAAATCTGTTTGTCACCGCTGCGCATGTGGATATTGGATTTGTTGCGAGTGATCCCTCGACGTAAGCTTATTTAATGTTCTACAATCTTTCTCTTGAAAACACGTACATGTATATATAACGCCTCGAAGAGATTGAATAATATTCACTCTTTCTGTCTGCCCCTCTTTCTCTTAACCTCTCTTTTCATATCCTTTTCTCTCTGCCTGTCTGTCTCTCTCTGTGTCTATATATTTGTTTCACTCTGTCTGTCTTCCTATCTCTTTCTCACTCTCTCTCTCTCTTTCATTCTCTCTCTCTCTCTCTCTGTCTAGAACAGAACAGAATAGAACAGAACACAATAGAACACATCACAATAGCTCAGAACAGACCGAATGAACTGAATATCATAGAACAGAATAAAATAGAACAGATTATCATAGAACAGAATAAACTAGAATAGAATATAATAGAACAGAATATTCTAGAACAGAATACATCATTTTGCAACAGAATCAGAACTGGGCAAAGCAGAACCGAACAGAGCAGACAAGGGACTCTTCATAGTCTACGAAGATGCGTTTTAATTCCGTTGATGGTTTTGCTAATGCGAACTATATATAAACAACAGCCGACTGTTTCACAGAATCCATGAAACAACAAGCCACGTAAATAATTGATCCAGATTCTCCGGCGAAGACAAGCTGACCAAAGAGTAATTTCTGCGCTTCGTCTCTCTGGTCAGACGATAGGAATAGAGGATGGGCAATTGGGAAGGCTTAAGAGACGCACTTAAGGGTGGAATGGACAAATCCTGTCGGTGTCTTATCAAAGAGAGACTAGGGAACGTTCGCAAAGTAGAGAATTCGGAACCCGATGCGAGGAGTCGAAGACATCGCGAGGTGGAATTGCGTGGATGAATTTGTTGCTGTGTTTTCGATGTTGCGAAAGCTGGTAGCGTGTTTAAATTTTTCAGAGGCTACTGGGTGAAAACTATGGAAGATATAACACTAGAACAATCAGCAAGGTAGAAGAAGCAGTTGTAATTGCAAAATTTTTATCTGTATATTACGGTGTATTACGAGTTCCGTTTAGATGAAACTTTCAGAGACAGTAAATAGCGGAGAATAAGTATTAACGACAAGTTGATAGCAGATAACAGCAAATATTATGAATTATTGAAAGATTGTCAACTAAAGAATATTATTATTATTAATAATAATAAAATTATAATTTTTTTTATTATAATAGTAACTTCTATAACGCCAGTATCTAATGCATAAGACACAAAAACTAAACCGTAATCAGGTCAATCTCCAGAAGGTGGGAACAGTAGCTGGATGGTTAGAACGCTCGGCTTGTAACGCGATAATATTTAATTATAGAGTCTATATGCTCATATCTTGAATTTTACTTTTAGAAGCGAGTTACAGTGATCCAGGTCACTGGAGCCCAGTGAAGTTTCCAGAGATATCCTATATGACATAGGAATATAACGCCTAATTCTGCATATGTAATAGTTACGAATATGCATGTATGACAATTTACTAATATTATTCTCACAGTCAATGACGGACGTAGTCGAGTTAAAGACAGTGAACAGAATCAGCCAAATCACCAAGTGAGGATGATTGACAGTTAATAGCAGAACACTTTTGGTGGAAAATAACAGTTGACATAATCGACTAACCAAGAGTAAAACAGAATTATAGCAAACTAACATGACATACCATGACATTTCATTACATAACATAGAATAACATGACATGACATGACATTTCATTACATAACATGAAATAACATGACATTTCATTACACAATGTGACAAAACATGACGATACATGACATATTCTAACACGTTATAACAAACAACATGGTTTCTCTGAAGCCGCTTTGAAGAACCGTTAATCGTTGTGCACCTTAGTTGTTCAAATGCGCCGCCATTAAAGGGTTTCCATGGAACCATGAAAAGATGAAAAACATAATCTGACTTATCTGGAGTTGGTTTATGATGTTCGAAAGGATTTCTGGAAATTCATTTTCTGTTTCACTTCTTGTCTGTGTCTCTGCGTCTGCCTGTCTGTTCGTGTCTCTTTCTCCGTGTGCATGTCCGCGTGTATGCTTACGTATCTCCATATGTTCGTGTGTCTGCCTCTGTGCCTGTGTGTATATATGTCTCTGGCTGTTTTTCAGTCTCTCTGTCAGCCTGTTAATCTGTCTTCTTGTCGCTGTCTCTATTGCTTCCTATGTACCTGTGTGTGCATGTTTCTGTATCAACGTGTCTCATCGTCTCTTGGTATCTCTATCTCTATTTCTGCTTATGTCTCTGGGTGTATATCTGTCTCTCTGTCTCTGTTTTTGCCTGTATCTTTGCCTCTCTATGCCTCTGTCAGTATCTCGGCGTTTGTCTGTGTATCTGTGCCTGTGTCTGTGCGTATGTCTGTGTATCTGTGCGTCATCTTAGTATTACATCGTCTACGACGTGACGTGACGGTCCTCCTCCATCTAGGTCGGATGTTCCGACCTTTCATGCGAACAGAAATTAATTCTCCCCGTGACCAGTGGCATGAAGAGGAGAAGGAGGAAGAAGGGGCGGGAAGGGAAGGGAGGCAGGTGCCCTGACGTAAAATCCATACAGACACAGAATCGACTCATTCGATTTCGAATGAAGCCAGCGAAGCAAACGACTTACATCTGTCACAAGCAGAAAAGGCGATGATAAGCAGAAGTTGGCACAAAAACGATAGGCTGTTCCGTAGACAACTCAGATTCAGAATGCCTTCTAAAAACGCTGCTGCGTGACGTACCGCATCATAGCATTAGAAGCTAAACGAACATTGCCTTCGCTTGTGAAGGAGGCGCTATATAAATGTCCAGATACATCAATCCCTTCCTTTGTATCGTATTGTATTATGGTATTGTATTGTTTTTTTGTTGTGTTGAATTGTACAGTATTTCATACATACATACATACATACATACATTCATACTATAAATTTATACATGCATTCATTCATACATACGCACATACGTACGTAAGTACGCACATAGAAACATACGTAGCCCCATACGTAGCCCTACCTATACGTAAGTATACACACACATGGGTATTACATAAACATCTTAGATATGAACATACCGTACATGCCAGGGATGTCCACGACACCCTTGGGCTCGAAACCGAGACGAGACAGAGACGAGATCCAAAACGTCCCATCTGGAGACAGAGACGATACCGAAACATGATCCGAAATGTCCCATCTGGAGACCGAGACGATACCAAAACATGATCCGAAACGTCCCACCTGGAGACAGAGACGATACCGAAACATGATCCGAAATGTCCCACCTGGAGACCGAGACGATACCGAAACAAGTTCCGAAACGTCCCATCTGGAGACAGAGATGAGACCAACATGTTCACCTAGCAGAGACGAGACTGAGACGAGCCTGAGACGAGACTGAGACGAGACGTTAGGTAGGTCTCGAGACTGATACCTCGAGACCGAGACTGCAACTCTGATACATGTCTACATTTGTATATGTATATCACTGCGTGAAATGTGTTACATTACGTGGTAAAGCGAAGCTCTTTGAAGTCGTCGATTTCTTGAGAAAACGGAAGATTCCTGTCACGTAGCGATTGGCCCGCGAGACTTGTAAATTCCTGACAGCAGCTGACTGAATGACGAATTCCCAGTTTCATCCATACTGTCTGTTCGTCTCATACTGTATGTCTGCATATGTGTGTGTATGTCTGCTTGCTTGTGTATTTATTTGTCTAGACAGTCTGTGTCTGTGTGTTTGTTTGTCTGTCTGTTTGTTTGAGTGTATGGTTGTCTGTCTTTTTCTCTGTCTGTCGCTCTTCTTCTGTCGCTCTCTTCGTGTATGCTTGCATGTCTGTCTTTTCTAGTCTTACTGCGTTTTTTCGCTGAATACGTCTGCCTGCCTACCTGCCTGTCTGTCTGTCTCCATATGTCCAGTTGTGTTGGCGAACTGAGTGTGTGCGTGCGTGTGTGCGTAAGATTGTGGACAGCAGCTGGTGACCAGCTGTGACGTCGCCATTCGTTGTTCAGCTGGATATTAAGCTGCGCCTAATGACCAAAGGACAACACACTGACCAGGCACTGACCATGCACTGACCATGCACTGACCACCATCGACCGAAAAAAGCCATGCAGATGGACTTAGAAAAAGGCAACTAGAAGGACTAAGAAAAAGCATGATATAAGGACTAAGGAATGAATAGATGGAAGGATAAAAGAATGGACAAACGAAAGGACTAATGAAAGGACAGATGGAAGGACTAAGGAATGGACAGACGGAAGGACTAAGGAAAGAACAAAAGAAAGATCTAGGGAAATACAGATGGAAGGACTGAAGAATGGACAGATGGAAGGACTAAGGAAAGAATAAAAGAAAGGACAAATAAAATGACAGATGGAAAAGAACGTACTAAGAATAGGGACAGAATAAGAAAAGGACGGACTAATGAAAGGTCGAACTACGGACAAATGAAGACGGAGAAAGAACGGACTAGGAGGAAAATGGCAGAGGAAAGAAGAGCCTCCAGAGAAAAGCACTGACTGACGTGTGAACTGAAGAAGGGAGACAGAAGAGCGAGAGAGGAGGGAGACGAAAGGATAGATGGAAAGAGGGACGGAGCCACAAGGACCATTCAGTCGACCACACTAACGACGCTTAATGTTCTAATGCGCTGCTCTTAATACCAGGACGTACAACGATTCCACAAGAGCATTGCGCCGGTTTACTGATGCTTGTTCAGTATGCATGTGTTTAAGTATGCGGATAGTATGCGTAGTAAGAATGATTGATGTGTTATGAATAGTGTTTGTGTGCCTGTGTGTCCCACAACTAAGCCCCGTATGTCGATATTTGAATTACGAGGACTTTATTGGTTCTAACTTTATTGGTTCTAACTTTATTGGTTCTAACTTTATTGGTTCTAACTTTATTGGTTCTAACTTTATTGGTTCTAACTTTATTGGTTCTAACTTTATTGGTTCTAACTTTATTGGTTCTAACTTTATTGGTTCTAACTTTATTGGTTCTAACTTTATTGGTTCTAACTTTATTGGTTCTAACTTTATTGGTTCTAACTTTATTGGTTCTAGCTTTATTGGTTCTAACTTTATTGGTTCTAACTTTATTGGTTCTAGCTTTATTGGTTCTAACTTTATTGGTTCTAGCTTTATTGGTTCTAACTTTATTGGTGCGACTTCGTTAGTTTCTGACGCCAGTTGATTTGCTGTCTGGCTTATGGGAAATGCTGAACTAACACGGCTCGGAAGAACTGAAGGACGGAAGGACGAAAGGACGGAAGGAAGGACGGACAGACAGGCGGATGTATATATGCGTTATGAATGTATGTATGCATTCAAGCATGTATGTATGTGTGTATGTATGTATATATATGTATGTACGTATGTATGTATATATGTATATATGTATGCATTCATGCACGTATGTATGTATGTATATATGTATGTATGTGTATGTATGTATGTATGTATGTATGTATATATCTATGTATGTGTGTATGCATGAATGTATGTATGCAGGTATGTATGCATGTATGTATGTATGTATGTATGAATGTATGTATGTATGTACAGTATGTATGCATGAAGACAATATTAATATAGCGCCTTCTGAGTGCCTCTCAATAGCTCTGCACATATGATTGTCTGACAGATCTAAGCAAGTGAATGTGACTTAAGACCGATCTGTCAGATCTCGTTTGTCTACCTTTCTAAAGACGTTTAGATAGATTTCCAACGATTTCCAGCATTCTCCTATCACTTTCCTCCTCTCTGCCTCATTTTCTTCTCCCGCTTCTAACCCTACTCCTCCTCTCTTGATACCTCTTTGTCTGCTTCTTCTCCTCGTCCTCCTCCTCTTCTTCCTTTGCCGCTCATCCTGATAATTCTCTTTATTCTCCTACTTTTATGGCTTTGTCTCCTGCTTTCTTCCTCCTTGTTTTCTCTCTCCTGTTCTTCATCTTTCTCTCATCCTGCTTTTTCTTTCCCTCTTTTTCCCTCCTTCTTTTAATTTTCCTGATTCTCCTCCTGATTCTACTGCTGCCCTTCCTCCTTCTAATACATCTTCACCTTCTTTTCCTCGTCCTCCTCCTCTTCTTTCTCCTTCTCTCACTCCTCCTCTTTCTTCTGCGGCATTTTCTTTTCCTGGTCCCCCTCCTCCTCCTGATCATACTGCTCCTCATCCTAAAATTTCTGCACCTTCTTGTCCACCTCCTCCTCGTCTTGTCTTCCTCCTTCTGCTACTCCCCCTCGTCCTGCGCGGCGCTTAACAATCATCCAACTGCCTACCCAGTTTTACCTGCTGCCATCCTCTTCCATCTGTCGTCAAACGGTGGCTTTATTTCCAATGGAACGGCGGCGAATGAAGAAGGACTTAATAACACGACCGGCGAACGAATGCCAAGTTCAGACAATTTTCCCGTCAGAAATGATGCGGCGGCTTATTTTCACTTGGCTCAGGTTCTTAGACGTCTCTCTCTCATCAACCGACGACGCTGCCGTAATAGTCCGAGTTTACTGTCGTGTTGCCTCGAATCATATTACTAAGCCCGGCTTTCCCCATGTCCGGTTGCCGATCTGTATGTCTGTCTGCCTGTCTGGTCTTGTCTGTCTGTCTGTTTCTGCTTCTCTAAGCCAGCCTGCCTATCGCTCCTTGTCTGCTAACCTCTCATATTTAATTAACCTCAACTTGCATATCAATACATGCATATCAGGCAAAGAACCACTGATGAAAGAGGAAAATTCGTGGGTGACCAGTGTGGCGAAAATCAAAATACAATACAATACATCTGTACTTTAATAATGCCCTCCTTATAAAGTTCATAAGCGCATATTGAAGCCGGGAAACAGGAAACATCAAAGAGGCACAAACAGACTGATAAAGGTAAGAATTGTCTGATTAAAACCCACGATCACTTTTCCCTGGTTCTGTATTTTTATGGCATTGATTCCGAACTGCGATTGACTTCTCCGCTTGATTTGCCAGTGAAGATCAATCGATTGCAAGTATCAGTATCACAATGGCGCTGTAGAAGTCATTAGATTAGATTAGACTAGATCAGACTAGAATATAGTAGAGTAAAATAGAATTGAATAGAACAAAACAGAACAGAATAGAATAGAATAGAAAAGGACGAATGGAATAGAATATAATAGAGTAGAACACAATAGAACAGAATAAAACACACCAGAGTGGAAAGAGTGGCGTAAAATGGATTAAAATGAATTGAAATAGATTAGATTAAATTGTAGATCAGATCATATTAGAGCATTGCCTGACAATCGAACTGTTGGACGCAGCGTTGTATTCAAGAGTGACTGGACAAAAATTGGTCAGAACAGAAGAGACAGTTGGGACAGAGATGGTCTCAGGGCGTTCAATTCGAATGATCGATGTGTATTGTAACGGCGACAGAGTGGAGATCAGCCAGTCGCTGGCAGACATGGAAGACGAATGGTGCTCGCTTAGGCGTCAGTTTGCATTGATCTTTAATCTTCATATAAGGCTCGAACGAACACACTTGTAAACACACTGAGTGACTTTAGCAGTGCAAGGGAACACACCAGACTACCTTCAGGGTCTTAACTCTTCTGGTGCACCCGGTGACCGCTGCTGCTCCAGTACCAAACTAAACCAAAGTGTCGGTTGGCCTGGAAAACTAGTCAAGGTCGTGGAAAGGAATAAGGATAACACAGTGGTACATATGAACGAGTCTGATATAATAAAGGGCAGTTACTTGGACTCACAAGAGGTCATTCATGTTTGACAAATCTGTTAGAGTTGTTTCAGGAAGGTTATGAAAGGATATAGATGAAGGTAATCCTGTCGATGAAGTTTACTTAGATTTTACCTAAGCATTTTACAAAATATTTCTTGATGCAAGCATGCTGGATTATACGTCAGGTGCTAATATGGATTCAAAGCTAAAGATTACCAAACAGCAGGCAAAAGTGATGAGATTTTAGCTAAAATTTCTAAGTTTCGGATAACCCTAACCTCAATGCAGTGCAGTGGTTGGTGAAGAAGCAGCGGAGTATCTTGCGAGAGGATCTAAGAATAATGTTCAAATGGTGACGGGACTGGCAGATGCTTTTTAATTTGGAAGTGATCGGTGATGTGCATGAGAAAGAGAAAGTAAGAATTTCATATGAAATGGAGGATGGAAAGGTATTGAAAGTTAGTGAGGAAGAAAGAGACTTGGGGGTAATTATAACTTTAAAACATTCAAGGCAATATATTATAAAAGGCAAAAAGGCGAACTCAATCTTAGGTATGACCAAAAAGAACAATAGTTAACAGAAGCAAGGATACAATAGTGACGTTGTACAAATCACTGGTGAGGCCACAGTTGCAATATTGCATACAGGTATGGAATCCATGTTTGAAATATAAGATAGAATAACTAAAGAAAGAGTAAAGGAGAGCTACTCAAATGATTTGAGGTTACAAGGATCAGAGCTATGAAGAGAGGCTGAAAAGGTGTGGGCTAACAGCACTGGTTAGAAGGAGAAGCAGAGGACACCGAAATGAAGCTTGTAAGATTATCACTGAAAAGGAGGCAGTGCTGTGAGAGAGATTCTTTGAACAAAGCGACTGAAGGACACAGATATGAGTTATTTAAGAAACTTTAGGGGAGAAATTCTTCAAGACAACAGTTGTAGATTCCATCGATGACACTAATGCGCGGGATTAAAGTTAGACTGTTAGAGACTGTTCAAGATTAATTTCTGCTTTAATGCGAAATCCAGTGAGCGTAGCGTTACCCACGATACGGCACATTTCTGAACTGACTTTTCCTTCATAAAGTTTTAAGCCAATCCGTGTCATTCGAGATCTTTTTCTTCTATCCGGGTATAGGTCAACCACGTAAACGCTCGTGAATCACATAAAAACGCGGCCTAAGAGAAGAAAATACGACCCTAAATAAAGAAATAGTTTGTAGATAAACCACTAAAAACAACTGATCCAACGATGATTAAAAGATACAGTGAAAAGAAGAGTAATTCTTGAAAGAAACAATCAATCAATAAAATAATTAATAAAAGATGATGAATGAACGAATAGCCAAATTAGTTGCTTAATTAGCGAGAGATGGCGTGCTTTCATTACGGAAGATGAATTTCAGTCTTTAGTTATTCGTTTTCATCCTCGGGTTAAATTGGTTGATTTATGCAAAAAAAAAACATCTGAATAGAAGTTGTCCTTAGAATGTATTTAGAGTGTATTTGTATGAATTAATTTATCAGAAGTTCCAAATTCATGCAAATTCGAGGCTAATTTCAGAAGGGTCCTTTGAATGACGAAGGTTGTGAGTTACAGTCTAAGATTGATCGCGGTTCCAATTACCGTCAGATTTATTCAACTGGTGTGTGAAGGTTCGCAGGTTGCCTTAGATCGATCTCTTTTTGATTTAAATGTCAAAACGTCGCTCGGAGAAGCACGGCCGAATAACTGTGTGTATTTTTAGCTGTGTATGTACATACATACATACATACATACATACACAAATATATGCACACACTTTTATACTTACATTCACAGGTACATACATACATATACACAAAAACAAACATACAGTAGATACACAGATACATACATACATACAGATAGAGATGTGCAAACGCATATATATATATAAAAGAAAGTAAGCCCATATATATACTGAGTATAAGGGATGGCCCTGCCGGTGTATTTGTATATATATTTATTGAACAAATTAACAATGAATATTCACGACGCGAAATGATTGCTCATGATTATTCATCGCGTCGCAGAATATATTTCCTTCTCTGGTTGGATGCTCCGGCGGATGGATACAAGAAGACGGCGTAGACGATGGAATCAACGGCCTACGTCATTAATCCCCGCACATTTCACATCCGGGTCTCTGGTGACCATAAACTGGGTCAAACATCTCAGCGATCGTCTTCTGCTACGGACGCAGAGGTTGCTGTTATGGGGAGGGAGATCTGGGGTGGAAAGGCGTGAGGAAGGCAAGAGGAGGAGGTAGTGAAGGAGGAAAAGGAGGAAGGAGATGGAAAAGGAAGACTGCTGAGAAGAAGCGGCATGGAGGAAGGTGAAGCAGGAGGAAGAGGTGAAGGAGGAATATGGAGGAAGAGAAAAAGGAAGATGGATATGGGGAATGTGATTGCTGAGGATTAGCTACAGGGAGGAGAAGTAAGATAGAGGATGAGGAAAATGGAGAATTGGAGGAGGAGAAGAAAATTGGTTGTAAAGGAGATAGATGGAGAAAGTGGAAGAGGAGGAGGAGGTAAAAGAGGAGAATTGGAAACAGGAGAGTTGGAAGGAGGATGCCAAAGAAGACGGAGAAGATGAAAAGATGAAAATGAAGAGAAGGTAGAAGAATAGGAGAAGGAGAAGAGAGGAGGATGGCGATTGGTGGAGATAGATCGAACTGGAGATCGATGAACGTAAGGAGGAAGATATAGCAGGAGAAAGAGGAAAGAGGATGGATAAGAGGAGGACAACTGTGGAATGGGAAGTGGAATATGGATGAGGAGAAGTATGGTGGAAGAGAGTTTTTAGTTGTTTTTCCTTTCCAGTTGATGGGTGGAGGTGGTGCAGGGCCAATGGCGACTCCATGATTGCTTGCATGGAGGGGCGAGAGCATTTCCAGAGGGACGCCACATTCTGGCAGTCCACCATGCACAGGCCTGGTCTGAGGGGCGCCGGCAAATATAAACAAGAGGGGCGAGGGAGGGTGAACCGCCTCCCCACGCCTACTGCTAGATGTGCCACTGTGTGGGGCATATTCGTGATGAAGCGTGGAATTGGTTCGGAGTCAGAATTTGCCCTTGGCTGGACGCTTCCAGTGTGGTGGTCAACGTTGTCGCCGGGGCTTATGGTCGCCTTGGGAAGAGCGCAGTCCGCTGATAGAATTTCTTACAGTATGGATCGCGCGTGCACAAGATCATATCACATCGAATCGTGCTGTATTGGTATTGACAAATTCATAAGGCGCCTTTTCCAGAGAATAACTGCGCAGAAAAACTGCCTATCTCATTTCATATCACACCATGTCACATCGTATGTGACACCTGGCACATCACACTTTTCACATGACCATTGTCAACATTTCGCATCCCATTACACATGACAGAAAGTCATGACTCTCTTAACAGTTGTGTATGGATGGATAATGGATAAGTAATGGATGGATATAGGCCATGGTAACTGTGCTCGCTGCTAGACAATATATGTCTGTGCGTTCTATTGCGTATAGAGATTGATTTCGAGGGAATAGAGGGAGTGAATGAGAGAATTCAATCTTTGTGGCGGCCTGCTTTGCTTTCTGCTTGCTTACTTTCTGAGGCATTGGGAACACATATCGCTTCTTTCATCCGAAGTGAAGTTTCAAATCTCGATAGAAATTCGAAGCTTCGGATCCGGCATGGTGCCAAATTTGTTCCTGAGCCAATTCCACTCAGACTGCATTTACAGGACCAGTTTAGACTTCACGTGCAAAATCTGTTCCGGGTAAATACCCGCTGAGGATTTGCAGACAACACCTAGCTGTTTTGAAGTCTGGCCTTGATGCGTGCAACTGAAAATGGAAACCTTAGCTTAGTATGCATTGCTAGGTGTGCTTTTGCTAAGTATGCGTTGCTAAGTATGAGGTGCTAGTATACGTTGTTAGTTAAGTGTTCAGCTGCCATGAAATCTGTTGCTACATGACACCGTTTGTCACGTTAACCAATGAAACATTGCCGGACTGGAATTCGCCCCAGAACGAATTTGACCCGCACCGGTTAAGTTGAGAATCGCCCAGGTCATCGTGGACATCCGTCGAGCGTGACAGAGATCCAGCCAATCTGACTGACAGCAACCAATGTTATATGTGCATTGATTTGTCAAAGATCCGCTGACATCGATCCATATTCGACAGCTTAGGCGGATTATTCGTCAACGCCTCTCTCTCTCTCTGAGTAAACACCTGGCAACTGTTCGAATTCAGATGCGCCGACAAAGGCATTCCTAATTCCACCAAAGCCTAACACATCCTTCAGTGATGTCACACGATTCAGCTTGTGTTCCCTGCTATATATCTTCCATAAGCTCGTCTTTCCTAAGCTTACAAATTTAACAAACCGAAACTTTCAGAGGTTTGAATCTCGTACTAGCACGGTTCATATACGGGGACCTTAAATGGCGTGGCGCCCATTCAAAAGGGCTACGGTGGTGAAGGATCTCACCCGATTAATTCATTGAAAAATAAGCAGAGTCGAGACCATTCGGTCGCTATAGAAAACAGTGTAATTAACTTTTACATTTATTTATTTAACCGAAACGAATTCATTCAGTGCAGACAGAGCAAATCAAATATACTTTAATTCTCGCTGGTCTCCCATAGTGTGGACATTAACATTACATTATGTTGCCGTTTTCGCCGTAAAATGTTCGGATTTCATTCATGTGAATCAGGAAGAGTCTTTATTGCAGGTTGGAATTCATATTTCTAAGACACGTTGCTAAGCCAAAATTTCTTAAAGTGATGTTTTGTTAAATTCATTTAATAACACTCTTCAGATGTTCCCTTGTGAATAGCCATGTGAATGAGTTCATGCCCAAATTACTTACTTAAGAGATTTGGTGTTTCATCAGTCAACATGATTTAATTAGCAGTAATTGAATTGTGCTCTCCACAATCAACTTTTTTCTCTCCTGTAAACGTTTTCTTGGGTGCTATTATTTCTGCGTTTATTACTAAGTGCTACTTTCTAATGACTGAGCATCAATCGATGGCCCTGAGCAATTGTGAGTGAATGGTTTGTTCAAGGTCCCTACACAGTAATCGTTTTAGGAGAGCCTCGAATCCGTACTCTCCGCGTTACAAGCCAAGTGCACTAGAAGTCCTTCAGGATCTGAGAAATTATTTTAGGGATTGTCTATCCCAAAGAGATTGAGAAGCACTGGCCTCGTGAAAACAAAACATATAGATGTATATAAGAACGATAGGTGTCTATTTGTATACATCTGGGCATCATATTCGGGCCTCTTATGGACGCTGTACCTTTCTGACAGACCTGGAGGTGCGTCCTAATTAGCTTTTAATAATTAGTGCTTAATTACGCACGTGTGCTTCAACTGTTTCTTGACGGAACGGTTCGAATTTTCTGTAGAAGACTGTTGCATTACAGTAAATCACTCCACCCAGCACATCATATTGCGTCACATCACATCCCACATCACATTACATTGCACGGCATGACATCACGGTACATTTAATCAAATCATATCGGCATTCGTTGAGATGAATCCGATTTAAACTGCCCGTCATAGACGAAATGCACGAACAGAGATCAAATGAACGTAAAGGATGTTCTCAAAATCCTTCCTCAAAATCCTTCCTCGGAATCCTCCTCGTAGAAATGAAATGAGATCACGATTACACCGACATAAGACCAGTCAGCACTCAAAGGCTTCTCTTGTCTTCCAACGGATTCCGTTGTCTCCGACGAAGAAGTCTCGAGTTTACAGTTTTCGCTGCACCAAATCCTACCATATCCTTCAATTACACACAAACACACAGAGAAAGAGAGATAATGAGAGAGGGAGAAAAAAACGGAGGGAGAAAGAGACAGAACGAGAGAGAGAGGTAGGCTAAATTGACTCTCTCTACTTCGTTTATCTTCTTTTTCTCCCATTTAGCTCATCTCTGCTAAGCCACGATTCTTCAAAATGTACGCAACTCTCGGCAAACGTTCGCAACTCAATATTTTAGGGCCTTAGAAATTCCCCACCGCAATTACGTCGCAGCTTTTTATACGGGTTTCGCCCTTAACACCGAACGATATACCCGATTTTGATGTCCAGTTGTGAGAATGGGTCCATAAAAGCCCTCAGCTGATTGGAATTTCATTGAAAATCCGCCACAAATTCCGGGAACTGATACGCCCGATTGCAATGCGTGTTGCGATTCGGCAGTTGTCGATAGGGTTTGTTTCTCGATTTCGTTTTTTGTAGCTGGCAATTCGCGGCTGTTTCTGCTGACGTTTCCATCAGTAAATCTAGGATTCTCTCGAAATCGAATCCGTTTCTGCTAATTTCGGAGGATGTCTAAGAATAGAATCGCAGTTTAATCAAGTTTATTGTCGTTTTGCTATGTTGTCAGTGACACTGTCAGTTGAACACGGCTGCGGTCACCTGTTTTTCAAATCCGTTTTCTCATTTGGTTTAGACTTTATGCCTAGAAACAAATTAATATCAAATAAAAATTACACATGACGAAATCGATAGTTTGACGTGCGTTTGACTGCTTGCCTGTCTGTCTGTCTCTTCAGCTGTCCGTCTGTTTATGTTTGTTTATCTGTTTATTTGTTTCAACCTGTCTGCTATCTGTTTGTCTGTCTGTCTGTTTATCTGTATGCTTGTGTCCTTTCTACCTACTCATCTATAAGTGTGTCTGTTTGTCTGCTTGTGGGTGTGAATGTCAGTCTGTTTGCCTACTCATCTATTTCGATCTAACAGTTGTTTATCTATATGTCTGTCTACTTGCCTGACAGTCTGTTTATCCCTCTGCATGTCTCTATCTGTCTGCCTTGATTGTCTGTCTGTCTGTCTGTCTGTCTGTCTGTGTCTGTCTGCCTGTTCACACACGTTTGCAGATTAGCATATGAACGTGTTGAGACAGCGCAGCCCGTGTATGGGTGTCATCATTTCTCGTCCAGAGAAACCCCGCAAGAGGCCACTAAAGCCATTTAACGGGCGACGCATTATTTATGGACAGCGCAAACAATAAAATTCCGCGCTGCACGAAATTCACAAACAAACTAACAGATGCAATCATAGATATGAGTACTGTGTACACTTTTGATACAACATAAAGATGGCTACTAAGATCTGCTTATGTATGCATGCATGTATGTATGTATGTATGCATAAACATGTATGTTGCAAATATGTATGTATGCATAGTGTGTGTCTGAATGTAAGTGCGTATGCATGTATGTATGTACGTATGTGTGTATGTATGCCTGTATGTATGTATGCATGTGTGTATGTATATACACTATGTAGTAAATATACATATGCAGGTATGTATGTATGTATGTATGTGTGTCTGATTGTGTGCATGTATGTATGAATGTATGTGTGTATGCGTGTCTATATGCATGTGTACAAGTGAGAGCTGTGCGTTGAAATACTACATTCCTATGAGCATCGCATACATGGCTGTGATGGTCGTCTGGAGAGATGTTCCTGAAGGCATCCCAAGACGTGGAACGATGTCCAATGCCTAGTTGCTGCGGCTGAAGCTGCAGATGCGGCTGCACATAGAGAGGGCCATCTCGCCTGTCACCAGGTGGCCTCAGCTGGTGGCGCCACCTGCTGCCAGAATTCGTCAATAATAACCAAAGCCATTTGGACAACTGGTTGTTTTGCGTTGTCGTTGCTGTTGTCGTCGTCTTTCGTCGTCGTCGTCGCAGCGATTATATCACTGACGTCGTTGTTGTCAATCAACGGAATCGTCGTCATTATTATAATTGTGCTTACAGAAGCAGTGCTCGATTTAGACACTGAAATCGTCTTGTTTTATAACGTGCTCGATGTGATGTTGATCCCCTCCGCTGGGACTCACTAACCTGAACAATTCCACTCTATTTTGTTCTACTTTGTTCTATTCAGTTCTACTCTAATCAGTTGCTTTGTGCTTTGTTCTGTTCTATTCTGTTCTGATCTAATCAATTGTATTGTGCTTTCTTGCATTCAACTATTTTATGTTCTGCTCTATCCTAATATCCTCTAATCTGCTCTTTTCTTTTATATTTTGTTCTGGGCTATTCGGTTCTAGTGTAGAATACTTTGTTATATTCCATCCTTTTCTATTCTTCTCTGTTCTATTCCTCTTGGGTCTATTCTATTTTGTTCTATTCCATTCTGTTCTATTCCATTCTGTTCTATTCCATTCTGTTCTATTCCATTCTGTTCTATTCCATTCTGTTCTATTCTTCTCTGTTCCATTCCTCTTGGATCTATTCTATTTTGTTCTATTCCATTCTGTTCTATTCCACTCTGCTCTATTCTACTTTGTTCTATTCTATTTTCGGTCATATTATTTTCGAGAGCAAAAGCATAGATACAGTTGCAGATGTACATCATCTGAGATAAGAAGACTCTCATTTCTTTTGTGACAAGTTCAGACTTAATGGCGATTTTTTCCCGTCTGCGGTAATTCGCCCGTCTAACGTGACGCCGCTTATAGGATAGAACAAAGACAGAGAGACATAGACAGAGACAGAGAGAGACAGACAGATAGACTGACAGAGAAAGGGAGAGCGAGAAACATAAACTGAGGCGAAATAAACATTGCAAAGACTTTCTGAAGCACAGACCGAATAAACAAAGCCCAACCAATGACACATACAGACATACATCATTGGGCAAACAGAGAGATACTTAGGAAGACAGATAGCCAGTCAGACCATGACATGATTATTCTATAACTGTGTAGTGACAGACAGATAGATAGACACGGAGACACAGACAGACAGGCAGACAGACAGGCAGACAGACAGACAGACAGTCCGTAGTGCCAACAAGAATCCTGAATTAAAGCTAATGCCTTTATTTAAACCTTTCCCATAACTGAAGCCGTCCTTCACGCCAACGTTTTCTTTTGAAAAACCTCTTCTTTATAAGAATCTTTTCCTTACACGAACCGTTTTTATATGAATCTTTCCTTCATAAGACAAGCGCTGTTACATCGGCCAATACACAAGAGATGTGAGAATCTCCTATGACACGGAAATCATTTCATTTCGAAACACGAAAAACTCCTATAATATATGACAGAACTTTCCATCTTTCAGTCTATTCGTCCATCCATCCATCCAATCCAGATTCTCGTTACCAGGCTCTGCAGCCGACTGCTGCCGTTCGCCCGCCTGGTGGCGCTAGTGACGCCCTGACGTGGCCGCTGGATTCTGGCCAAATCGCAGTGTTTCATTTTCGTTCGGTTTAATTGATTGTTGGTACTCGCCTAATGGAAGCCGAATTTGATCTGAATACAAATCGCATCATCTATCCATACAAACAACAGTGACTTGAGACCATACATATATACATATACACATACACACATGTACACATATATATGTATAGTATACATATAGCTGTAAAGATTGCGTATATACTGCCTGTAAGCCTACATGTGAAAAATCAGAACGTGTAGTATGTGTTTGTATGTGAGATGCTACATTGATATCGTAATCGTAATCGTAAACTCGATATTTCTACAGCACCCAACGAAAGCTAAGTCGCGGGAACCATCTTATTCATACGTGCTCAGTCAAAACAAAATCGATAGGCAGGAAGGGTTCGGTTCCAGGCCAAGATCCGAGAGTCACGGAGGCAGACAGTCAGATGGCTACAGTGGGTGGTGTTTGGAGTTGGGTTGGCCATTGGATCAGTTTCAAGAAATGACTTTGAATTCTACTTTGGCCTAAAATAACGTAATGCAATGATGATGATGGTGGTGGCCAAATCTGATCTGCAAACTTCTGTAGCGCCACAATTTTAAGAATGCCAAATGTATCGACAATGAACGTTTCCGAAGCAAAATCGATATGCCTGAAGGGTTAAATTAAATAGGGAGTTCCACAGTGACAGGGAAATCAGCCTACGACGAAATGCTATGTTGATGGTGGTGGTGGTGATGGTGGTGGTGGTGGTGGTGATGATGATGATGATGATTGTGATGATGATGATGATGATGACGGTGATGACGGTGATAATGATAACGATGCATAAGTTAGTGTAGCATCTTCATCATTTTTCATCAACAAGAGTGGCATTCTCATCAGCTTCGCCAGCTTAATCAGCCAGCTTAGCTCAGCAGCGGGCAGAGACCATCTGGCGTTGAAGATGTCGCGAGGAATTCTGTACTTGGCTGTTTCTATACGCAGCAGAGATGAATCGATAAGCGGTTATTCACAGATAAAGGCCAGGGACAGATAAGGCCAGGGACAGATAAGGCCAGCGATAGATAAGGCCAAGCAGGGCGTAAGATGAAGCTAAGACAAGTATACCAGAGGCAGCAAATGAAATAGATGGAAAGATGAATGTAAAATGTACATGTAAATGTACACGGTTTACTCTAGCGGCGGTATATGGCCTCGATCATGCTCAGTTTTCAATGGATTCATCGAGAGAGATCTTTCACCACCGTTGCCCGTTTGAATGAGCGCCACGCCTTTTCAGGTCCCTGTTTACGGACCGTGCTAGATAGTGATTCAAACCTATTAAATATAGCCAATATACAGGCTGAAATACAGACAGATAGGCAGACAGACACATAGAAATACAGGCAAACAGACAGAGTGAATTTTGAATCTGAAGAGAATAGAGAGAGTAAGTGAGAAGTGGAAGGAGCGGAGTGTCTTGAGAGATATGAGGAGGAGAAAGGTCCTAAGAAGAGAGGAAGGAAGAAGCCTGAGGATGCAATGAGAAGCAGGGGGATCAGAAGGGGAGAGACAGACAGACAGACGGACGGACAGACAGACATACAGTCAGTCAGAAAGAGTCAGAGAGAGGCAGAGAGAGTCAGAGAGAGAGAGAGAGAGAGGCAGAAACAGAGAACAGAGACACTCACAGAGAGAAACAGACAAAGCTGAGAGATTAAAAGAGAAAGTAGTTCGATGACGACACCTTCATTCATAGTTGGCAGCTTTCTATACACAGCAGCGAATTCAATTCACCAACTGTCACTGGCTACTAAATAACGAATTATCCCCAGAAGATGAATTGCTGGCCGGCTGGCTGGCTGCCTGGATGGATCGTTGGATGGGTGGATGGGTGGGTGGGTGGGTGGGTGGGTGGGTGGGTGGGTGGAGGAAAGGACGGATGAAGGGACGGAAAGTGTGCGAGTGAGAATATCTCTTCCCATCTACTCTTTTCTGATGTAATCTAAATATACATTAACATTTAGCTCCTTAGTAACATCTTGGAAGGCGCTGTATAAATATCCAGATCATATACATAGATTTACACATACATAAACACACGCATACATACATATGTACATATATACATACATACACACAAATAGGTAGCCGTGCTGCAGCGCCTGTGTGAGTTACTTAAAAGGCGCTTTACATATTTAGTGATACATACATACATACGTACTTAAGTACATACATACATACATATATGTATACATACATACATACAAACACATGCATGCATACATACATACATACATGTATACATACATACATACATATATACATGCATACATAAAAACATGCATGCATACATGCATACAAACCTACTTACATGAATACATACATGCATACTTACTTACTTGCACGCATACCAAGATACATTCATGCATGTATACATGTATACATACATACATACGTACATACGTAAGTACGTACGAACGTAGTACATGCATACGTAACAGCATACATAACACCGAGTTGGAACCTAGTCGGAGATATTTATACGTATAGAGGGCTTGAGCTTATCGTATACAATTAAAACCCGTTGTTATATCCACAGCTGATAGTAGTTGTTCTCGAACAATTTTTTATCGTCCTCCGCCTATAAAACCCTCTCAATCGAAATCCCGCAACCTGATTGGTCGAGACTGACCTCTGAAAACGAGGTCACACCCTTCCTAGCTCACCTCGATCAAGCTTCGAAACTATCGGGGCATTTTACGAGGGGCCGTTAACTTCTCCGCAATCGGCTTCTGTTTCGCATCATATCATGTCGTCAAACGGGGCGCTGTAAAATTCGCCACGTCATTTTGCGTCCGTGATGTGGCGCCCTCTGCGTGGAGTGCTTTCGTTACGCTTGGTTGGTCGGCCTTATCTACGTTCGCGCATCGCTGAATCCATCGCTCCTGGTCTTTTTCTTGAATTCTCCACGAGATAAACGATCGAATGGCATAACCGTTCCGCAAATTCACACTTCCGTCACGGTTCAACGATTCGGCCAAAATGCTTCCGAGAAATTTTAGCGCGAGGAATCAAGACACCTAACAAACCAACGATCTATATCGTTCGAATCTAGAAGTTGCGAAACATAGAAGTCGAGGTTTATCTCGGAGGAAATTCCACGCTATTTACGAGCTGAGTTTTGCAAAAATCCGAGAAAAGATGGGTCATCTGATTCCATTACAGTAACAGGACTAGTAGTAGGGTTTCAGAAGATGCATATACAGGAAGCCAGATTATTGCCTAGTTCATCTTTCAATCACGCTTTGATTGGCTCGATGTAGGTTTAGGTCTCTCTTTCGGTTTTAGGTTATGAAAAGCTAATTCTGCCGAGACGCTTTTGTCAGAGTGTAATTTTTAGGCCTTCATCGTCATCATCATCTTTGTCCTGCTCCTCTCTGGAGCGTTGCGGTTTCCAATACGCGCAACCAGCTGTCTCTATTCTGTGCTCGTCTCCAGGCCGTATGTCACCCAAAGTTCAATGGGCGCAGGTCAGCTTCCACTGTTCTTGTCCATGTGTGGCCAGGGCATCCGACAGGTCTCTTCCAACCCCTCGGAGGCCCGGAGTTATCGCTGGCAAGGCCTTGGTATGGTCCTGGTCACCTTCGCAGCGCAGCCTCCTTGTTTCAATCATCTCCGATAATCGTGCGGCGATGTATCTCTGAGTTGGTGGCATGCGCTGTGTAGGGCATGCGCAGTTTCTTCCTGAGGCGGTTAGTGCTAGAAGATAGATTTGTAGACTTTGGGTGAGAAAACCTTCGTCCTTATACCACTCTACACCGGGAAACATTTTTACACAACCATTTTCCTTTAACTGATCTGATTCATCGTTTTATTCCCCTCCTCGTTAATCCTCTTCTTCCTCCTCCTCTTCCTCTCTTCCTCCTTCTCTTATTCATCATCTTTCTCTCTCTTTCTTTTCCTCCTCTTCTTCTTCCTCATATCCCTCCTCTATTTCCTCTTCTATTTTTGCTCTTCATCTTCCTCTCGTCCTACTCCCTCTTTTCCTCATTCGCGTTCTCCTATTGCTGTTCATCTTATTCCTCCTCCTCCTCCCCATCTTCCTTTTCCTTCTTTTCCTATTCCTCATATCCTCCTATTTTGCTCTTTCCCCTCTTCTTCCTTGTCCTCTTCCTTGTCTTCCTCCTCCGTCTTCTTTCTCCTCCTCCTCTACCTTCACGTCTGCTTCCTCTTCGTCCTCTCATTTCTCCTTTTCGTCCTCACTGGCGGCGCCTTTCATCTTTCCATTGCGTCGTCATCATCATCGTCGTCGTCGTTGCTTCATTCATCTGCGGATACAGATCCGTCTCAATTGTCGTCTGTAATTGAAACATTATTTCTGATCAGCATCCCTCGTTCCGTTGGCCAGAAGTAGCAGTAGCAGCAGCAGCAGCACCACTACCACCATAATCATCATCAGTGGCCTCAGCAGCCAGATGATAAGACGATAGAAAATGCCCTAGCGATCGATCCACTTATATGGCTTTCAGATCAATTCACAATTCATCCATCCGTCCGTCCGTCCGTCTATCCATCCATTCATCCATCCATCTATCCAACTACATATCTCTCCATCAATGTTTCTATTCAAGAATGCAAGCAAACAAGCAATCAATGATTATTGCAATTAGTATTACTGAAAGACAGCCAATCAGCCAATTTATCAGTGAGTCAGTGAGTCAGTGAGTCAGTCAGTTAATCAGTCAGTCAGTCAGTTAGTCATTCATTCAGTCAGTCAGTCAGTCAGTCAGTGAGTCAGTGAGTTAGTCAGTCAGTTACTCACTCACCCATGCAGCCAATCAATCAATGAGTCCGACTTGTTGTTTTGACGAAATCTGGTCTTGATTGACATCTCTCCAATCCTCGCTTTCACCTTCAGATACAAGGAGTACAGAGGGAGTTTTCCAGTTGGAAAATGGAAATGTAAAGAACCGTTGAAATGAAAGCTTTGTCAGTCTGTATCCACCCAGTCTTAACTTTTTTATAAATAACAGTTTTCTTTAGAATCGATTCGATGGAAATGAATCTAATCTGTTAAGATTTTCTGTGCTAACAATGGAAAACGGACGGGTTACTGGATTTACTTTCTCAGCGTATTTTGGAAGTAGCATGACTTACAGACATGGGTGAATGAACAAATGAATGGATTGCTGACTTGTTGAATGGATAAATTTAAAAAATTGAATAGTGATGGACGGATCGATGGATAAATGGATTAATGGATAAACGGATGAATGCACGGATGATCGGATGGATGGACGGACACACGGATGGATGGACGGATGGAACGTTGGATGGATAAGTGAATAGATGGATGGATGGATTTATGGATGGATGGATGGATGGAAGGACGGACGAATGGAAGGCTGGATGGATGAGTGGATGGATGGACAGGTGAATGGATGGATGAATATGAGGATGTGCTTGAGTGAAGAGAAACCTGAGGAAGAGCGAAACAAATCCTCCTTTAATGCAGAAAATGATTCCTAGCGGATGTTTGCGTCATTCAGTGACGATGTTCTTGAGATACGAATAGGGCTTAAAGCCGATCACGAAATTGCCGACAGAAATTTACAAGCCCACCCAGAAGATGACGACGAAGGCAGTCGAGACTCTAATCATCGTCATTTCAATAGAGACTCATCAGATGAGAAACCTAGGTAGCACTGATTGAGTGTGGACATCGAGTTCTGATTTATGCCTTCATCAGTCAATGCTAGCCTTAATTGAACGTGCGCATGACTAAACGTATGTTGGCCCTGGGCTGAGAGGAAGGGCCGACCAGGGGCTTTGGTGAGGCAGACGGCCCAACCGGGTCTGATGACTAATTTCAGTCTGGTCGACTGATTAGGTCTACAATCGCATAGAGCGGTTGTTGGGCCGATCGAAGCTGCCGTTTCGAATGATGGTTAATTTGCGGTTGGAAATTCAGAAGCACATGCAATTGGCTGGATGAAGTTATGCGGAGGAATGCTGTAAAATCCCGAATAGGCACTTAGCCTACTTCTTGTGTGCAGTGCGGTGGTCTAACGGTAACACGTTTGGTCAATGATCATGCGGTTGCGGGTTCGACTCCGTGTAACGACCCTGGGCAAGGTGTTTGCGTACACTGTGCCTCTGTCACCAAGCAGTAGAATTTGGTACCGGCGCAAGCGTACTCTACCCTACCCTATTTCATTCCTTATGTTCTTATCTTATTTTATTTTTCTCAATTTCACACGATCTCACTTGCTCTCTTTCCCTCGTCATTTCTTACCACCTCTTGTCTTTTAACAGATGCTTTCTTTATCTTCTAAATCCGCCTCCTCGTTCCCTCTTTCCACTTCTCCTCCTCGTCGTCTTCCTCCTCTTCTTTCTCCTTCTTCTCTTTTTCTTCTCCCCTCTCACCGTTTCCTCCTATAGCCCATTTTCTCCCATTTTCTCACAACTCTCTGCCTCATCAATGGGTCCTAATGTGCTGTAACCATCCATCTCTGCCTCCATCAAACACTAGCCGATTTACCACGTGCCAAACCCCATTAACTGAACTTCATTGGCTTCCCATCTCAGAGTCCTTCCAAATGAAGGGCTGATTTCGCCGACGTCTTCAGCCGACGAATATATCCCAGCAGCTCTTAGTAGAATGCAATCGTTCTCGGCACTATAGGCGATGCTCGCTATGACAGAATGTGTCCGGAACGATTACGTTGAAGCACTTGCCAGTCGAGAGCTTTATAAATACACCGACTATTTCGGGACAATTACAGTAATCGTAAACTCGAAATTTCTGAAGCGCTATTTAAAAGCTAAGCGCAGGGCACCTCCTTATTCACCAGAGCTGCGTCAAATCAGTGGAGCTGTCCAACGATGCCATGTCAAGAACCAAGTCCGGTTGTCAGAAGACTAGAGAGAGAAGGGCAGATGAACTATTAGGGTGGGTTGTGTTTAAGCTGAGAGAAATGGGAAGGCAGCGGATTCGATGGACCAGGGTGGGATTTCTTGAAAAGATGAGACTGCAGTTTTGAATGGAATACCTGAGGAGTAATAGACAGAGAGACTTGAGATGCATAATGGTGGGTGAACGACAGAAGGGATAAGGGAACAGAATTTAGGAACGTGTTATAGCATCAGAGGTGCGCGATAGTCTAGAGGTAGGGTGCTGGACAACCAACGTAGAAGTCGAGGTTCAAATCCTCGCCAGAGTAGCAAGTCGTTCGAGCTTTCAGCTCCATTTCCTTCTACTAGAAAACTCGGCTATGAAACGAATAGTGACCGTGGGAAGAACAAGCGTCAAGGGAGAATACTTGTCACCCGCTCTGACATGCCGAGGCTAAGAAAAATGAAGTCTTTAACACTTTGACCCATGGTTACCCCTCGGGGAGGTGCCCATATCTTCACCTGTTGCCACCAACAAGGGTAATCCTATTTTTCTATTCAACATCTTCTATTGCCTTGCTCCAGTTTCTCTTATCCCGTGATGCAGATTCTGAGATGAATTACTTGTCTTTAAGCTGTGCGTCCGAGGTTCGATTTCCGTTGCGTTTTGTCGTGTGAAACGTTATCTTATCTTATTTAAACCTCGCCTTACCTTACCTTACCTTATCTTATCTTACCTTACCTTACCTTATGTTACCTTACCTCTCTCTTTCATCAACCCCTTCCTTTCTTCATTTCTTCAATCTTCTTTTCCTCCTGCATCCTTTTCCACTCTCCTGACGTCATTCTCTTCCTTTTTTATGACACTCTCGTTCGCCTCCTGCTCTCTCTCTCTATCGTCGCCAGGACGTAACTGGTAAACTAATGCTATGGTCTGGCAAATTAACCAGGAAATAGGCCTCGAATTTGAAGAGCGAAGTGATGCTATGGTCTGGTAAATTTACCAGGAGTTAGGTCCAGAATTTGAAGTTAGACTAGTTGATGTAGAGGTCTGGTATATTGGTGCCCTGATCATCAGTCTGTAAAGTTTAGTGGGTTTAAGTAGCAACACTAGTTCTACCACTACCAGTCTTTGACCAGAGCATCATGCGATGTCGTTTGCCATATTTGTGTCGAAGGCGCCTTTTCGCTTCGTTGCCACTGGATTCTGATATTCTCATTTGTGATTCAATCATCAGCCGGTGTCCGGCCATCAGTCGGAGGAACATCAAAGCAGGTCAAATAGGGCCAATTGGAAATCCATTAGGTCAGACCAGCGTCCGGAGATAGAGGCAGACATACGGAGGGATAGAGCGACGGACTGGGAAAGAAACATAAGCAGCCACAAGGAGAAAGACAATTGAGAGTATCACAATGATATGCACAGAGGTAAGGACAGACTCTCAAAGACACGAAGAGGGACATCCATGGCGACACAGAAGGATCCAGGTAAGACAACAGACAAGTAGGGACAGGCAGAATGAATCGAGGCAGGCGGAGGCAAAGATACAAAACAGGATGACAGGAGAGAGAGAGAGAGGGAGAGAGAGACAGACACAGAGACAGAAAGAGACAGAGAGACAGAGAGACAGAGAGAGATAAAGAGAGAGAGAGAAAGAGAGAGAAAGAGAGAAAGAGAGAGAAAGAGAGAAAGAGAGAGGAACCGTGTGCTTAAAAACGGAAACATTTTAACCGAAGTCACTTCTGATCGCTCGTCCGACGGAGTCTGTCCAACCCTTAATAATCTTTAAGCGCAACTTATCTCGCCGCTACGAAAGGTTCCACCTCCAATACGGTTCGCGATTTTCTCGTGAATGCTTCTTCCGCAGACACATCTAGCCAGGCGCCACATAAATAGTTCTCGATTACCCCTAAGATTTACGCTTTCAATTTATAAAAGTCGTCAACAACCCTGGCGAGATTAGAACTGATTATTAAAAGCAGGAAATGAACTGAATATCAGTCCTAACCGACCACAGACGTTTCTTGCATTGATATGCATCGTCGCTGTTCGACTAGATTCGAAGAAAATTCATTTTCCGCCACTTCCGTTCTCACAAAGGCAACCGGAAATAAAACCAGGAAGAAGTGCTTCCGGCAGAAACGAAATTACAGCTTCCTGTCACGACGCATTAGGGTAACTTTCCGCCTTTTCCTGCCTGCTAGGAAGGCGGGCTTCTCCGAAGTTCTTTGACGCGGAAATCGATTACTCGAGTAAACGGTTACTGCCACCGAATCGATTACTGCGATTATTCACAGTTAATCGATTTACTCCGGCTTTTATTTAGCCCGTCGATCGATTCTTTTGAGTACTCCTCCGGCTCTCAGTGTTTTTCAATCTTCGCGCATATAATTGGGTTTTATGATTTGGTTGGGCTGTGGTTTTATTGCCAATTAGAGCTTGTTCGGGCTAAGACGCTGGCTTTCAGCGATTTCCGGAATTAGATGAATATGAAAATCGAAGAGTATCGAGACTGCCTGCGATGGTCGACGTCGGCCGATGAATTCTTATGTCGGCTGGTGAATTCTTATGTCGGCCGGTGAATTCTTATGCCGGCTGGTGAATTCTTATGTCGGCCGGTGAATTCTTATGTCGGCCGGTGAATTCTTATGGCGGCCGGTGAATTCTTATGTCGGCCGGTGAATTCTTATGTCGGCCGGTGAATTCTTATGTCGGCCGGTGAATTCTTATGTCGGCCGATGAATTCTTATGTCGGCCGGTGAATTCTTATGTCGGCCGGTGAATTCTTATGTCGGCCGATGAATTCTTATGTCGGCCGATGAATTTTAACGTGGGATGAAGAATTCTGACAGGTGAAGCTGATCGGCGGACAATGAAATGCTGACTGGTCAGTCATGATATGTTCCGTATGCGCCGTCAGTGTAATCGATTTTCTCTGGAACAGCCTTGAGCTGTTGGCGCAATATAATTTAGATGGAAACCAATAATGATGGTGCCATGCACCGTCTTGTCCATGTTCCATATTAGGATTACAACGATGACGACGACGATAATGATTATGACGACAAGAAGGGAACCAATATGGCTGAGACATATAACGAAGGTCATTACCTTGACTCTAGGCATCGCCAGTACAATGACGATGACGGTAACGATGACAAAAAGGTTAAAAAGCAACACAGTTGGTTATATATATATATCCATAGAAACTTCTCAGAAGTTCCTTAGAGAATCTCAGATCCTGAGATCGAAGGACCATTCGTATGGTGATACATACCTATGAACTCACATATTATATACATACATGCATTCATACCTATCTACCTACCTACATACCTATCGACACACACACATAGAAACGTAGATACATAAAAACATACATGCATACATACACACATCCATGCATTCATACATGCATGCATATACATACATACATACATACATACATACATACATACATACATACATACATACATACATACATACATACATACATACCACCCTGCATACATAAATACATCCACAGTTGCATACGATGGAGGGCGAATCTTATGATGCTATAATTGAATTGGTTTCGATTAGCACTACTGAGAGAGAGACAGACAGAGACAGACAGACAGACAGACAGACAAACAGACAGAGAGTGAAATGAGTAAATTGGATGAAATGACCCTCGTGTGAATCCGTCTCTTGTCTCCAAACGCCTCTCGTTTTCACAACAAGTCTTGCCAACCGACGATACCTCGACACACCGCCAGCGACCTTCCGGTATAAGATAATTCGCGCGATTACAGTGCATTATTGGTAAAAGTAAACCGGAAGTGTCGTATCGCTGTCAGTGGCGCAGTTCCAGATTGCCGGATATTTGCCCGCTTGGCGTCGCTCCAGCGGCGTAATGGCGTCATTGTTGGAACTGGAAAGAACGACCGATTACAAGCAGCGGTATCATTGATTGACGTCATATGTTTACCAAGCGATACGGTTGTGCGTTATGGGAAATATCAGTGGGCGTTTTCTTCTCAGTTGAACGGGGCTTCTGTGTTTCCCTCCATCTCGCCTTCCCTGATGTCTCCTCCTTCGCTAGAGATTCCAGAGGGAAGAGGCATCAGTCGCATCGGTTGCGACAAGATCCACCAACTCTACCAATTAACACCGGAGTCTAAGTTACTGGAACAATCTTCCAATATATAGACGCGATTTGACTCGACTCACACAGTGTTTTTCTTAAGTTGAACCTGTACAGATCAACAATGATGATGATGATGATGATGATGATGATGATGATGATGATGATGATGATGATGATGATGATGATAATGATGATGATGATAGTAATAAGTAACTTCTAATGCGCCGGTGCCTAATGCACTAGGCATCAAACGATGGCGCACCAAAGCCAAGCCACAATCAGATCAGTATCCAGAAGGCCAGCCCACAGGACAGAGGCAGCCTACGCTGGATAAGCAATTTGAAAAAGGTAAGTTTTAAAATGAGTTCGATTAGATAGATAACAATGTATGCAGCGCTTTCTCGAGGTTCACTTAGGCCGCTATATAAATTCTTACATGCATATTTTAAATAATACATAACAACGATAATACCGCAACGGTTAATGTAAGTAAGACATTTGTTAACACGCCATGTGTCCATCGGCTGGGCGAGGAATCGTAGGCGAAAACACTAGAAACCTTACCAGACCCAATGCAAATGTCCCTTTCTCAGAGTCAGCAAGTGCCCGCGATCAATAGCCGGCATTTTCGTTAGCGGTTTGAATTGAATGCGGTTCTTGTTCTGTTTCTTTTCTCAGATCCGCCGTATTTCATCATTAGGCCGAGTTCCATCTATCAGGCGACTCCAGGCCAAACGATAACGATGCCTTGTGTGGCCCACGGGGACCCGAAGCCCAGAATGGTCTGGAACAGGGTAAGGATCGTTGAGGGGCTACTGGCCCCACCCACAAGTCCGCTGGCCCCTGTGGGGTTAGGGAGGCGGAAGAAGGAGAGGAGGAAGGGGAAAGATGAGTAGCCACATTTGATGAAGAGGATGATGCATGTATGGATGTATGTATACATGTATGTGTTTGTATGTATACATGTATGTGTGCATGTGTGTGTTTTATGTATGTTTTTATGTATGTATGTATCTGTGTGTATGTGCACATGTATGTATATACATATATGTATTTATGTATATATATATGTAGGTATGTATATGTATGTATGTATGTATCCATATATATATATATGTGTGTGTACTGAAAGTATGTATGTATATGTATGTCTGTTTGCATAGGGCGGAAGAGAGATGGGAAGACGATTAGGAGGAGGAGGAATAGGAAGAAGAGGAGGAGGAGAAAGAGGAGAACGGTGCCAAATTGAAGTAGAGGAAGACAGGATGACACACAGCGAGATAAAGAGGAAAACAAGAAGCAGGAGAAACAGGACCACGTTGAATCGGGAAAGCATGAGCCGTTTCTGCGTTATCACATAATGCATACAAGATGCATTTAATTCGTTTATTTCGAGTCTTATCGCAGGAGAAGATCGGAAAGATTGTAAAGCTGTATCTGAAGCAAAAGTTTTAATTTACACTCCGAGGGAAGCGACGATCACGTGGCAAATTGGCTGCTGCATATGAGCCAATGACTTCTATGGCGCCACACATTACTTCATATTCACGCGAACAATCACAGGATTGTAAAATTGCAATAGGGTATTTCTGTAGCACCTCTGGGGAACCTTTAATAGTCGCTATCACAGCTTGAGAAAAATCTTTAGTCCAAGTATGTATGATCATTATTTCTGTATATATTAAGCGCCACTATTTAATTATAAAGCATCAATCGATGGCGCTGAGCAACTGCGAGTGAAGGACTTACTCAAGGTCCCTGTATTGTAACCGTCTCGGGAGAGACTCGAACCCTTACTCTCCGCGTTACAAGCCGAGCGCTCTAACCAATCGGCTACCGTGCGCCGCGGGAGTCGAATCCGAGTCAACTACTTGGAAGGCAACTATACTACCGCTATTCCATATGCACCTACGTATTTACATAGCGCATTTTAGGTACAGTGAGTGCTCTGGACTTATTGGGTTAACACCTACCAGACAGATGTATCCATTGGGTCTATTGCTGGCCCTCATTATGGGACTCTTGGATCTTGACCTGGAACCGAACCCTTCTTGCCTATCGATTTTGTTTAGACTGTGCGCCTGTGTACAAGCTGGTTCTCGCAACTTGGCTTTCGTTGGGCGCTGCAGAAATCTCTAGTTTACGTTTACGATTGCCGGCCAGAGCAGAGGAGCTCATCTGAGGGAGATGATTTGCAGGTGTCTGGTGAATTCCCGCCGCTTCAGAGACGAGATCAGGAGGAGGGGAACATGACGTTGGCCTTACTGAAAACGAACGACACCGGCACGTACGAATGCATTGCCGCTAATGTCGTTGCTACCGTCGTAACTACAACGATACTCATCGTCGAATCAAGTTAGTTTACATCTTCGTTTTGTCTGTTTTGCCTGGCCTCGGATTACTGGGTCTCTTCGTCTTGTCTGGGAACTTGAACATCGCCATTACTATCATGCGCAGGGCAGCTAGATTGATAATCCTACTAAGGGGCACGGTAGCCGATTGGTTAGAGCGCTCGGCTTGTGACGCGGAGAGTACGGGTTCGAGTCTCTCCCGAGACGGTTAATGTCTGAGAACATTGAGCAAGTCTTTCACTCAGAATTGCTCAGCGCCATCGACTGATGCTTAGTCATTAGATAGTTGCGCTAAATAAATGCAGAAAAACATGAATAATCCTCTGGTACATCCTCTGCTTTTAGTTATTGTTGTCAATTATAATGAAACTTTGGCAGGAATTAAAGCGAGTCACAACAAGTGACAAAATAGAAATTTCAGTCAATAACATTGGCAAGAAATAGAAGCTAGATTTAACCGGTTGACGCCAAACCAGTCAACATCAGGCTGAGCCAGACCATGCGAAATTAGACCGAGACCAAGCCCGATTAAACCAGGTCAAGTTAGACCAGTCCACAGTTGGATCAGCAATAAGGCACTTACCGGGCCAGACGAGACCACACCAGCCTACCCACAATCCAGCTGCACGATACAGATGATACAATCCATTATGCTGTTAAGTATGTAGACCAAGGCATAGACATCGTTGGTGCTATTCTTCTACGGTGCCTTTTTATTGTTGTTGCGACGACGATGACGATGACATCGGTTCAAATAATTGTTGTGATTACTATGCCATCGATGTCACTGCTTTGTTGACATCGACGGCAACTAACAGCCAGATGAATTTCCAAGAAAACAAGCCATTAGTTGCCAGGAGCCAGAGTCTTGTCAGAGTTTGGGTCGCATTGTGATTGGACTGTCCGAGTGAAGACGCCGCGCTGGCAAGAACAGCTGACCGTTGGTACCTGATCAATGAAACGGGACTCATTTTCCAAACAATCGAGTGATTATGTTGTCCGTATTCTTAGCATGATTTACTAATTTAGGTCCAGCTTTCGAAAAGTACCGTATTTTCTTTTTCATGCAAAAGTCATTCTTTGTGCTAAAACAGGAAAAAAGTTCTATCGGCAAGAAAAATTTAATTCGCGTGATAACAAAACACAGCATAACAGAACAAAACATAGTATGTCATAATATAACCTAACATAACATAGCATTGCATAACATAACATAGCATGACATAACGTAATATAACAGTGCATAACATAACATCAAATAACATAACATAACATAAAATAGCATTACATGACATAGCATAACACAGCATAGCATGGTATAGCATAGGACAGATTTGTGAGTGGCTTCAGAGACACTGAAGCTGTGTTCGAACCACTGCAATTTATCGGGAATGATCAATAATAGCCAATCCTTCCTTCCAATCCAATCTTCCTTGAAAAACTTGTAAAACTATTGGATGAAACGTTCGTTAAATCGTTCATATTAAGTGAAGGTCTCTGAAAAGAACACCTATGAAGCCATTAAATATTTTTCAGCAGATGTGTAGCTAAACAGACGTGGAAGGCCACAAAAACAACCTCAAGATTCTAGGAAAAACAATCAGTTCTGTTCTGGAATGAACGCAAATAGTTCTTTAAGTTTCTCGTCTGTTTTGCTTTCCATTCTGAGCTTCGATTGATATTCTGCGTGCGTGTCTTCTGGCCTTCTGAATGCGCCATTTGCGAGTTCGTGGAGAAGAGGCAGACAGTTGGTCGTTTGCTATCACGCATGTTCAACACCCGATCCGCAGACATTATTGGATTATGAAGAAAAGCGCAGACATCAATGGCTAGAGAGAAATTTCTTCTTTCCGCCGAATGAAATCGATTGACCTTCGAATGTCGAATGAAGAAATCAATCAGTTGATCGATTGACCAAAGGATGTATCGATAAATCAATCGTTCTGTCGACTGGTTAATTGATTAGTATTGTTTCGACGAATTTATGGATCACGTAACTTTTCGATTTGTCAATCAATCAAAGACGGAATCAGCAACACTGGGAAGATTTACCTATTTTCTAGAACTTAGTATTCGTTATTTCTCTCCGTTATTTTTAACATTTTCTAAACTTCTTAGCTATCGTAAAAGTCATTTTAGCGCTTTTTCTGTGACACGGTGGTCGATTAGTAGATGACTTGCCTTGTACAACAGAAAGTACGGCTCGAACCTCCCCTAAGACAGTCGGAACCCTTGAGCATTTCCTTCACGTAAGATCTTAGACAATCTCAGCGCCATCGAGTTATGCTTAGTTAATTGGATAGCGGCGCTAGAAAATACAGACAATCATATACGTAATAATACCTTTGTGTTATTTGTGTGTGTGTGTGTTGTAGTTGCTTCTCACGGTCCGTACGACCTAACTGCTCAGACATCAACGAACTGCATTCGACTGTCGTGGCTTCCTTCATATCACAACGGTTGTCAGCAACACTACATCTTATGGTAGGTTGTGGCTTCCTTCATATCACAACGGTTGTCAGCAACACTACATCTTATGGTAGGTTGTGCCTTCCTTCATATCACAACGGTTGTCAGCAACACTACATCTTATGGTAGGTTGTGGCTTCCTTCATATCACAACGGTTGTCAGCAACACTACATCTTATGGTAGGTTGTGCCTTCCTTCATATCACAACGGTTGTCAGCAACACTACATCTTATGGTAGGTTGTGGCTTCCTTCATATCACAACGGTTGTCAGCAACACTACATCTTATGGTAGGTTGTGGCTTCCTTCATATCACAACGGTTGTCAGCAACACTACATCTTATGATAGGTTGTCAAAATGTTCTGTCTTAACCACGGTTTACTGTATATGTCAGACATCTTGTGAGAATCTTGGCAAGTTAGCGACGATAGAGCATCTCGATTCGATCGTCATTATACATCTGACACGCAAGTCATTAGGAAAAAATAACATATCAGCATAACAGAGCATAACATATAATGATATAGCTTGGCATAGCATATCATAGCATAACATAACATAACAGCATAATATAGTACATAACATAGCATATCATCACGTAACATTGCGCGGCATAACATAACACAACATGAGTTTTACGTGATTCAGGAAGCATTTAATCTATGTTAGAACCATTGCAAATTACCGTGGAATTGCTTCCTGGCGAGCCTCTTCTTAAAAACCGTGGTAGTGTCTACTGACACAGTACTATCATCCAAGCTATTCTACAAGTCTACGACCCTAGCACTGAAGAATATCTGCACTAATGATATATTTTAAATAATTTACAGAAAATTTGATATTATAAAGCAATTACCTATGTTCGTTGCTCAAAAAATGTTGCTGGTTGTGATTATCCCTTCCTCTGTCGTCTGTTTGTGTAAGGGTATGTGTGAATATGTCTGTAGGCCTATGCATGTCTGTTTGTATGCCGCTGTGTGTGTGTCGATGTCTGCAGGTATAGGTCGGAAACAGACGCTTGGGATTCCTGGCAGACGTTGAAGGTTCTGCCGGAAAACACGACCTGGATGGCGTTGTATGGTCTGGAGTCGAACACCAGATACGAGTTTATGGTCATGTCCAGGGATCACTGCGGACAGGAATTCTTCAGTCCCGTCCTCACAGCCACCACCCGCCGTATGTCGCTCTTCATATCTACTAAACCCCCCATAGAATAGTTATGTTTTCCCAGGAGAACAAGACGTGTATCATAAACGCAACCCACTCAGTTACACACCTCCCCATAGACGCCTCAAAAGCCTGATCTCGAGGTTGAACCTGTGGGTCGACCCACCGACCCGTTGGTCGACCCAATCTCAGGGCCATTGTCTGACCAGTTAACTCTATACTATATTCTTTCTTTGAATTGTACGTTTTTGTGCATCTGGCTATTTATAATTATATGGCGCATTTAAAACCACTTAAAAATTTTAATTGGTCCCAGATAGTTATGAGTCTAACCCAATAAAGTCTTCGTAGGAGGACGTTGTTCGGTTCTCTAGCTTCCCAGTAGTTGGCCCAAGGGTTTGGAATTCGCTGACCAGTTCTGTTCGTTCTGTGATGTTACTAAGATCTAAACTTAAGGCTTATCTGCTTCAACTTGCTTACCCTCTGTGGCCCATCTTCTGGTTTCTTATCGGATTTTCAATATGGCTTTGTCCAGTGAATTATGATTTTGATTGCGATTTCACTTGAAGCGACCATCGATTGATGTATAGAGCATTATGATAATAGCGCTGTAAAAGTCGGGAGATTAGAACTGACGTCTTACAGCTTCTGTGTCTTTGATGTGTGGACGCTGGCGATCGTATTTACCTAGCGCCTCTGTAAATCCGTCCCCACTGAAGTCCCAGCCTCTTCTCGCCAGACGAGACATTAAGCCTCTAGATTCGCCGGCTTCCGGTGGAAGTGGCTACAGCGCATGCGCATTTACAGCGACATGACTGAGTGCGTGGTCGGGGATTAGCAGCGACGATCTATTTCTTTCATGTCTGTGTTGTGCAGCCTCCGTTGAAGAGAAGCCCTATCACCAAACGACGTCGGGCTCCTCTTCCCCCTCGAAGATGGAAAATACATCGACGGGAGGCAAGGGCCTTCCATCCATTCCTCCTCCCTTTCCAGTTCCAACGAACAGGGTCATCGGTAAGTGGGGTGGAAGAGCGGTCGGTCAAAGGTCAACAATCGCCCATTTATCCACCACATGGGTATTTGCATTTTATCTCGTAAGACAAATCTATCAATGCTGCTTATACAATGAGCATACATAGGAGGTTCTGCAGAGAACTCTTGCGTGTAGATGCAATAAGCATGCATATGGAGGCGGAAATGCATCATTTTGTATCTACAAATGGGATTTCAATGTATATATACATGTGTATGTATGGTTCATGTTTGCATACAAACGACCACATATACATCCATCTGAATGCAACCATATAATACAAACAAATTCATTCGTTCGTTCGTTCGTTTGTTCATTCATTAGTTCGTTCGTTCATTCATGCATTATAGCGAGATAACTGAAGTCATCTGCACAGGAGTAAATGTGGAATTGTTCGTTAAACTCCTTTATCTAGTAATATCACACGTGGGAGTTGTACATATAGAAGGCAATCTTGTTGATTTGAACGACCTGAGGACATACATGTAAACAGTTAAGCGACATCACCCCATCTAAGTACATACGAAGTACATTCGTACTTGCTAACTGGATGACCTTGATAGCGAGGCAAATCATCTTTGCTTTGACAATTTTTTTGTCATAAAGAAGGGTAAGTAAATATTACGTCAAGTGTAGCAATGGTCCTCAACAAAAGCTACTGAGTAAAGTTGACTAAAATACCATGAAAAACGATGGGTGATTCAAATTCGCTGAACAGTTGAACAATTCAAGGGTAACAACAATGTGCTGGTATTTCTAACGTTTCTAGTTTATCAGACGGTTTAACTTTGGCGTTTAATGAAATCTTTACTCGACGGTTGATGTCTGAAAGGCAACTTCGAATCAGTTTCATCCATCAAGAACATCCACTCCACAGATAAAGTCGGTCGCTTTGTGTGGCGCCAAGGTTGGCACACATTTCTACGGCAAAGCTGTAAGAAGAGTCGAATGAAACGGCATTCGATTCTCCATGGACGGAGATCAGAATTACGGAGAGACAGTTTGGTTGGACGCGGCAGTCTTCGCCGTCTGAGACGGCCGACGTTGTTCGTGGCAATTACCGTCTGAGGAGTTTATTGTCAAGGAAAATTCTTGTCGGTAGCAATTACTTGGCGAGACGACTGAGACGCTGTCAGTCGGAGGCAGTTTGCGTGCTTGGCGGCATTCACTGCCACTCGGTTTATTACTTACTTACTTATCATCGAAGGTCTTCCAATCATCAGAGGCTCGTAAAGCGAATCACAGAAGAAGGCTTGATCTATGCGAGCCCGAAAGCGAATTCTATGCAACGTGTTCTTCAGTATTGTCGACTGCGACTGCGCTGTTTTGCCTGTGAGTAAGCTGGTTCCCTCGACTTAGCTTTCGTTGGGCGCTGTATAAAGCGAGTTGCATCACTAGGACTGATCCCGAATGTGCTGTGGAGACGAAGGCTAAACTACAAAGGCGATCAGAGAGTTGAGCAAAGACAGGTGAAAAAGAAACAGGTCGTTATAGAGAAAAATATAATTTCAGAGTTAAATGCTGGCGCTTCAATACGCAACCAGCATTTGGAATTGTTCAAAGTGCCTTTTGCAAAGAGGCGAAATGGAGCCGGGAATACGACGCTGGCAAACACAGTGAAAGTAAACAATGATGAGTAAGGCTGACAGTGCTTCGATGGGTGACTAGCCACAAAATTTCAGGTCTGCTGAGCTACCTCAGCCCGCCATTCATCTGGGCTTTATGAGCGACTACCAGCGCAAGTTGGTAGGTTAGGAATAGCTTGCCTTTGGATTACTTACTGTAGTCAAGTGAGCGCTTCAGGCCAAAGATCCGTCCAACCTGAGGTGTTTGTCGAAAAGTATATTTGTGAATTACCTTTAATTTTTATATGAAATGATAAAATAAAATCAAAGAACTTGTAGCTCATAAATTTTCATTAAATCCAAGCTATAAACTCGAACAAACAACTTTTTATTAAAAAACTAACTTCACGTTTCATTTTGAAGATATGCAGTTTACTTATTTAAAACGAAATTTCGAGAATGATACATAGGGTTTTCTGAAAGCATAGACCAACGCGACCTATCAAAACCCATGATACCAACATTTTAAGTTGATCTTCAGTTAAACTCCGCTTAGGAAGTAATTGATCTTGGCATTTCGATTTGTTTCATACAAGTGTTTTCCTCTATAGCAAACTCCTGACCACAAGCGCAGCTATCAACTTGCTTCATGCATAACGCGGTCATTCCAGTTTGCTAAACAAATTGGTTTCTGCTCTGTGTTCTCCGCTGCGTCAAAACCTTGGTCGGAATCAAAAACATCTTATCAGAGAATAAAATGTGTTTCGTGCTGGAAGGAAGCTTGGAGGGCTTGATGTCTGTAAAGCTCAGCGTTCTCTGTGGATGCTTTTAGCCACATAAAATTGCGGACATGTCTACTGGATCGTAACAACAAAACCCAAAGCCAATGGATGCAAACAACTCCTGTATCTTACTATGCCGCACAGACTGTGTGTATATATATATATCTGTATATGTATGTACGTATGTCTCTCTGTCTGTGTGCGTGTATGCATGTATATATGTATGAATGTACAGTATGCATGCATGCGTGAAAATTATATATTGACGTATGTATGTAGGTATGTTTGTTTGTTCATAAGTGTGTGTGGATCTGATTTGCGAATAGAAATGGTTCTCTAATGCAATCAGAGCTTCGTTGAACCTCTTACAACAGTTTCCATTACACGCTTCAGCGATTACTCGCGATCGACTCCTAATGATTCCAAAATACAAAACACATCACAAATAGGCCTTATATATATATATATATATATATATATATATATTTATATATATATATATATGACAGTATCTATATATATATGATATATATTTTTACTTATATAAGTACGTGTGTGTTTTGTATGTAGGTCTATATCCGGAGTTAAAATTGATGCAGGCAACCATTATTTCTAAAATCGAAGTTCAAAGTGCGTGACTATTGAATCATTTTTCTGTCTCTATGGCTGCATTGTCGGCGGGGCGGCATCAGCATCGTGGGTGGCCGGCGGTCAGATCAAAGACGGCGGCAACATCAAAGCCTCGGCGGCGGCAGTTTTGAAGGAGCTACAAGAGACTTTATTTACGGCAGCAGCGTCCTCAGCGTAAGGGATTTGGGATGAAAAACGTGTGCGCAGCAGAGACCGTTATTAGGAGAAGGATGAATCGAGGGAATCCGCGACGTTATTTCATATACAAGAATAAATAGTCTATAATGATTGCAGACATGAGCTTCGATGCCATGTGTATATATGTATATATAAAAAATATATATGTATGCACCCTATGCATGTTTGTACATATACATGTATAGGTCTTCGTGTGTATATATATATATATATATATATATATATATATATATATATATATATATATATTCAGAAGATAAGCATATGCCCTGAAGCGTGAGGGGAAACATGGATTTATTCATTATACTTTGACGAGAACTTGATAGGAAAATGAAAGAGACGATTTGCAAGGACACGGAACAAGGTCATTCACGGTATCTTATGAACCTTTTATAGATGCCAATTTACAAGTTAGGCCTACTTCTAAGCAAGCTTCAATAAAAACCGTCTACGTCGGGAGTTTCTTTTGAAATCGTTGTGTCGATCGAATGGGTCTATAGCATCTTCGAAAGAAATATCATTCGTATCATCTCAATCGGTTCGCTTCAAATCCTTTGCCTCGCCGACTCTTTTGTGAGGCCGACGACGCTATCAATCCTTATCACCGACCTTGGGAAAACCTCGCTCGTCGAATACTCGTGCTGTTAAATCGAAACTCTGACCGACCGACCGACCGATCGGCCAATCGTACAGCGATGAGCATTTGAAGACATATATCATCGGTCAGTGGTATTAGCAACGGTTGAATTAAGCGGCCGAAGAAAAAGATTGGTTTAGACACGCAGCGCCACATTGAAACGTCAGTTACGATTATTCAGTCGCCGACAACTGTTTGATTAATACTATTAATACTACGCCCCCTACCGACGGGTCTGCTTACTACGCGGAAATTAATGACGCCTGTGCCCTCAGCGAACGGGAGAGGGCGCGACCCACGTCAGTCTGCAAATTTACCGGGAGACCGGAGCTCAATGCAGCGGAGATACTATTCGACAAGAGCCAGGGTGGTTCTGTCGTCTCTGGTATCTACTCTGGCGACATCTGTTGATGGCTGCGGTTTCTCGTGCGTCACTTCCGGTCTGTGACCGTGGATTTAATACATGAATAGTTCGTATCTTTACTTACGCTTTACGCGTAATCTTATCGTAACTAACGGCGTAAAACAGTCAGCACTTTACAACTTAAGGCCATATTTAGCACACAACACTCATGACCCGTGTGTGTTTTTTTTATTTGTACAGGAATACGGCCATCTGCTCCGTCCAACGTAGCAGTTTCGGTTACATCTGGTGGTCTCGAAATCAGCTGGTCCTCTCCCGCCCACTCTCCAGTACCTGTCCAGTACTACGTTGTCGAGTACCGTACCGTCGGCAGGTGGGTACCGCTGACGGGAAAGACGAGCGAAACGTCGTACCTCTGGACCACGGTGTCACGTGGTGCTACATATCACTTCCGGGTCATCAGCTACGCCGCTGATAGGCTGACCTTGAGTGAACCGAGCACGACGTTGACCTTCTACACGGAAGGTAGTCAAACGATTTCTTAACCGGATATAAATCGCAGCTTACGACGAATAAAAGAGATGTTAAGCAATTAATGTCTTTTCTTAAATTAAAAAGTGATTTAGGCGGATATAAGTCTTGGTATATTTGCGAAGGCTCAAACGTGAAATAGTTTAAGACAGTTGCAGAGGTTCAAGGCACAGTTCCTGGATCCCGGGCTCGGTGAAGACCCAAGATGACATGGATCGATAACATAAAGTCATGGACTGAATTATCGTTCGACCAGATATTACAGGAGACAAGGAACAGAAGCAGATGGCGTAAAATTGTCCATGGCGCAGCCAATCCTCGGCTATAGGACGGTTGAAAAAAAGAAAAAAGGTTCAAAAGGTCAAAAGTTCAGAGGAGAGGTCATCGATTTGCTAATCCTGATACTGACCAATATTGCGATCCTTAGATATTGCATGTTGCGAAGTAAAAAGAAACGAAACATTAATCTGTTTCAAAGCCCTCTGTTCTCGACCGAAAGTCCGAGACATTTTCATCGCCCTGGAATGATTTAATTCGTAATCATTTTCTTGTTAGGGTCGACTGCAGTCTGCGGGATGATCGATTGCCCTGCAGACTAAATGCATGCATTAGTTTAAGACTCTTTTGATGGATCGGTTCTTCAGCCCACTGATATTCGAAGAAAATCCGGAATTTTAGCTTATGAGACGATCATGCACCGGTTCGAAGGCTTCCAAGGATTTACGTTTTCTCAGAGCTTCAGACTTATACGACCACCATTGCGACTGTAGCATGGGATCCAATGTAAATTTCTTCTTTGGCATTCACAGACCGCACTGAGATTCAGCGGTTATAGTCCATGTAACGATGTTATAAACTACTTCAATTAACAAGTTATGAATGTGCAAGTAGGGCCTACCAATAGTCTAGGCCAAGATTTTGCCTTGCCATTGGCTTACGAATTACATAGAAGACACAATTGACCCTCCACACACCTTTGACAATACCTTTAATTGTGCTCTAGGAATGTCAACAGCATAGCAATAACAGTCACGGTTGCATTAGCAATCCCTGTAATAAATGGCGATCCTACTCGACTCCTACTGCGATCATCAAGATCTTCTAATGTATACATACCGGCAACTAAAGCCAAAATGAGTCGCCGGCCCGCGTGCCTGGAATAGTCTTCCTGTAGCCATCCATGAAGCTGAGAAAGTTTTGCTTTAAAGGCTTTTGAGATCCCATCTATTATCTACTACCAGTTAACATTTTCTGTTTACTGTCTAACTCTAGCATCAGCATTTGATTTTGTACATCGTCCATTTATCATTTATTATTGCACTCTTGTGCGCGTCGATATATGACATTGTAAAGCAACCTTGAAGTAGCTTGCTACTGACGATGCAGTATAAATTGTCGTGATTACAATTACAATTACACTTACAATTATAAAAGCAATAGCAGTAGCAATAACAAAACGGTAGCATAATTCGTTCGCCATTTTAGATCCGATGGCGCAAGGTACGGTTCGTTTCGGCAACGGTGCGGTGGGTGGTCTAGTGGCGGGCCTTCTCTTTGTGATTACATCGGCTGCCTTGTCCATTGTCTTTATTCGGATTCTGCGAAAGAAACGACGCCAGAAGGACAATCGCTATCGTAAGTGTCTCCACTCAGTGGGCCTGCATCTTTGGAAACGAAGAACGCGACTGCATTCGTTAAGTACTATGTGTTTGAGAGTGCCCGCCCGTGGTGTTAAACAGGAACCCTGTGCAAAGATTTAAGTACAGGGGTTATATGCTAATAGTTGACGGATTAGTTATGGCTGTAGTCAAAGAGTTCTTAAAGTCCTTGCTGTGTTATGTAATGTTGAATTCCTCAACAACTCTGTTGAGCAGCATAAGCAATGTTTTTCTAAAATTTGCATCTGCGATTAAATGCCTCTTAAATGTCTAAAGAGACAACATTAAATGTGGCGCATTAGAAGTTAAGCAGTTTGGTTATATCGATATTGTACTTAAAAGCCGCTATATCAAATATCTCAATACACGAATATGCTCTTGTTGACGTCAAGAGTAAACTGTATTTATTTACAGAGAATGTAAAGTACTATGGTCCGAATCATCACTCAGACACAGCTGACAAGTACGTAATTGTAATCGTAATCTCGAGATTTCTACAGGGAAATCTAAGTCGTATGAGATGAGCTTATTCATAGGCGCTCAGTCAAAACAAAATCGGTAGGCAGGAAGGTTCATGTCCGTTTCCAGGTCGAGATCGAAGGGTCAGGCAGGCAGACAGCCAGACGGCAACGGTGGATGGTGTTTAGAATTGAAGCGACTAGAGAGGTAAGAGGAAGAGGAAGAATTAGGGAAGATACATATCTTTTGTTTCCATACCGTCTGATTAATTTTATAAGTTAATTAATATTGGAATCCTCACATATTTAATAAATGACAGAGTCATCTAGTTAGCATGGGTAAAAAATGAGAAGCAGCATGAAGCCGATATGCATAAAGTCTATCTGTAAGGAGTCAGTTCGTAATAACAATAGACTTTCTTGTAAAGTCAGACGGGGTAGGGTCGGTTCAAATAAAACTATGTCGTTTCTTCAGGCAAAGCTAGGTCAGGTCAGATCGATTCATTCGAGGCTTGATCAAATCAGTAGGTCAGTTCAGGTAAGGTTGGGTCTGTTCAGGAGGTCAGCTTAGAGAAGAATAGGCTAAATAAATATGTCAGTTCGGGCAAGGTTAGGTAAGGCTAATAGGTCAGTACAGGCAAGGTTAGGTAAGGCTAATAGGTCAGTGCAGGAAAGGCTTGTTTAGGTGAAAAGGTCAGTTTAGGCAAGCGGGTATGAAGCCCGCTTATTAATTGTTCTGTGGGTTTGAAATCGTTTCAGTGCATAGAAATCTGCTACTAATTTTAGTTGCTAATCTCTGCGTTTTCTCTTTTCTCACACATCGCTCTACACAGAAGCGAAACTCACGGTGAGATTTTTCTATTCATTCTAGTATAATATTCATATTTATCTGAAGATTTATGTGGCGCATTTTTACGACCTTTCAAGCAGCTAAAATAGCTATAAGCCTATTATAAAAGTACTGATTAGTTTTGAACCAGGACATTAGTATTTCTGATATTTTACATACATACATACATACATACATACATGCCGCATACATAAGTAAATACATACATACATACGTAAATACATACATACATACATGCATACATGCATACATATCTACATGCATACATACATACCGTTCCTGCTTAGTATTCTAAAATCCATTCCCTTTGGATCAGAATGGCTGAAATGATTTTGTGAATGGACGATTTGGTCAATAGAAAAAGACGATTATTACCAGTTTTTATAGAGAGAAAACGATGACAATTTGACATGGAATAAGTTAACAGATGTCTTTCGAATGTTGTTGTTTCTCGCCAGAAGACGAGATCTGCGAAGCGACGCAAGTCTTAACGAACTGTGTATCAACCAATATTGCTCAACACGACTTTTGTGATAAAATCCGAGGTACACTCGCTTTCCTTCATCTCTATTCGTCCATGAAATTACCTCTCCATTCTGTTAAGAAAAATTATAAATACAGGTCACAGTTATCAATGAAAAAAGTAAAGGTGTCTTGTTCCATGGTGGAACATAGTGGAGGCACTCATTTCCTTTTCTTTAGGCCCTTGATCCGGCAATGGACGAATCCCAAGGTCCTGGACACGGGGCCAGCGCATCGCAGGACTTGCCATATACTTTCCAGCTTACTCGGGTACCAAATTCTACTGCTTGGTGACAGAGGCGCGGTGTTTGCAAACAACTTGCCCAGGGTCGTTACACGGAGTCGAACCCGCGACCGCATAATTATAAACAAAGGATGTTACCGATCCTGAGGCTTATTTAACTCAACGCTAAAGAGTAAGAACAGTGCCAATTTCAATAACCTGTAGGGAAGCCCAAAATTTGAAGTTACTCTACTGTGAAAAAAGTCTTTATGAAATACGGCTAAAGCCGGAGTACTGTGTATTTTGACAGGATCTCGGGAAGACCATACGATGATAACGGAAATCATTCAGGCAGAAGCGACTGTCTGACGAAACTCAGAAAGGTCTACGGTTCAATTCCAAAATCTACGAAACGGACTTCGCAGAGATCAGGGAAGGGAAAGTCTTTGCTGAGCTCGAATATGAAAATGTTCATAGTCAACAAAGGAACTGGATGAGATGAATTCGATGTGACACGAATGTCCTTGAGTTGAGTCCACGCTGCTCTTTGTTCAGCTCGACTGGATGTTCAAGGCCTTCGCGGCGTCTCCGTTTAAGAACCCCTTCGTCAGAATCCGGATTTCCCAGACCTCGTTTCCTTAACGATTTCTGTTCTTATGGATTTCTTTTGCTTTCAAAGATTTGCTAGCAATCTGTCACTGAGTATAGTTCGTCCATAAAAGGCGCCACATAAATATCTAAAATGGTGGCCTTTGCAAGATTTGTAGCTGGCTTCCAGTTGGGGTTGAAATATCGTGACTCTAAAAATGTTGGTTGTTTCGGTTGAAGAATCGCGAGTTTCGTTTCAACTGCGGTCACACTGATTGGCGCCGATTCCTAATGGCAGAGTCTTGTGACATATTCCTGTGAAGTTATTCCTGGTAATAGATTCCTAGTGACAGATTCCTTTGCTGTAAATATTTAGACGGTTTGTAGTTGACGTTATCTCTGAGATAGGCAGCGCAGCTTTCGTCTTTGGCAGAGAGAACAACTCTTTGTTACCAAACTGTCTTCCTAAACTTAGATCTTTAGCGCATAACTGTAAATGTAAATCTACGCGGTTTTATATAGCGCCTGCATGGCCTCGACCCTGCTCTTATTTTCAATGAATAGATCGGATGAGATCCGCCCTTCGTTTGAATGGGCGCCACGCCATTTAAGATCGCCGAGATTTAAATCTCTGAAATAAGCCACGATCGATATGCGAACCGGCATCCTCACTCTGAGAGGCGCCTTGAGTTACGCTTTAACCAACGTAGCTAACCAGGCCTCTTTGTTACTAAACTGTTTTCCTAAACGCAGAACCTTCCCGCGTAGGGAAACTGAAGCAGGCAGCGAAACTCAGCTAGAAGTGAACATAGCCGTCTTGAATTAAACACTCATCGAGATTTTGTAGCTGTGTGTCCCATGATTCTATTATGAGTTTAATCAGCTCATCTGTCACCAGACAACTCTTCTCTCGAAACGAAAGAATCTATGTGAATACGTAATCAGGTACATGCATAATAAATGTGAAGTATCCCGTATTTCAACCAGTGAGACGTAGGCCAGGCGCTCATTTCCTTTTTCGTAGGCCCTTCAACTGGCAATGGACACATCCCGTCTGCTGTAATCGGATACGATGTAAACTCTTCAGTTGGCTATTGTTAGAATTCCTAATGTTTGTTTGTTCTTCTGCGAACCCCTTATTAGCAACACATTGTAGTTATAATTCTAGAAGCCGACTTTAGCGCAGCAGTGGCTCCCCAAGGGTTCGATCCTACATATCTTCCTTCGCTGAAGACCCATCTTTTGACCCGATTCCCCTAAAGTACAGGTCATTTACTCTTTTATTCAGAATAAAATTTACGTGAAACAACTCTAGTGGTACCTTTGAAATCCCCGGCATCTTATGAACCCCTTTACGGTAAGTTTGAATCGCCACAGATCGTCAAAGTAGTGTAAAGACTTCTACGGCGCCAGTGTCGAGATGACAGTCGTGTTTGGTGACCACTTTATCGCCTGTATGACGGTAAAGATGGCAACTTCTAAGAAAATCTCAAAAATGAATATTGTTACTATTAGACTTAGTCTTTTTTAGCTTCCTGTTTATACTGCCTCTGGAGCTACTCAGAGGCAGTCTAAACAGGAAGCTAAAAAAGAGAATGGTTAAAACATTGGTATGGAGTGTCGTCCAGTATGGCTCAGAGACGTGGACAATGCGGAAGGAAGACATTAAAAGACTAGAGGCCTTCGAGATGTGGATATGGCGTAAAATGGAGAGAGTCAGCTGGAGGGAGCGAAGAACCAATGAAGAAATATTGCAGCTGGTAGAGGAAAAAAGATCCTTGATAGGCACTGTACGCGGAAGACAGAGAAAATGGATCGGCCACATCCTGAGAGGGGACACCCTATTAAAAGACATCATTGAGGGAAGAATGGAGGGAAAAAGAACACGTGGCAGACCAAGAGCAATGCTACTGGACTGGATGATGAAAGAGGAGGGATACAGTGGACTGAAGAGAGAGGCACAGAAGAGAGAAAGATGGCGTCATTGGACATACGAACCTGCCGAGGGGCAGAGAACATAAAGAAGAAGACTTAGTCGGGCGCGCTGGACAGTAAAACTAGCATATCCTATTAGAATCGCTTGGTTGCAGTGGGGGCTCTACTGGGGAAAAATACCCCAACTGGACCCTCGGAAGAACCCAGTTTCTCTTTATCTTCCTCCTATCTTCAAAGCTAGCGCCACCTGTGCACTGATTGTGGCAAACTCTGCCTTGGTTCAAGCTGCTTTCAAGGAAATAGCTTCAATGTTAAGGCCTCCATTTAGTAAAATGTTAATATCAACAGAATTAGGTACTATTCTGATTAAACACTATAGTATTTAACAAGAATTTTACAATGCACAAGGTTTTAATTGATGGGCTAATTAGTGCTTAGTCTTCAGAAAAAGGAGCCTTATAAATGCAGGAATAATAATGAATATAGTGTGGCTTAACGCAGCGACTGGAAGGATGTTTGACTTTAAGACAGAGGAATTGGTTGTGCCTAAAAAGACGCTACAAAAATGTTTATTTACACAAATATATACAAGATTATTATTCACAAGAAATTACTACTGTGTGAAGCTATATTCAATTAAATATTCGTCATTCAAGGTTCTATCGACTAAAACTTGTTTCTATTAAAAAAGTCTGCACCTATACCGGTTTCATTTTCGTTATGCGCGAAAGGTCCACGCACTGAAACCGGTTAAAGTTCGTTTTACCCGGTGCGTTCTCCGCTGATTCCGTGTTGAATGAAGCGGGACTTGATGAGCGGATGAAAGAGAACCAGCGTACTGACGACCGTCAACAAAAGACACGTCCAGAAAAAGAATCTGTCGCAGACATTCGCTAGATGGAGCCAGTCTTCTGCAAAATCCTTTCTCCGCCTCTCGACATTTCCGGAACCGACCGCTCCAAATGCAGCTACGTTCCGGTTGAGTGCCCTCACCACTTCCGTCCGGTCTTCAGAAGCAGGACTTTCGTCCGGCGGAAATGGAAACATGGACTGGTTACGTATCCCTTCCTCGCTGTAGTCCTCCTCCGGTCTGATCCGTCCCGGTTCGATGAGCCGCATCAACTGGTACAGACTTGTGTTCGATGGTGCCGTTCCGCTTGAGTGCTTCGACCTCAGTGACAGACTGGTCTTTGGACGATCCTGGAAGAGGTTCAGGAGTCGCTCGATCCAGGCGGGGACTGGACGGTCGCGGATCTCGTAGAGGTTGAGTACGAGAACTGTGGCCACCATCGCCAGGGTCGTTATGGCCATTGTGCACGTCAGGTAGACAACTGTGTAGGTTAACAGATCAGCATATGAACGCATAGCGTTTAACTAAACTGAAACTGGTCTCAATGCATAAGCGCATCGCGTGAAACGAAACTGAAACCGGTATAGCATCTATTTGGAAGAATGATTGTCAGCATTAGACCGAAATGATTAGACATCATTCATCATCATCATCATCATCATCATCATCATCATCATCCATCGTCGTCGTCCTCCTCCCCCTCCTACTCCTCTTCCTCCTCCCCTACCCTTCCTCATCATCATCAACATATAATTTATTAGAGGCTTCTATATGTCTAATGCACAAGGCATCAGCCGATGACGCACCAAAGCCAAGCCGTAATCGAGTCAATAGCAGACTTGTTGAACTCATACGTTCTGCACTGCATCCCATTATACAACATCTTAATAAATACTATACCATATTTGATCATGCCTCTGTAAGCTATATATTGCAATTATGATCGTAGCATAGACAGCATTCAATCGAAACGCCAATCAAGAACCAATCAGCCTGTCAATCACCGTTTCTCATTTTCTATTCATCAATCACCCGAAGACAGAGGACACCAGGCCAATCGATCTAACACAGTCCTGTCGCTGAATCCAATCCATCATCCGCTGTCAATCGACCACAGTGGCACCAATATTATGAACTGGTTAAGAAGACAGCGCAAGATAATTGCAATTTCCGGTTCTTCGCGTCTCCCTTGAGCGTCGCAGGATTCCACGGGGAAGGGATCTCACAGTACATCGCAGCATCATGAAGAACGCGGTTTATGGAATATCCTTGCGGTCCCATCATTGATTGGATGACATACATGAATCTGAATTCGTGTTTATCAAATCCATGTCATCCAATCATTCATTCCTTCTTTCTTTCTTTATTCATTCGTTCCTTCGTTCCTTCTTTCGTTCCGTCTTTCCTTCCTTTCTTATTTTCTTCATTCATTCTTTTATTCAATCGTTAATTAATTAATTAATTTGTTCTTTTTAGATGAGAGTCGAACCCATACCTTTTAAAACTAGCGAAACAGATTTAGCAGCCAAAGAGAAAACAGAACTAAACCTAGAACTCTAGTTGTCGGTTCGATTCTCACCTAGCAGAGGAACGTGGTCCGAAGTCCTTGGGATGTTGTCGGCAACGTTGAGCAGGAAGAGTCGAAAGGAGAGAAGCACTGCCACTCCTATATGGACCTTTTGCGATGGAATACAGAAGAAGACGGACAGCAAGAGAGCAGAAGTGAGGATCCCCGGAAAGATGACGTTGATCAGGTAGAAGGGATACCTCCGTTTCAGATGGATCGTGAAGACGATGTTGGAGAATCGCTGATCCCTGCAGCACTCGAAGTAGAACTCGCGCCTTTCGGAGGCGGTGCTCGTCACCTGCCACTCCCCGTTGCCCTCGTAGGAGTCAAGGATGATTGCCGAGCGGGTCGTCGTCAGGTTCATCTTTGTCGTGTAGTAGGACCAAGCGCCGAAGATCAGCTCACACTTTTGGTCGTCGAAGGGGTAGTAAGTGATGTCGATGGAACACATTGTTTTGAAGACGCCGGCTGGCTCCCAACGGATTGAACCCGACTGACGCAGCACTCCCGGGAACTCTTTGAAGTCGCCGTAGATGCCATCGGCTCTACAGAGATGGATGGATGGATGGCTGGATGGATGGATGGATGGATGGGTGGATGGATGGATGGATGGGTGGATGAATGGATGGGTGGGTGGGTGGGTGGATGAATGGATGGATGGCTGGATGGATGGACGGACGGACGGACGGACGGACGGACGGACGGACGGATGGATGGATGGATGGATGGAAGAGTGGATGCGTGGATGGATGGGAGGATGGATGGACTGGTGGGTGAACGGATGGATAGGGATGGTTGGATGAGTGGATGAATTGATTGGTGGGTGGGTGGGGATGGTTGGATGAATTGATTGATGGGTGGAGGGATGGATGGATGGATGGGTGGGTCGATGGGTTGGTAGATTTGGGTGGATGAGTTGACGGATGAATGGATGGTAGAAGGGAGGGAAGTAGGGATGGATGGATGCATGTAGATGAATATGAATATGGATCGATTGATTGATGGCTGGCTTGTTGGATGGATGATGGTTTGAATTGATATGATATAAACTTAATGTTTTAGAGCTGAATCGCGTCTCTTGTATTGAGTTTGGAGTCTAGATTCTGGCGCTTTCGAAGCTAAGGGAGAATGTTATATTCAAAGCATATATAATCTCCTTTCGACTCTTGATAAAATCTCCCAAAGATTCCAAAGGCACTCTTACAGTTTTAAAGGGAATTTTCTCGTTTTTCTCAAAGGACCCCGGCGCCTGTTTACCGACCGTTCGCACCGACTTAGTGAAGAACAGCAATGGCATACTAATCGTAAGCAACATGATTTATGGCAGCAACGCTCATACTAGAACCGACTCAACCGGGATCGCAAGTGTTGACGGCCGAATCCGCTGGGAAAGCGTTTAACTGCCGATAACACAAGGCAACAGAACTTAGTGGGTAGAGAAAGAGAGGGATGGACTGAGTGAGGGATTGGGGAGGGGCGGGGAAGACGGGAGAGGCGGAGAGGAAGAGAAAGAGAAGCTGAAATGTTTTGGATGGAAAGGGAGAAGGAGGAGTGAACGAAAGAAAAAGGAGAGACAAAGATGAAGCGAATATGTAAAGGAGACAAGAGGGAGAGAAAATGGGTAGAGAAAGGCAAAGAGAGAGTGAGACAGAGAAATAGTGGGAAGGAGAGGGAGAGACGGAAGTAGAGAGAGGGAGGGATAGAGAAAGGCAGAGAGAGAGAGGGAGAGAGATAGAGAGACAGAAATAGACAGACAGAGAGAGACAGAAGAGAGAGAGAGAAGAGAATAGGAAAAAGAAACAGAAAGACGATTGAGAAGATATACAAACGGAAAGAAGACAGACAGATAGAGAAATCTAATCTAATCCGATATGATCGGATGTAATCTGGAAACAAACCTCTCATCGTAACCCACAGGGCATCAATCGACGGTCTCTTCAAAGGAGAAGCGCATTCACCATCCTTTGAAATGACCCCATCGCGATCCACTGAGGTCACAGATATGCTACGCAGGAGGAAGGGACACAGTGACAGACAGAGGCTAGTTTTACGAGGACAGAGGCCAAGCACAGAGGACGTAATGGTAAAATAAGAGGAGGAAATCAATAACACCACGCCACTGCAGCTACTAGTAGCATCAGCCCCAATCACCAGATGGAACATGAGGTTAACGTTTGATATAAGGAGTGGCCTTACTGTATCAGAAGCTGTAAGTAATCCATTACGAAGGTTCTAATTCAGGCGCTAAATAAATCAGCGTCATCATTAAGAAGCGTCAAGCTACGATTTCCTACAGACTTTCTAAGCGTCTTAAAGTAGATCGGCCAGAAAAGGAGCAGCATAAATTTGTCCGTAAATCACCCGGGCGCATTATCTGCACTGCCGCATGCGCGAGTTTATGAGCAATGGCAGAACATATCGCTCGAGACAAGAACATCAGCCGATAACGACGGAATAACCCACCCTGTGTTACCCACCCCACTCCACCCACCCTTTCGCCCGCCCACCCGCCCACCGCCAATCGACAGTTCCCCACCCTTCCATAAAATCTGCGCAGTGGCAGCACGCGCCACCCACTTGGAAGAAATGAATGAAATAATGAAGCAATATAGGCAAGAATGAATGAATGAAAAAAGAAAGGAAGAAATGAGCGAATGAACGAAGGAGGGAAGGAATGAACGCAGAAATAAATGAATGAATGAATGAATGAAGGACAGCAGGATAGAAGGAAGGAGGTAAAGAAGGAAAGCAGGAATGAAAACAATGATGAATTACTGAACAAACAAAAGAGTGAATGAATGAACGACGGATAGAAGTAATGAAGGAAGAAAGAAATGCAGAAATGAAGGAATGAATGAAAAATGAATGAATGAGTAGAAAGGGGGCGGATGGAATGGAAGGACAGAAAGAAGAAAGTAAAGAACTAAAGACGGAAGGCAGACAGAAAGGAAGGACAGAAGGAAAAAGTCCTGATCTCATCTAGCGAGATTTCCGAACGAGATTATTCTACGCTAATTCAAAATCCGAAACATGTGACATTGTTGCCTGCCTCCTTCTCTTTCTATTTCCTCGTCTCTCTGTCAGTCTGTCCGTCTGTCTGTCCGTCTGTCTGCGTTCCATGCTTCGTGGTTCCAGCGATCCCTGTCCGGAAGTATTAGGTTAAAAAATGACCGGATATGAGTCGGACTAGGTCGACTATTGATCGACGAAGGCAGGACGCCATCTGTGAACGAAAGACCGGCCGGAACAGTCAGTTAGAGGAAGCTGATTTATCAGCTAGAAACATGAGGACAGGACAACGACGCAGCTAACGACGAATTCCAGTTGACACGGTTGTACCACCTGGGTCGCTTCTTCGAACGAACCCATCATGCACTCTTCTCTGAGACAGACAGACAGACAGACAGACAGACAGACAGACAGACAGACAGACAGACAGACAGACAGACAGACAGACAGGCTTCTCTGTCCGCTTCGATGTCTGTCTTCCTGCGTCTTCTTGCGCTGTCATCTGCATTTCGATCCGGGATATTTTTCTAGAGAATCGATTAACTTCGGTAAACTGAACTGATTTCTCAAGTCTTTCTATACCAACCGGCCTCTCTTGCTCCAATGTGCTAACTAAGTCTGTCCTGTATATTTAAGTTTACAGAAGCCAATCAGGAACTTTACAAAGGAGTGGCAAGTATACTGCAAGGGCGGACTTAAGTTGGCCGATTTTAGGGGCCTTTCTTAATCCGGGCCTATCTAATCTAATCTAATGACTTCTATAGCGCTGTTATCACAATGCCCAAGGCATCAGTCGATGGTCGCTTCAAGTCCAAATCGCAATCCAAAATCATGAACCGTTGGAGAAGCGGGGTCGAATTCCGATAGATCAGAGAAACCAGAAGCCAGGCTACGGTGGGTAAGCAAGCTGAAACAGATGAGTCTTATCTATGGCATCACAGAACTGACAGAAAGAATAGAATTTGGCAGCGAATTCCAAAGCCGTGGACCAGCAACCAAGAACGTTCTATAGCCAAACAGTGTTCTAGTACGAGGGACAACAAGGGTCGTAGTGTCCATCGATCGAGTGCAATATTTTCTTATGTTTTCCTATGTTTACGTTTCTCCGATTTCAAGTCATTTTCTTCTACTTTCCCAGATTTCTTGCGATTTTCCATGATATTACATCAACTTTTCTTTTGTTCGTACTGGTTAGTTATGACTCGCTAGTTTAGTTTACCACGGAGGGAAAACTGAAAACAATAAATACTGCACCCGATCGATGGACACTAGGACTCTTGTTGTTCCTCGTACCAGAAGGATGTTCAGTTCTAAAGCGTTCTCGGTGGCTGGTCCACGGTTTCGGAATTCGCTGCCAAGTTCTGTTCGTTCTGTCAGTTCTTTGAGGTCTAAACTTAAGACTCGTCTCTTTCAACTTACTTACCCACCGTAGACTAACTTCTTTTTTTCTCCGACCTGCAGGAATTCGACCAGGCTTCTCCAATGGATTATGATTTGATAACTATTTCACTTCAAGCGAACATCGATTAATGCCGCCGGCGCTATAATAACAGTCCTAAGAAAGTCATTGTGCTAGATTTGATTGATTAGCTTAGATTAGATTGGCTTAGAATAGATGAGGTAATTTTCATCCAGAACATTTCCACTTTACAAGTATACTATTCAACTTTCCTCGCTCTAAACAGTTTTGGAATGCGCAAATCAATGGCGCCCAAAAATCAAACGGGGAAGGGAAGGGCGGTTTACCCCGCTTTTGGATCCGCCCTTTTTAGCGTCCAACAACTGAGTGCGTATTGAATATGTTTCTTGCATCTTATTCAGATCACCAGGGGAGTGGCCCTAATTATACTATATCCTCTCTGCTTGTCTTTCTGCCTACGTCCTTGTATGCATTTGCCTTCGGCTGGCCATCCTGATGCTTTTGTCTTGGAGTGTGTCCGTCCCTCTGTCTACGTGTCTGTCTACCTCTCTGTGTGTGTTTGTCTGACTGTGTTTGTCTCACTGTCTTTATCTTTCTATTTGTCTTCATTCCTGCTACAATTCCATCTCAATTTGCTCGCCGATGTTATGGTATTATTATGCTGATATTTCGAAGCCGACAACTGCATTCCGGCAGACCGAGCAGGAGGAGGAGGAAGAGGATTCGAACCCGATCCTCGTCCACAGTAATCCTCCCTTCGCTGACAATAAAACTAAGGAGGAAGAAGAGCCTCTGTCCGCATTAATCCTCCCTTCGCTGATAATAACAACCGAGGAGGAGGAAGAGGATTCGAACCCGATCCTCTGTCCCTTCACTGATAATAACAACTCTATTCATCAAGTCTTCTTGCGTTACCCGTTTATCACTGCGAGTTCCGGTCTCCAGACGTTGTCCATGGCAACGACCAGTTGATTCAGAACGCTCGTTTTATTGGTCCATCCCAGTCTCTCGTCCGTCCAGTCCTACACAAAAACGCACCCACATCAACAATGGCGGCGACAGAATAAAAGAAAGCGAAATAAAACGAATTCATTTTAGAAATTCATTAGAAACTACCGGCTCCCGTATGTTCCTGTCCGTTCCAGTCTGGTTCCAGTCTGTTCCTGTCCGTTCCAGTATGGTTCCAGTCTGTTCCTGTCCGTTCCAGTCTGGTTCCAGTCTGGTTCCAGTCTGTTCCTGTCCGTTCCAGTCTGTTGCTATCTGATCCAGTCTGTTCTAGGCTTGTTCCGTCGAAGTCAAGGAACTCGCTGATGACCCCTAACTCCTCCTCATTCAGGCAGCATTTGGATGAATTTATGTGCCGCTAGCAAATGTTTATGCAGATCTCATGAACGCATAAAAGTCACCGACGCCTTTGAAGTATTGGGTTCGATGGCTGATCTAATGAATTCAAAGAGATTTATATAACGCCTTTACCTTGTTGAGATATGCAAGTTCAGAAACATAAATCTTGTATAGCACCTTTCAAAGATCCTATTAAGGGGCTAAGGTACATATATTCAGATACATGCATACATGCGAATATACATTCATACATATATATATATATCTACATACATACAAGCGTATATATATACGTACTTACATACATACATACATTGAAAAATACATACATACAGACAAACATACATACATATATAGATACACAGATACTTTCGTAGATATATAGATGCACACACACTGACAAGTACATATATACATACATAAATGCATATCTGCATGCATACATACATTCATATATTGACTTTCACATACATACAAAGTCTTATAAATGCCGCTTAAAAAGTAGGTCTTATAGCCACAAGCCTAAATAGTAGCAATAATAAAACGTTTAAACAGTTGGCCTCAAAAACTACTAACTAATGAAAACTAGATCGAATTAAATTATTGCATAATAGGCATATTAAATCTAATAAAATTAATTATCTCAACAAACTCACCAAAGTCAGGAGACAAGTTGTAGTAAGAACTTGACTGCGCACATTCTGAAAATGAAAACACGTTATCGGAAGACTGGAAGAAGGGAGAAGAGAAAATAAAACGAGTTCTTCTGATGCTTAAAATCCTAAATTTCCACCTGGGAAAAATTTAGGAAACAAACACTTGTAAGTTTGGGAGAAGGTTTGCCTTTATTGTCGTAGGATCAAAACCTCAGGAGAATGACATCTGTATTCTACCAAAGGCTAGACATAAATTAATAAAATAAACATGTTTATATAAATGTATTAAAATACATAAATATGCTTGCGGTGATTTAGAAATTTTCTAGAAGCAATGGCATGCAACAACGATAAATTACTGAAATGGTCATAGATTGATAAATTAGGGCTATGCTGAAGCATTTTCATTGATGACAGAGTCACGGTGGGCGCAAACAACTTGCCCAGGGGCGTTACACGGAGTCGAACCCGCAACCACATGATCATTGACCAAACGCGTTACCGGTAGACCACCATACCCTTTTAAAAGGTTCTACGTGAATGACTTCCTGCAGAAACCAATACAACGTTGGAATCAAGAGGCAACAGGCGTCTGATCTCATGCAACTGACCAGTTCTTGTATCTGAAGAAGAGACAGCTGGAGATGAACGTTGACTGTGTCTGATGAGTTGATTACCGGTCGAGCAGAAGGGTTGTAACCCCGAAACAGGTAATTCAGAAGAGTTCCCTCGTCATTCAGGTCATCACCACAGGTCAAAGGTACTGAAATATAAGCCGCCTTCTAAGTTCTTAGGACCTTAAGTTCTAATAAGTTGCCCGAGACAAGAGCTCATGCATTACGAGCAATAATGTTCATAAAACAAGAAACTTTAAAATAACAGAAATAATTCCAGTTGCTTCTGTCTCATTTGTTAAACATTTTAGAGAGTTCAGACACTTCATTTATCATTTCTCAAACGCATATTTAGTTGGCGACTTTAATATCGACCTTTTAAGAACGGAGGGTCATACACTTTCACTCAGTTTCATTTAGATTGGTAATCGCGTAATCTAAAGTTTTATAAATCAAAACTAAATTTATATGCATGTATGTATGTCTTTGTATATATGTGTGCATGTATGTATGTATTTATGTATGTTTATGTATGTATTACAACACGCTGCATGCAGACTACTGAAATATTATGTATGTATGTATGTTTTATGTATATACAGTATGTATGTATGTATGTATGTGGCTGAATCTTGCTAGAGTGCAGTATGTCGACGGCGCTTCTGCTTAAATGATTTGGCTGATGACGAACCACAACCGAAGCAAGAATAGAGGGAAAGAAAGCAAGAGTTATTCCCGCTGGAGGAATCGATGATGATTGATGGAGACAGGAAGATGGAGGAAGAAGAGGCCGAAGCAACCTCCACCCCCAAGGGGCAAACCACACGAGGAACTGGTGATGGCGATCGACACCAATATTGATGCAAAGGATCTGTATAGTTGGTCTGGTTGTTATTGTAGTATATTTTGTAGTCATCACAGGCATCATCATCGTCATCGTCACATGAAACGACACCAGCATCGTCATGACGATGACAATGACATATGTAATGACTGTTAAATATACTACAACGACAACCATAGCAACTACTACATATCCATTCAGATAAAATGTAGTTTGACTGCAGTGACGCTGTTGATGCTAATGAATACGACGTTGATGATGATGCTGATGACGATGATGATGATGATGATGATGACGATGATGATGATGATGATGATGATGATGATGATGATGATGATGATGACGATGATGACGATGATGATGATGATGTTGACGACGACGACGTATTCATAATCGTTGCTTTGAGGCATAAGACAAAAAGCAATCGATGTACTGACCATGAAGGCAAACTGCGATAAGCAGAAGTTGTTTTCCTCCCATCTTCTTTCTTCACCATTCATCGCCTAATCCGCCATTTGATGTTACGGTCGACTGCCTTCCTTCTACTGAGCATTACCGCCGCCACCAGTAACAACATCATCCGCCTCTACAGCTCCATCCGCATCCCATATTGCGATCATCTTCCCCTGCAGCAGCGGCAGCAGCAGCAGCAGCCAACATCCACCGCACATCAAAGAACGACGCCAACACCCACACATCCAACGAGCATCACGCAACACGCTGCATGCAGACTACTTAAGGCTGTCATATAAAGGCGCTCCTGGGACCAGTAACATGTAAAACTTGTAAAAACACCCGTCCACTTGCCTGCGTCTTTGTCTCACTCTCTGTCACTCTGCGACTGCTTCTGTTTGTGTTCCTATAATCCTCCAGTCACTCGGTTCTGAGTGGTATCTCAAGTAGGGCGTTGGATGAATCCTTTCCCTAGACAGCATGATTTAATGGTTTGTAGCAGCACGGTTGGAACAACATTTAGAGCTGAACAACAGATTAAAATTTAAAGGCGCTACGTAAGCGATGGGCCACATTATACACACTATGCTGCGTACAGAACCAGAGGACGCTTTCGCTTGTAAACAGTGAACATGGCTTTCAAAGAATCCATTTCAAAATCTATCTCATAGTTCACAATCAGCCGACCTATATCCGGTCCATACCAACAAATATTTCACTCGATCAATGGACAGGCAAGTGTTCTGCCTCGCACCAGGACAGTGTTTGGTTCTCTGGCCTTCTTGGTGGCTCGTCTAAAGCTTTGGAATTCACTGCCTAGTTCTGTTCGTTCTGTCAATTCTCTGATGTCATTCAGGTCTACACTAAAGACACATCTCTTTCAACTCGCTTTCCCACGTAGCCTGGCTTCTGATTTCTCTGACCTGTCGGAATTCGGTCCGCCTTCTCCAGCGGATTATGATTTTGATTGCGATTTCACTGAAAGCGACCACCGATTGATGTTCATGCGTCATCATAATATCGCTATAGACGTCACTAGATTAGATGAGATTTGATTAGTTGGCTGTCTCGTTGTTATTCGTCTTTTGCTCTGGGCGTCACACTTTATTTGGGCAAATCGATCTTTCTCGTGTGTTGGACCTTCTTGTGGTTCTCTGCCCTTTAGGCAGGTTCATACGTCCAATGGCGCCATTCTTCACGGTGCTGAGCATCTCTTTTCAGTCCGCTGTATCCATCCGTGATCATCCAGTCCAGCAACATCTGTCTAGGTCTTCCTCTTGTTTTTCGTCCCTCCATTCTTCCCTCGATAATAGTTCTTACGAGTGAGTCCCCTCTCATTATGTGGCCAATCCATTTCCTCTGTCGACTTCTAATTGTTCCCACCAAGGATCTTTCTTCCTCTACTCTTTGCAGTATCTCATCATTTGTAATGTGCTCCGTCCAGCTGACTCTCTCCATCCTGAGCCATATCCACATCTCAAATGCTTCCAATCTTCTGATGTCTTCCTTTCTCAGAGTCCATGTTTCTGATCCATACAGAACTACGCTCCAAACCAAGGTTTTCACCAGTCGTTTCTTCAGTTTCCGTCCTTTTTAAATAGTCTTCCGCTGAAAATACTAGAGCGACAGCTAACTAAACATTTCAACTATTATCAAATCGCACCGTTTCAGATCTGTTAGAAGCATGTTTAGCGCCCGTATGATGTTTCAACATGGCGCTATATAAGCAACCACATGCAACACGCATGCGTCACATTGCTTTAATTTAGGCAACATTAAGTAACGTTGCAATACACGATGCATAGTTGAATGCCATCTAATGTTACGCAGCAATTTTACGTTTTGCTTTGTAATTTGTGACCCTTGAGGACATGAATTACAACACAAGGGTTTTACGTTCACCTTTTTCTATCATACTGATCGACATTTGTTCTGTGCTGTTGAATGGTTTCTGTGAAAAAGGCGCTATATCAATTTGGACTACATTTGATTACGCGGTGGACTATCTCTCAGCAGCAGGAGTTCGATCCTGGATACGGACAGATATCACGTAACATAGATATCGAGCACTTGCTACGTTCTCATCGCCATCTTGTTCCCTCCTCCCAGTCAATTGATTACAAGGTCAAATTTAGGCCAAATACTGCCGTTTCAGAAGGCCAATGTTTTAGAGTATTCGTTTAACAGACAGACAACGAAGAAAGCTAATTCAGTCGGTTTTATTCAGCCCACTCCGGAATAGAACTAGACCTCAGTAGAATCGTAGTCTGCGTGAATTATGCGTCTGGGTACTTATAGCGCATTTACCCACTCAAATCTGCTTCCTACTTGATCTTTAAAGATGTTACTTAAGATAAGCTAAAAAATACGCGGGCCTGTAGGAATAGATTTCTAAATTAGATACGTGTTATTTTTGTTGCCGTAAGCAGAGAATCTTCCACTGGACTGCAATCAAGATATCCTTCTTACTGACTAAAGTCATAAAACGAGAAATCAATAATTTTTAACCTACATTAAACAGAAACGTTGTTTGCTGAACTCTTTTAAGAGTTCAGCGATAAGGACCGTCAAATATCTCGATCCAAATTGAAAGGAGCTGATTGCAAAACAGTTTTAACTTAGTTCGGTTAACAGCGGCGCAGATGTTTTCAGTAATTCTCGTGTCCAGCCTATCGCTTCTGTGTCAGGCTTACGACTGGGCAAGTTAACAACCTTCAAATCTACCACGCAACTGGTGTAATAATTATAATTAGACCTACGGCGTTAGCTGCTAACTCAGCGGTTTTCAATATGCAAGGCTAGGTAACCATATTGACGATGCCTACTTGAAATCTGGTCACTAATTTTCCTCACTGATTATCGTGTCTTTGAGAATGATTGGCAGTCAATTATCACCATGAATATGATAGGTAAGTAAGTACTAAGACATTGAATACAGCGCCTTTTAAATACATTTCAAAAGCGCTGCTTACCCTAGTAGGCGAGGCACTCATTTCCTTTTCGTTAGGCCCTTGAGCCGGCAATGGAAGAATCCCAAGGTCCTGGACTCGGGGCCAGTGCATCGCAGAACTTGCCGTTTACTTCCCAGCTTACATCGGTACCAAATTCTACTGCTTGGTGACAGAGGTAAACAACTTGCCCAGGGTCGTTACACGGAGTCAAACCCGCAGCCGCATGATCACTGACCACAGATGTTACCGAGAGACCACCGTTCTGCACATTAAGTAATTATTGATGAGCCTCTGGTCATCCTGTAGAATGAGCCGACTGCCCTCGACGATTACGTCCACTTCGACGATGGAATGTTCAGATGGACTGAACTCGGACAGTATCGCTTCGACTCGGAAGGAGTCACCGTCTACCTGCTCAACATGACATCACAGAAGTGGATGGACGGTAAGAACCCAGTGGCGGATTTAGCTATGAGAGTGGGGGGGTGGCGATTGGAAATGCTTTTGTCTCCCAAGCAATCAATCTTGGGGCCGCCACTGTACTAATCCTACTCAACAATTTACTCAAGAGGCGATATATGAATGCCCATAGAATTATAAGTACATGATATTATATTGAAGTATTTGACAAGCGAGGTAGAGATTAGAAACTGATATTTAAAGGAAGAAATGTTATGTAAAGTCTTAGTAAATGTCTTGAATGGGGCGCTATATAAATACAGTGTTAAATGCCCCACAATACATTACATCTAGGCAGCTCCAAAATTTTACAAAGATACGTTTCCAATTCTCTGTGCTAAGGGAACGACAGGGAAAGGCGAAACCAGGTGAGGTCATTCAAGATACGGTCAGGTCAGATGATACAGGTCAGGTCAAGCAGGTTGAGGTCAGTTCAGGTCAGATCATTTCAGGTTAGGTCGAGTCAGTTCTGGTAGACTTCACCTTCTTTAGCTGTTTTCATATTTCGAGCAAAGATTGATACGCAGCAAGTACATGAGAATGCTAAGCTAATCCAGTGAGTTCTATATCCCCTTTACCTTAATACACAAGGCAAAACTCTATGGTCGATTCAGGTGAAGCTCTAGTCAGAGGAACCTGCCTGGTGTTTTGCTGTAGTTGGAAGCCCGCTGTGTTGAATTTCAGAGACGTTTTCCTCTCAGCCCATTTGGTGGCACATGATGGGGGTTGCGATCCCTGATACCTTGAAGAGGGAAGTGGCTTACCTGTACATAGATGGCGGTAGCAACGAACCTTGGACCACCCCACCGGCCAATGACTCCGGAGTCGTCAACGCTGCCCGCATCTTTAGTGGAATCACCGGATACATCTCATCGTTTGTCCTCCAAGTTCCAAACTCCAAGATAATATTCGCGGTTAGTTGTATTACTATGCGTTTCAAACTCCAAGATAACTCTCTAGGTTAAGTTTATTATTTGGGTTCAAAGCTATAAGATAACGTTCCAGGTTAAGTACTGCAGATTTCTGAAATCGTCTTATTGAACAAGGTGCTCCATCTTTGTGATTTGCAGGTAAATCTCACTCGAACTACGGCAACTATCTGACCCGTGTTGCGAGCTCAGCTCACCAACTCTGCTCCTCTTGCAATTTCTGGGCAGGCCATTTATTTAAAATTCAAAAGAGTACTTCAAAATTTCTATCCTAATTCCTCCTCTTCTCAGTTGCTCTATTGCCACTCCAACTCCAACACCATCCACCATAGGCGTCTACCTGACTAGGACTCTTAGCTCGACCACATCACACCAATGCTACAAGAGCGAGTTCGATGTTGTAACTGATCTATTTTAAATTTGACACAGAACGACCCAAGTGGAGCGGGTAGAACAGAGGATGCCATAATTGCCTGGACATGGTACAGCTACCTAACCGACTACAAGAACACTCCTGAGGTCATCCTTCGAATGCCAATGACTAAGGTACTACCACAATGGCGAAGGTATTACCATCCCACTGAAATCCTTTCACTAGATTATGATTTAATCGTTGAACGTCATTATCTAAGGATATCGTTACGTTACATTAAATCGCTTTACATCGCTCCACAATTTTACCTGTTTTATAAAGTGTATTAGTAAGTGTAGTTATTTACAGTAAAGATTAAATGCTTGCTGCTTGTAATACTGCACTGTAAATTGTAGTCGGCCGTCAGAGCCATGGATGCTGTAACGCTGCTTGTGGCGACAAAGTTACCTGGGACAAACGTCAACCAATTCATCGTAGGAGGAGGCTCCAAGGTAAACGGTTTACAACAGTTGTTGAGGCACAACGCTAAGACTAGGTCAACTCATTAGAAATACGGTCAGGTCAGGTTAAGTAAAGCAGCTCAACTCAAACAGAGTAAGGTCAGGGTCAGGTCCGGTCCAGTCAGATTAGATCAGGTCAGGTCAGGTGAAGCCAAGTAGGCCTTTCCTATTTCGCCCGTTGGCTTGCTTTGTCGGCTAATCATCTGGGAAGAAGACGAAATGAGGTCATTTAAGTTAAGGTCAGGTCAGATAAAGGTTAGGTCAAGCGGTTTATTGGATCATTGGGTCGTTAGGACATTGATAGCTTCGCTTCTATGTTTGTTTCCAGTCCAATCTGGAAACTTTTATAGCGCCATTATCGTAATACACAAGACATCAATCGATAATCGTTGTGTGCACGAGAAGGCATGAAAAAGTAGAGAGACAGAGACAGAGATAGACAGAGACAGAGAGATATACTGTAAAAGAAGAGAAATACAGAGAGAACATGAATGAGATGTAGCAATCTTCTACAAAGAAGAAGTTGCAGCTATATAAATTTCTGGATGTCTGAGCATTGTTTGCATTTTGATGAGTTCTGTGTTTGTAATGAAATGTAATGTCATGTAACAAGCATTTATATAGCGCCTTTCAGGAAACTCACAAAAGCGCTGACCCTAACACTAGCGGCGCTTTTGTAAAGTACTTACAAAGCGCTATATTATATTTCTAGATACATAGTAACACAGGTAGATAGACAGACAGACAGAAGATAGACAGACAGGCAGACAGACAGACAGACATATGTTTAGGCCCACAGCTTAGCGTTGGTGGATGATCTTGTCTGTAGAGAGGTTGGACGGCATGGAGTGCGGCAGCCACGGACCGTCGAGTCATAGCAGTCAATCCTATGGTCATGAGTTTACTCAACTTCAACGATGCAAGTCTTTCTATGCTCTCGTCAGAAATTTAGTCTTTCAAGGTCTATAGGCAGACCTTTATGCCTAATTTAAGGTTAACCTTTAGGTCTAATTTTAGACTGATCTTTATGCCTAAGTTTTTACATACCTTTTGGACTAAGGCAGATCATTACAGCTAATGTTTGAACAGACTATATCAACTATCATTATAATGACAAATGAAGATATATTTCCAGAATGTTGAATTCTGTTTGCAGGTTGAAATAATTCCACATAAAACTAAAAAAACCAATCCGTGTTAACATTTCCTGTGAATCGTTAATCCTTTGTTTATGATTGCTGACTGTAGACCCTTCAGGCTCATTACCGTAATTTGGGCGGCGCCTGGTCCTTCGTCTTCAGCGACTACTATGCGCTGAACTTGACCGCCCACATCCACGACGACCAGATCACGAACTGGGACTACGGACTCTGGACCTACGAGGACATGTTCCGTAAGTTGTCGGCATTTATTGATGATGATGACGATGATGATGATGATGATGATTATGATTATGATGGTGATGATGATGGTGGTGGTGGTGAGAAAGAAGAGGAGGAGGAGGAGGAGGGAGAGGATGAACAGGATAATGATGATAATGATGATGACGGGGACAAAGATGACGACAACGAAGATGTTGATGATGATGATGATGATGATGATGATGATGATGATGAAGACGACGGTGATATAATGATTCTAAGCTATTATTCGTTTCTTGTAGGTTACAAAGAGAGATTGGCTCTCATTCCGAAGCTGCTGATCAGCGCAACTGGGGACGAGTTCTTCCTTCTGACCGACTCGCACACTTGGTGGGACGAGATGCAGGGAGACAAGTGGATCATGTAAGGAATTCTCTAACCAGTCATCCAGGTTCCCAATCTACCCAAGGTACGTAAATCTTCAGAGAACGTAAATCCCCAGGGAACGTAAATCCCCTCAAGGAACGTAATTCTCCCAGGGAACTCAGCTATAAAATTAGACCGATCACTGATCAGGCGGCGAGCAAACGGACTGGCCACCCGCATCATATGCCGAGGCCAAGTAAAATGAAGTTGCCACTATTTCATACCCATGGCTGCCTTTCGAGGTTAACGTAAGGAATTGACTTCTTCTTCCTTCTTCAGTTGAATGTGGACTTAAGACTTCTTCATGGCCTCCTTATCGTTATTCCTATCGTAATTGTTAAGATGACCATCGTCATTACTGCAACTGCTGCTGATGAATATTTCCAGTGTCCTCCTCTTCTAGAGAGGTCATAGCTCCCCAAATAAACTCTTGACCATCCAACTATCTCCAAGAATTAGAGGTTAATTAGGTCACTTGTTCACATTCTGATATGTCAACGGAATTTGTCATGAACTGCAGATTGTGTCATTCCTCTCGCCCCGTGTCAAGATTTCTAACACCGCTAATTAACTCTCGTTCTTAACAAATTGTATCGTCGAGAGGCACTTTGAAGGCCCTATGTAAATGTCTACTTATAATATATTTCTGATTACATGACATTATATTATTATTGTTACTGCGTTTAGTTGTAAAGGTTTTGGTGGTTGTTGTGTGTGATGCCATAGGATGAATCCAAATGCAGAACATTCGTTGGTTCCTTGGTATCTCAAGATCGGAGAGACAATCGCTTCGTGGGCAATGCTTCTTCTCGAGGTAAAGGCGCTAAGTAATTGCCAATGTCGTAATCATCATCGCCATCGTCATCATCATCATCATCTTCTTCTTCTTCTTCTTCTTCATTCAAGCGCCAAGTGTATTATTCAGCCAAACGTACATCGATGTCACTAGGGCCAAGGTGTTCCGAAGCTTCAGTGGCAGCGAGAGGAAACGGGAAGTGGAGCTCGGATCAGTCTGTCCGTTGACCAGGTTCCAGACAATATCACCGCCTGGTATGCCTACACGTGGAAGAATGACACGAGGTAAAGAAAGACATTCCTTCAATCATGTCTAATCCAATCAAATCTAATCTAATCTCTAAACTGATCTCTCTTCTTTCTTCTCTCTTTTCCTCTCTTCTCCTCTCCTCTCTTCTCTTATTCTCTCTCCCATCTTCTCTTCTCTTCTTCTCTTCTCTTCTCCTCTCCCAATCGAAGTCTGATTTAACTGAATTCCTTGTTTTCGATTACTGGAAACCTTTGGAAATTATTCAAGGATGTCACCTTTTCCTGACTTTATCTGCTTAAAGTTCTAATAGCCCAAGACCTTATATTTTAATTCAATATAACAACTCTATAGACATAATAAAACCCGTGTTGAATAGCATGCCTACTTAGCTATAGAAAGCTGTATAAATAAATCTAATTTGATACTAAATATAACCTATTTAATAAAAACTTGATTTTGAATTAACTGTCTATTTACTTAGAAAGCACGCCTAAATATTGAATAATTCTATAATAATTCTAAATATTTAATGAAAACGGGTTTTAAACTATATGTCTATTTCTGTAGGAAAGACTTTCGCTTGGCCGTGTATTACCCTCCATTCATTCATCCAGTCCTTTGGCACAAGACGCCCGTTAATGACTACGTAAGAAATTAAATGACCTCTCTTTACCTCCAGACCAAAACTATTTCAAAAGTTAATTTCTGTGTGTTATTGAATGTGTTCATATTCAATCATCAAGAGCGTGCATGCTTTAAATTGACATTATATAGCACTCTAGAAGTAACTCACTAAAGAGCTATATAAATTGTCATTAAATGCCATTACATTCGGTGTTAATTAGGCTACTTAACTTCACATATAAATTGTTGTCGACGTCGACGGCCCTGGCAGTCGCAAAATGTCGCTAAACACTGGATACTACTACTACTACTAATAATATATTGTTGAGTTATGTTTAGAACTTTAGACATAAGCCTGGCTAAAGGAGGAGGGCGACGTCAATGGCCTGTGATGCCAAAAGATGTCGTTGAACATTGGAACTACAACTAGAAGTAGTTGCTTCCTTGCCTCAGCGTAGGGTCAGTTCGATGTTCGTTGGCAAATCAAGCTCTGAGATGCATTGAACTGAATAACACAGCGAAGAAACTTAATGGGTCCATCTTTAAGCAATGTCCCCACACTCTGCAAATCTGAGACGGGTCGATTGGAAAGGTATTCGCTCATTTATTGCAAGTTAATTATCCGAGTTATTCTCGTGACGAGAACCTGTATCATACGATTGCGCTCTATCAACTACTGATCACAGAGAGCCCCGTGAAGTAGGCCCACTTCACTGGAATACATTGCAATATAGCTGAACACTTATATAGCTCCTTTAAGGTACCTCCTCGCCATCTAAAGGATGCTGCAACTAACTGATGCTAGATTTCGCAAAGAACATCAAGTTCATCTGCAGGCGAACGATGCTCGAAAATAGCTGGAAACTTTTGTCACTGACAGGCACTCACATGCTTGTAGAACCTGAAAGATCGCTTTGTATTACTGTAGATCCTCCATGAGAAGCTTTAGCAGGCCAGCCCAAACACCCTCTGACTATGCCCACTTTTTGAGCAGTCCACTTATTTTGAAATTGAAATGAATGTATGTCATAATAATCTCATCTGATCATTTTTTCTTTTTATCGTGTCTGGTAGGGAAATGGACAGTATGACGTCGAGTTTCCAACACCCGATGTAGGCTTTGCGGGAATATTCATAGAGGTAGATTTTCATTTAAAATCCAATGCAGTCTCCTGGTTTCGTCAAGAGTTGACTACTTCTCGCATTGAAACATGCATAACAAGAGTAGATTTCACCTTATTGTTGGACTTTTTGATCACAAAAACTATATTGGTTGATCACAAAAACTATATTGGTTGTAGATGATCGTATCAATTTTTCTGTATTTTCATGATATATTTTTCTCCCCCCCCCCATTCAGTGAGGGTAAAATCGGAGAGATTTCGGGGGACTTTGCATCTATAACCTCCCTTAACTTTAACCTTAGCCTTGATGTTAACGGCGTAAAGGCGTAGCTCGAAGTAGCGCTATAGAAATGTTCTTTGACTTAACTCTGAGTTCGATTACACCGTGGATGACATTGTGGTTGTCCTGCAGTGTCTGTGGACGAGCCTGACTGGAATTCGTCTCTACCTGACAACCGAGGTCCAAGTCACTCCAGACATCTATCCAGCGCCACCTTGCTACGGAGAGGAGTGCTACGCTTACCTCATCTGATCCAGCGGAATACCTGTGGTCCGTTACTCCGCTTAAAATCAACACTTGGACAACTGAAAGTCTTGGAAGGACAATTCCATTTGAAACTTGGATTGAAAATTCGCTTAGGTCCGTTAAATCGAGTTTATTTAAAAAAGAAAATTGAAGACTTTTCTTCAGAATAATTATATGGTAATTCTGACGATGACTTTGAGAATTAAAACAATATGAAATGATCGAATGTGTTTTCAATTTGTAATATCGTCTTCGTTCATATTCGCAAAGGAAACGGTTTTCAGCATTTCGACAAATCGCACAAAGACTCGCTATAAATATTCAAAGCATATGATGGCTAGCTAGCTGATCGTATCTTCCAGGCTTTTGATTTCTGTTATTATCATCTGTGGCGTGCTCCTCTCTGGAGCGTTGCCATTTCCACAACGCACAACCAGCCATCTCTATTCTGTGATCGTCTCCAGGCCATAAGTAACCCGAAGTTCAATTAGCGCAGTTCAGCTTCCACTGTTCTTGTCCACGTGTGGCGAGGGCATCCGACAGGTCTCTTCCAACCTCTCCGAGGGCCGGAAATCATCGCTCGCAAGGCCTTGGCATGGTCCTGATAACCTTTGATTTATCTAACGCACACTATGTATCAAATAATGACAGTCTTGCCACGTTAGCCAAACAACTATTTCGTCTCATCGGTCGTGGCTCTCTTTATGAATATTACCGCAGGTTATCTAGGAATATGTAATAAGATACCAGCTTTAGTTAAAATGATTTTAATTCCCAAGGCTTTTGCAAGCGACACATAACTCGTATGGTAACCTCACTTTGGCCGCAGGTGGCGACAAAATCAGCAAAAAGCTTAAGAACAGAAAAACCATGTCCACGAGCAGAAGGAGACGAAAAACGGATAAAAAGAACCAAAACGGCCCCGTAGAACTAAATAAGTCATCAAGGCAGGGAGACTAAGCACGAAGCATTAACCCTTTGTTCGCTGAAGACTAGGGAGTTGTTCGGCTTTATATCTTTTATCTGGAGATGGCGAGGATTAATCGTGGTCATATCCATCGATTTGCAATTCCACTCAAAGACAAAGGCTGAACATTTGAAAGACGACAAAGAAGAATATTACTTCGAATTTTGCTTTAAAAGGCGTTTAAGTCGAGATTATTATTTACAGACAACTAAATAAAGAATATTTCTGTAGATTAGATAATCTAGGTCTCCTTAACGAGGGCATCGAGAATTTGACCCAATGTAACCGAGTCATGGCAGCCAAGCGCCTATTGCGCCGTCTATTAACCTCGACGACCCAGCTACAAGCATCAACTGTCTTCATATTTGGAGACGTGTTGTTCTAGATGTTTCTCGCTATTATCAGAAAATGGTTGGCAAAGATAAACAAACACATGTTGCGTTCTCATACTCGTTGCATGGGGGACAATGGGTCAAGCTGTTCCGTTACAAGGACGTTCAGCAGAACACAGTAGGACAATCAAAATAAAAGGCGTTTCGTAATCAAACGGTGCAAAGCTGGTTATTTGAACTAATAGAGCGAAATGGGAAATCCGCATGCGAGCTGTGAATGCCGTCTATTTTATGCGAATTACTGAAGATTTCTATGGCTTCCTTTGTCTGTATATTCAAACGCGCCATTACAGGTCTAGTCGAGGGAAAAATTGATGCACCGATTGGGGAGTTTGAACTGTTCGAATATCCTTCTACCCTGATGTTTTCCGAAACTGGGAATCAGTAGAGGCTAAGGGCTTACAAGAACGGCCACATCCACTTTAGGGTCTAGCAGTGTAACTTACAAGGACGTAGCTTGACCTCTAGAGCTGCGGGTCATATATTGGGAGAGGAACGTTTGGCCCAGGGCTCGGTCTGGGCCGAGACTCCTTGCCTTTCTTTGCCACAATATTGTCTGTTACTCCCGCACCCTACCGAAGAGACCATTAGCCACACAATAGCAATATAACTTTAAACTACTGTCAGCTTGTTATATCATACACTGAAGACATCTCGTCGATATGAGAATTGGCTGAATCGTCAACGAATTGTGACTCAAAAGTTATTTTTCACTTGGCCTACTGCTGTTGAGATAACCAACGAATTGCGCCGTATAAGTAGCTTGGACTTCTGTGTCTAAAAACGCTTTCGACTGGGTTGACTATCTGATCGATAGCAACGATGTCGTACGTTTCGTTGCTTGTCCTGTGTGCGGTTGTGTTGTGCGGCGCTTACGACTGGGTAACGTCTCTCTCTTCTAGTTCAGTTGAAATTCTTAAGAATTCCTTATGTATTCTGTCTAATCTCATCAAATCTAATGACTTCTGCAGCCCCGCCATCATAACGTAAAAAAGCGATAATAGATGACCGCTTCAGGTGCTACTGTAGTCAGAATTATAATCGACGGGAGAAGTCCATGACAGTCGAAATCCAGGAGTTAAGAGAAATCAGAAATAGGCTACGGTTGGTGTGGAAACAGTCAAGTGTTCAGTTGAGTTTAGTTCGTTTAGTTGCGTTTAGTTCTTTGCGGAGTATTGTCTATGAGTTGATATTAAACAGATTCTGCAGCTACGATTGTCCTGTTATAAGGGAAAACGTCTTCTTGTTCTGATTTAGAATTATAATTCGACTTCTTACCTATTTCTAGTTCGGGGCTATCACCACGACAGCGTCTTTGAGTGGTTTCCTCTGGAGGAAAGAGAGAGCGCGAGAGAGTGAGAGAGAGGAGAAAGAGAGAAAGAAAGGAAGAAAGAGACAGGGATATGGAGAGGGGAGGAGAAATAGAAAGACAGGTCGAATGTAAGACTAAAAAGAAAGAGGGAAGAAAAGTAGGCACGAAAGAAAGAGAGGAGTTAAGAAATGAAGGAGAACGGGATGATACAGAGAGAGAGTGAGAGAAAGAGAGAGAGAGGGAGAGAGAGAGAGGGAGAGAGAGCAAAGAGGGAATGAATGAGTGAGATGGACAGACATACAGTACACACAGACAAACAGACAGGGGAACAATATGCAATTATTCTGCGCACTGACATATAGATTGAAATCGATAGGTTGTGATTATGTTTCTGACTACGCTTCGATCAGACGAAAAGTGAAAATCGAATGCGGACTTCCTACATGCCTCTAGTTAACTGCAAGCTCTAACATTTCACTTCTCTAACTGCAGAATGAACCGACTGCCCTGGATGACTACGTCCATTTCGACGATGGAGTTTTCACCTGGAGTGAAATCGGTCAATACCGCTTCGATGCTGACAACGTCACCGTCTACCTGCTCAATATGACGTCACAGAAGTGGATAGACGGTAGGTGACCAGTGTCACGGAGGACATCGATGAGACTTTTTCTGTTTCTGCTTCGTTTGGTTGTAGAGTTACGAGGCAGTGGGATACTAATCCTCCCCTTACGGAGTTCGAAGCCATATGTAATAGCAGTGGCCTCCGATTCAAAGTCCGTTCCTAAACAATGTAGATCTAATGAAAGTAGCCTTGCATAGCATGGTACTTTAACTGCACTGATAGTGAGTTCAGAGAGACAGTTATAAATCCACAGGAACAGTGCATCAGAAGCCAAGTATGAAGCTAGAAGCTGATATAGTCTTGGTCCTTATCTCAAGTAAGTTTGACAGTCATGTTTGCATGATGCTTTCAAACAATGTTATATAGGGGTACATTAATAGTTCACGTAGGCAAATAGGAGCTGTATACTTATTGATCTGTGATGTTGTCTTTCTGCCAGAGACGTTTTCAACTCAGCCGATTTGGTGGCACATGATGGGAGTGGCAATTCCTGACGAAGTGAAGCTTGACGTGTCCTACCTGTGGATAGATGGCGGCAGTAATCGCCCAACCACGAAACCACCAAGCAACGACTCTGGAGTGGTGGACGCTGTCAGACTCTATGCACGCCTCACCGGATACTTTGGCGCATTTGTTCTCCAAGTTCCTAACCAACCCATATATTTTTATGTGAGAGACAGGTTTTCTATGCTTTTCAATGTTTAAAGAAGTTTTTTCTATAAGGCGTTCAAGCGCTTTTGTGGTTTCTTAAGTTCTTCGACTCTAAACAAGTTTCAACAATGCCTTCATCAGCTTCACTGGCTTCCTGTTGAATGGCGTATTAAGTTCAAGCTTACAGGTTTGACCTTCAAAGCCGAGAATATCAGCCTTCAGTCATGTATTTATATATACTAATTCCATACCGCCCTCCCAAACTGTTGAATTCTTCCAATATAGGCTTATTACGAGAAATTATATTCAGGATCACGAGCTTTTAACTGCCAGGTAACAATCATCATTTAGATCACTTGACAAGACGCTGTATCTTATTCTGGCATTCTCTGTGCTACTTCTTGGCCCATAGCAAACGTACATCGACGCCTCAGATTCGGTTTCACTGATTGCGCTTCAAATAAAATGGAAAATATATAAAAATGTGTTAACGACGATCTGTACAGAATGATCCGAGATTCGAAGAACGAAGCGAGGATGAGATCATCGCTTGGACTTGGCATTCTTACATTACGGATTACTCGGACAATCCTCAGGTCATCCTTCGAATGCCAATGACCAAGGTCAGTCAGTCAGTTCATCCTGTCCTCTGCTAGTGTCGATGGGAGCATCTAATATTCCCACCACCTGTCCCGCTCCAATCTGCTCTGACCTCTGTTGGAGTGGCCTCGGCAGTTCTGGAAGACGACGCGAAGGAAAACCAAACTCAAGTCATGAATTGCGATGGTGATGATTATGATGATGATGATGATTATGGTGATCAGGAGGAGGAGGAGGAGGAGAAGGAGGAGGAGGAAGAGAAGGAGGAGGAGGAAGTAACGGAAATGATGATGATGGTGGTGATGATGACGACGACGATAATGATTAAAAGGAGGAGAAGGAGAAGGAGGGTAATGATGATGATGATTGTGATGAAGACGATGATAATAACAATAATGATTGATGACGATGATAAGCTATGTTTGGTTGTAGTCGGTCGTAAGAGCGATGGATGCTGTGACGCAATTTGTTGCTCAGAAACTGCCAGGACATAACGTCGATCGGTTTATAGTTGCCGGTGCATCAAAGGTACAGTAGATCAAAGCCTCTTCTTCGTTCATTCCGCGCCTATTCAGTTATTAATTATTGACATTTCAGCCTTTGCAATCTCTTAGGATGTCTTTCACTCAAAACTGAAAACAAACCTTTTCCACAAATCCACTTCCTGGTTTCTCTTCGTACCCTTTTCGATCTTGTCGTTTCAATTCCAAACATCATCCACCGTAGCCGCCTGACGTCCACCCCAACCGACCTTTGGATCTTGTCCTGGAACCGAGTATGACCATCCCTGCCTATCGAATGTTTTCATTAAGCGCTGTAAAAAATCTTTTTCCTGCGACTTAGTTTTCTTTAGACGCTAGAAGAAATCTCGAGTTTACTATTGTGATTATAATTATTCATTCATATTCGTAAAGAGAAACTGCATACATTGATGGCTTTCCAATGCAGAACTAGACCTTTTCGAATGAGAACTGTGTGACCAGTTCATCAATGGAAAGAAGTAACAAAATTACACTCTGTTGCATATACACCGGATAAAACGAAAATGTAAGTTTAGAAAAGTTGGGTTAAATTGAAGCTTAAAAGGCAAAGCAAGATGCAACAGCGTTCTTCTCGAAAAGCCCAATCTTAACCAAACTACCTTTTAATGCCTTCAACATATACTAATGTAACAATTAATTTAAATACTGAGTCACATCGCCTTTGAGTAGAAGTAGGTCCTGTAGATGCGCAACATAACGCCATTACGCTACGGTTACATCTTATGAATTGCATTTGACAGAGAGGTTGGACGACTTGGAGTACGGCGGCCACGGACAGGCGAGTCTTCGCTGCAATTCCGATGGTCATGAGTCTGCTCAACTTCAACGACGTACGTTCCAACGCCATCTTACATCATCCGAAAATCAGTCATATATAGACAGATTTGTTCTTTTCTAATTCTAACCTCGGTTAAGCGAGAGGGAAGGTGGTCTATGGGATACGCGTTTGGTCAATGATCATGCGGTTGCGGGTTCGACTCCATCTAACAATCATGAACAAGTTGTTTGCCTATGTCACCAAGCATAATTATAATTTGATTTTCTATCTATCTACCTTTCTATCTATCTATCTATCTATCTATCTATCTATCTATCTATCTATCTATCTGTCTGTCTTCTATGTTCCTGACAAGAGTCAGAAATGTTTTCAAAAGAGTCTGTAAATCTCTCGTTCTGCTGGTGATTGTTACAACAGACCCTTCAGGCTCATTACCGTAATTTGGGCGGCGCCTGGTCCTTCGCTTTCTTCGACTACTTTGTGCTCAACATGACGTCACATATACACGATGACCAAGTCACGAACTGGGAATATGGACTCTGGACCTACGAGGACATGTTTCGTGAGTTTCTTTTCAACCAATTCTCCAATTTAATCTAATGACTTCTATGGTGTCGTTATCATAATTCACCTGGCATCAATCGATAGCGTCGCTTCAAGTGAAATCTTGTTCATTTTCATCATCATAATCATCATCATAATTGTCATCATCATCACCGTTATCTACACCATCCGTACCATCCGTATCTTCAGCATCGTTGTCACCAACCTAGTACGCAACGTGCTTCGTATTTTCATTTAGATAATTGTTCAGCCTGGAGTGAGAACTAAAGTGAACATTCAGCTGACTGAATACTATACTTGTAGGTTATAAGGAAAGACTGGCTCTCATTCCGAAGCTGCTCGTCAGCGCAACTGGAGACGAGTTTTTCCTTCTGACCGATACACTCACTTGGTGGAATGACATGGGTGGCCCAAAATGGATCATGTAAGTCAAGTTGTGTTTAGGAGCCGATGTTTAGCGACATCTTATGGCTGCCATGGCCGTTGACATCGACATCACTTTACTGTACTTTTGAATGGAGAGGATGCGCTAATGGTGAGTATATAACCTAGAGTGGAAGGGTTTAGAAGTTATCTAAATGGACCTTTGAATTTCATGTTACATAATCTAATGTTCAACGACATCTTACGGCTGCCAGGGTATTTACCGTCGTAGTCATAACCGTAAAAATTTAGAGAGCGCACAAGGAAGGCTAAGTTACGGGGAACCAGCTTATTCACAGGCTTTCAGTCAAAACAAAATTGATTGTCAGGAAGAGTTCTAGGTCGAGATCCAAGGGTCAGGCAGGCAGACGGTCAGACGGCTACGGTGGATGGTATTTAGAATTGGAGCGGCAAGATAGATAAGGGGAAGAGGAAGAATCAGAAATAGGACTTGTGGAAGAGGAGTGATTTAAGTTTAGAGTTAAGACCTGCGCAGAGAGATTCGACGTCGACTTAACGTTTCTTTAGAACGAGCACAGTCTCGCCTTTTTAACTTTATTATTTTAACGTTAGCTTGAGGTGTCTTCATTGACAAGTTGTTCTTTAAAAACGGATGCTTCTTTCCAAAAGGTCAGAGTGTTACTGTCTTGAAATGTAGCGCACAATATTGGAATAACTGATGTAAGAGAAAGAAAATCATTCCTCAATTTATTCCAGTCCAAATTCACGAAAGGATAAACATACGTAGGACTAAATTTAACAGCGGATAACAACAGAACTAAGTTACTCCAGAAATATGGCGTGAATTAATGCGCTTTGTTATTCGGTTTCAGGATGAACCAGAACGCGGAGCATTCGCTAGCGCCGTGGTATATCAAGATCTTAGAGACAGTTGCCTCGTGGTCGATTCAGCTCTTGGAGGTAACCAAGAACATCTACCGATTAATCGGTTCAATTATGTTGTTCTCGCTAAAAGTTGACCACTGCTGCCATCATAATTGCTGTCCACAGTAGCACCATGCTGTCTAACCCGGCCTAACCCCCGGGGACTGACCTGGCACAGAAACTGACCCAAAAAACCTGGCTCGTGCGGACTTAATCTGTAACAGCGCTGGCGAATAAGCTGGTCTCTCCATCACAGCTTTAATGTAGCACTGAGAGATTTCTGAGACTTTCGTTTACGTTTCCATTCTTTCTCTTCTTCACCTGCCTCTGTATCTGCCTTCTTCTTCATAATCATCGTATATCTGCAACTGCCAGATCCCTCGGGACGAGTGGGGAATTTATCTATAATCGTAATCGTAATTCCAAGATTTCTACAGCGCCCAACGAAAGCCGCGCCGCAGGGACCAGCTTATTCACAGGCGCTCAGTCAAAACAAAATCGTTAGGCAAAAGGGTTCGGTTCCAGGTCAAGATCCAAGAGTCAGGGGTGGTATAAGGGTGGAGGCGGTCCCCCTCCCGCCCCATTTGGTTATATGCCGGCGCCCCTCACACCCGACCCATGTGTGGTGGACTGCCAGAATGTGACACCTCATCTCACGCAGACATCCTGGAGCTGCCATTGAATTATCTTATTTTTTCCTATCATTTTCCCTATCGTATCGCATTTGAGTTTAAATCATTCGTCCGAAGTTCGGGTCTTGACTTTTCTACGACCTTCTTACACAAACCCTGACATGACCTGACCTGATCTGTGATGACATGACCTGACCTGACCCAGATGTCTGATGTGCGTTTAGGGTCCGCCAGTTCCGAATCTAAGTTGGCAGCTCGAAGAGACTGGCCACAGCGCTAAAGTCACTCTTACCGTCGACGAGATTCCAGATGAGATCACCGGTTGGTACGCATTCACGTGGAAGAACGACACGAGGTGACAGCAGATGATTCATCGGCCGCTTTCTCTTACCACATGTAGTAATCTAGATTTTTTGAAAAGGTTTTTTTCTATTGTTAAAGGAAGAAAAGCAACGATGTAATTTGTCTTCCTTTGGCTGACTGTCAGAAACAGTTCCCACTTAACATTAACATTAAAAAGCCACAGACTCTATTTTGGAAGTTTTCCTGAAATAGGTCATTGAGAAGAAATGACGAGCATATGCGTTAATGCAATGCTGGCTTATTTTTGACTGAGTCTACAATATTTCTGGCTAGCTTCGATTGCAGACTATGGCTGACTATGTTTCGAATTTTTCTCGTTGGCTCACTTTACAACACTCCCTCCGTTTGGCTCAGTTTTAAATATTTCTTGCTGAAATTGTTTACAAGATTCATAATTGTTTAAGTCTACAATATTCCTGGCTTGTTGGTTATTCCAAATTCATACTTTACTACCACAGAAAAGACTTCCGATTGGCAGTTGGCTATCCGCCATTCATTCATCCAGTCTTCTGGAACCAAATACCAGTAAACGATTATGTAAGTGGGACTTGCTACTTCCTTGTGTCGTTCTTTTAGAGGCTTTTACTTACCTGAAACGATTATGCTTTCATTTATCTTAATTTACCTTGCTAGACCTTACCTTGTCTGAACTGATATCTCCTTAACCTATCTTACCTTGCCTGACCTGAGCTTGTTTTAACTGTCCATATCAAATATGTTACCGATCTGCAGAAAGATTTTGAGGAGGTGACTGAAGGACATTTTTAACTGCAGCATCTTAATTCTTGTAATCAACCGATATGCTTTGCGATTTGTTCAAAGTAAACCTGATAAGAATAGCAGCGAGGCTCACGATGTGGGGTACGGTAGCCGATGGGTTAGAGCGCTCGCACGGAGAGTGCGGGTTCGACCGCCTCCTCTGAGACGGTTACTGTGTAGGCACCTTGATCAGGTCCTTCACTTACAATTGCTCAGCGCCATCGATTGATGAGTAATCATTAGATAGTGTCGCTTAATAAATGCAGAAATAAAAATGTCTCTTCATCGCTCATTTATTGACGTCATGTTAATTGTGATAACGGCGCTATAAAAATAGTCACCACATTGGTGAAGTTGGATCAAATCCGATAAAATTAAATGAAATGACATCAAATTAGATTCGAAATTAGACTCTCAAAAACCCCAATAATTTAATTTTTTCCATGAAATATGATAATAAGATGGTGCAAAACTTACAACGATTTACATGAGACAATTTCTGGCACAGGGCAACGGCCTGTACGATGTGGAACTCGAGACGCCTGAATTGGGATTTGGTGGACTCTTCATTGAGGTTAGTTTAAATCGATATATTTATCTCACAGTTCGAAGTAGGCTATGTGTGCCTCAGTCTCCGCCTCCTTATCAGTGGCACAGCAGAAGTCGATTCAGCCGGTTCAATGACTCCTGGCCAGCGACCACTTAGGACGACAGCCGGTTCTACAGTACTACTTTTAAGCATCAGACTGTTTTTAAATGATACATACATACTAGATATTTTACACTGCATTCTGTAGGCGTGCCTGTAAAATAAGTTAGGATTGCGATACTTTCTGTTTAATAATTTTCAAGGGTAATTGCGAATCTAAACAGATACGAATTCCTAGCAGAACCTGGTGCGATATTTAAATTCCTAGAGCTCTTTGATTATTAAAAAGGCGCTATATTAACTGCTTTGATACATGCATACATACATATGTACATATATACATACGTACATACATACACACATACATATATGCATACATACATACATACAAGTCTTGCTTGCATGCATCTATTTGTTCTTGGAAGACTTTCTTTGTCATTTGTTTTTCAAGGCAATCTGGAGGAGATTTACTGGATTACCACTCCATCTGACAACACAAGTCCAAGTGACTCCGGATATCTATCCAGCTCCACCGTGCTACGGAGAGGAGTGCCATGGATCCCTCGTCTAGCCTCGTTTTTCCGCATCTTCCGAATAAAACAACTGAAGATTAATGTCGAAAACAACAGACTTAAAATTATCGCACAAACAAATTTTCCAACGATATAAACAAAATCAGATAATTAAAAAACAGCGATCTCATCAAAAACCCTTTATTGAATACTTTACAACAGCCTATAACTGTCACATTTTCAAGACTAGGCCTATGTAAGAAATGAAAATATATGAGTAAACAAGAATTTATAGAGAGTCTCAGTAAAACAATGGCGCTGCATAAATATATCCAGATACACCCGGGGATTTTAAGGGTAGAAATACAATGTATTTGCTCACATGCAATTCTGAAAGTGTATGTTCCATAATAAAGCGTTCAAATGCCATGTTTTTTCATTTGGTAAAATTCCTTGTGAACGGACTTATAAAGCTTACCATAACAGTTTAAAATTTAAAGTGAAAAGAGTCAAAGTAGAAATTTGTTTAGATGAATGTTCAGCAAAATATTTCTCATAAAATCATAACAACTTCGTGGACACCGTTTCCCTCTTGCTTTTCCTCTTCTTTTCCTCTTTCCTTGGGTATTATAGACATAGTAAAACACTCAAACGTTGGCTTAAAATTCTTTTGACCAAAATCTTGAACCTTGTTTGATAACTTGACTCATTTCTTGAATAAACTCTCCTTGTACTAACTCGTCAATAGTCCATCTGCTTGAATGAAAACTAATACAAAAACATATCAGACATACGGTATTTTTCTACTGAACACAACATCAATCTATTGTGCCACAGATGCAGCTAAATTTTGCCAAAATGTAAATACCTGTAAAAAAAACGAAATACCTCAACGTCACACGAAATCTGTGCCAAGAAACGTTGACTAATTCATCTCAATCGAATCAAGTCCCGTGAAGGTAAAGTTTGAATAGAAAAGATCCAATCGAGAGAACTTGAGCGATTCTGAGGCGTGGCATTAAATATTGTTGAAACTTTTAAGCACAAATCCTGTCAGAGTTCTTTGAGTAATGCACCGTCGAAATCTTGCTCTTCCAAAATGAATGCAAAGTCTGATTTCTCTGGAATCTTGTTTCCACAATGAAAAGCTTCGCAGTTTTGTTTTAATTGTAGCAGGACAGAGGCTATCCTAACTCTTTCCTCCCAGTTGCCTCTTTTCTGTAAGCGCTTGAAAAGCGGTCGGTTCGATTATGGCTTCGTGCTGCGTCTCTGATGAGTTTTTTCGAAGAGGCGCTATATAAATTCGTGACTGCATTTAGAATATGTGTAGCTCCTACGAATATGAAATATGCTGTTGGACTGGATGATGGATAAAGAAAGAAGAAGAAGGGGGATACAAAGAAGTTAAAGAAAGGGCAGAGAACAGAGAAGAGTGGCGTCGTTGGACTCTTGGACCTGAATAACGACAGAACACTGAAGAAGAAGTGTTTCGAGCATATATTCTCAGATCCGTCACTTATTGAAAACAGGCAACTGAACTGGTATGCTCACACAGCGGATTGTCACCTAGAGATAAATTCACTGAGTTTTTCTAATCCTCAAATCGTTTGAAACTTCAGTGATTTAATGTAGGCATAAAAACGAGCTCACCTTCACAAGGAGGCGGAAAACTGGTCCAGGTTTCATTCGCTGTGCAAATAACTGGTTTCTGTTTCGTCTTGTCAGGGAACTGGTATCCAGGCAGACAAGAATAGGTGATGACCTTGTCGTAGTAGGTATCGTTGCTGTCACGAGTTGCATTCTCAACATCTATGTATCAGAGCCGGACAGGTAACTAAAACACAACGACACAACAACCATTCGTGCATACGATTTACGTATATAATTATTTATTAATGCGAAAATAATTCTAAATTACACTGCATTGAAGTGTATGTAGAATCTTTGAATAGATCTATTCTCCACTGGTTCTCCACTGGTTCACACAAGCTCTCACTCACTGAAGATCAATAAAGATAAGTTTCTTCATACAATTCTCTGTCTTATTGCATTCTAGGTATAATTTCTTCATATACTGTACAGTACTTCCCTCTGATTCATAAGTTTTACATCCCAGCTCAGACTATCTTACAGTGAAGACACCTTATCCCCTGAACGTTCCTAGCGTTGGGTCTATTTCTCCTCTCGTTCACATTATCTCCTACTAAAATACATGTTCGCTATCATCCATAGGTCACCTCCCACTTCTTCGAGCCACAAAGTACAACTTATGTGCAATAAGTCTTCTTACTCTGGCACTCAGGAAAGCTGGCTGGTTCCCACTGAGCCGACGCAGAACAGCGTTGACTTTTGGACGTCGAATTGTCGGAGTATTTGAATCCCTGGTCGCATTCGTAGTTGACAATCGTGTCGTAGGGAGGTTGATCTGACGAGTAGTTGGTTGTTGCGTTTGGCTTCTGGACGACCGCAGGGCAGATCTTGGCTGAAGAAAAACAATGCGTCGGTTATTTGAGAAGAGAGGGTGAAGAAGATGAGGACGATATGGCAGTTGCAGGAAGAGCTACAAGTGATGTATGCCACTTCTGTTTTGAATTGAAGGTCTTAGGAATATTAACAAAGAGATGTACTTTTTTAGAAACAGCAATAGACGTCATTTTCACTCTAGACATGTGATTGACTGGTGATGCTCAAAGCACTGTAACTGCCATTGTGATTATCGCCATGATGATGCTATCATGACATCACCTTAAGATCATATTCATTCGTTCATTCATTCGTTCGTTCGTTCATTCATCCGACAGACAACCTCTCAGCTGGCCAATGAGATACTCGTTCGTTTTTTCATTCAGTCAGAGACGTCATTTGAGTGGCGATAGATGGAACAGAGAGGTAGAGGAAGACAGACAGTCACGAATTATGAGCCATTAGTTAGTTCATTGAATTTAAATCCAAAGAAGAAGGTTGTTAAACTGACGCCAGCAGTCGGGAATACTTGAGTCGTTCCACTGCTTCGTTTCAAGGCACGTTATCTGCAGCTGGTTGTCGAAGGTCCTCGCGTCGATGTAGTAGCCCGGGTCGCAGGTGTAGGTCACGACCGTCTCAAACAGACGAGTGTATGTATTCGGTATTATGTTCGCTGCCTTTGGTACCTCCGGACACAGAATGGCTGCAACCAGCCAACATATGCATCTGTGTGTTGTGTACTTAATGTGATGGCAAAATGTTATTTGCTGGCCACATTAAGCTAATGTTTCTTTTTGGAGAAAATATTTCACACAAGACTGCACATGTTCGGTAAACGATAGCTGACTATTAGATATACATCAATGGAACCGCACATCGGATATCAGTGAACCTCATGATCTAACTGACCTCTAACAACGTCTAGGCGAATGTACTTTTGAAAGAATATTAATGGCGTTCTATAAATATCCAGCTTCGCTACAATACATCATATCAGCATGACTCTTGCGTACTTAAATTGATATAGCGCGGGTTTATCTGGCGCAGAGTATCGTGATACCATATGACCTCGGATTAGATCACTTTGACAGTAAAATATGAGAGACAGAAAAAGAGAAAGAGAGAGAGAGAGAGAATGCAAAAGAGGGGCAGAGAAAGAGAGATAGAAAGAGATAGAAAGACACGAAGACTGAAGCAGAGACAGACAGACGTCGTAGGTTTGTCTGCTTACGTTCGCAGGCGGTGAGGATGGGGTACCACCATCAGTTCTGCTGACAGGTCATGACCCGGCTCCGATACTCGGCTCCATCGACGATGAACCGATGTCCATTGATGCACGTCAGCGTCGATGTGTTCCAGAAGTTGGCGTCTGTCGCACTCGGCGTCGCGTCGGCGTCGCGTTGGCAACGTACGGTAACGGAAAACATCGATCGGCTACAAAAACAGTTCAAGAATGGTCACTGCTGCAGAGCGACCCGTCACTGCGCCAACCGTAGTCGTGGACTCGAAAATTAAGCGCAGGGCACCCGCTAATTCAGGAATGTTGCCCAAAGTCTTGTTAAATAGTTACTATAATATATATTTATTACTTTTTGTTCATCAGTAAAAAGTTAATGCTGACTTCCTTTAGTGCTCTTCCACGTATTCATTCATCATGTCGATCAATTACTAGTAAACGCCGCATTCCTATAATATATATTATATTTCTAGATATATAGTAACACAGGTAGATAGACAGACAGACAGATGACAGACAGACAGACAGGCTGAAAGACAGACAGATGACAGACAAACAGACAGGCAGGCAGACAGACAGAGAGATGCCTAAGTTTTTACATTCCTTTTGGACTAAGGCTCTGCTCCGTCCAACTTAACTTCTTTTTGTATTCCAGTTTCCTCGTTGCCTGCCCATGCCTCCCTTCGCTCAGCTACCCGTGGTCTTTTGGTAGTCCCTCGCGTCCGCACTATAACTGCCCAGTCCAGGAGCTTTGCCTTTGTTGGCCCTTCCAGCTGGAACTGCCTTCCTCTTGACCTGCGGCTTCAGTTTCTTAGTCTCTCTCCTACCCAGTCTCGCAAACGCCTGAAATCCTTTTTGTTTGTTCAAGTCGGGAGCGCCACTGTTGACTAAGTGGCGCTTTATAAATGTTCGTTTACAATTACAATTACAATTACAATCATCGCAGCTAATGTTTGAACAGACTATATCAACTATCAATATAATGACAAATGAAGATATATTTCCAGAATGTTGAATTCTGTTTGCAGGTTGAAATAATTCCACATAGAACTAAAAAACCCAATCCGTGTTAACATTTTCTGTGAATCGTTAATCCTTTGTTTATGATTGCTGACTGTAGACCCTTCAGGCTCATTACCGTAATTTGGGCGGCGCCTGGTCCTTCGTCTTCAGCGACTACTATGCGCTGAACTTGACCGCCCACATCCACGACGACCAGATCACGAACTGGGACTACGGACTCTGGACCTACGAGGACATGTTCCGTAAGTTGTCGGCATTTATTGATGATGATGATGATGATGATGATGATTATGATTATGATGGTGATGATGATGATGATGATGATGATGGTGGTGGTGGTGAGAAAGAAGAGGAGGAGGAGGAGGAGGGAGAGGATGAGCAGGATAATGATGATAATGATGATGACGAGGACAAAGATGACGACAACGAAGTTGTTGTTGTTGATGATGATAATGATGATGAAGACGACGGTGATGATAATGATTGTAAGCTATTATTCGTTTCTTGTAGGTTACAAAGAGAGATTGGCTCTCATTCCAAAGCTGCTGATCAGCGCAACTGGGGACGAGTTCTTCCTTCAAACCGACTCGCACACTTGGTGGGACGAGATGCAGGGAGATAAGTGGATCATGTAAGGATTTCTCTAACCAGTCATCCAGGTTCCCAATCCACCCAAGGTACGTAAATCCCCAGAGAACGTAAATCCCCAGGGAACGTAAATCCCCTCAAGGAACGTAATTCTCTCAGGGAACTCAGCTATAAAATTAGACCGATCACTGATCAGGTAACGAGCAAACGGACTGGCCACCCGCGTCATATGCCGAGGTCAAGCAAAATGAAGTTGCAACTATTTCATACCCATGGCTGCCTTTCGAGGTTAGCGTAAGGAATTGACTTCTTCTTCCTTCTTCAGTTGAATGTGGACTTAAGACTTCTTCATGGCCTCCTAATCGTTATTCCTATCGTAATTGTTAAGATGACCATCGTCATTACTGCAACTGCTGCTGATGAATATTTCCAGTGTCCTCCTCTTCTAGAGAGGTCATAGCTCCCCAAATAAACTCTTGACCATCCAACTATCTCCAAGAATTAGAGGTTAATTAGGTCACTTGTTCACATTCTGATATGTCAACGGAATTTGTCATGAACTGCAGATTGTGTCATTCCTCTCGCCCCGTGTCAAGATTTCTAACACCGCTAATTAACTCTCGTTCTTAACAAATTGCATCGTCGAGAGGCACTTTGAAGGCCCTATGTAAATGTCTACTTATAATATATTTCTGATTACACGACATTATATTATTATTGTTACTGCCATAGGATGAATCCAAATGCGGAACATTCGTTGGTTCCTTGGTATCTCAAGATCAGAGAGACAGTCGTTTCGTGGGCAATGCTTCTTCTCGAGGTAAAGGCGCTAAGTAATTGCCAATGTCGTAATCATCATCGCCATCGTCATCATCATCATCTTCTTCTTCTTCTTCTTCTTCTTCTTCTTCTTCTTCTTCATTCAAGCGCCAAGTGTATTATTCAGCCAAACGTACATCGATGTCACTAGGGCCAAGGTGTTCCGAAGCTTCAGTGGCAGCGAGAGGAAACGGGAAGTGGAGTTCGGATCAGTCTGTCCGTTGACCAGGTTCCAGACAATATCACCGCCTGGTATGCCAACACGTGGAAGAATGAAAATTACTGCAGGTTGTCTAGGAATATGAATTAAGATACCAGCTTTAGTTAAAATGATTTTAATTCCCAAGGCTTTTGCAAGCAACACATAACCCGTATGGTAACCTCACTTTGGCTCCAGGTGGAGACAAAATCAACAAAAAGCCTAAGAACAGAAAAACCATGTCCACCAACAGAAGGAGACGAAAAACGGATAAAAAGAACCAAAACTGTCCCGTAGAATTAAATAAGTCATCGAGACAGGGAGACTAAGCACGAAGCATTAACCCTTTGTTCGCTGAAGACTAGGGAGTTGATGAAGACAGGAATGTTCGGCTTTATATCCTTTATCTTAAGATGGCGAGGATTAATCGCGGTCGAATCCATCGATTTGCAATTCCACTCAAGGACAAAGGCTGAACATTTGAAAGACGACAAAGAAGACTATTACTTCGAATTTTGCTTTAAAGGCGTTTAAGTCGAGATTATTATTTACAGACAACTAAATAAAGAATATTTCTGTAGATTAGATAATCTAGGTCTCCTTAACGAGGGCATCGAGAATTTGACCCAATGTAACCGAGTCATGGCAGCCAAGCGCCTATTGCGCGTCTATTAACCTCGACGACCCAGCTACAAGCATCAACTGTCTTCATATTTGGAGACGTGTTGTTCTAGATGTTTCTCGCTATTATCAGAAACTGGTTGGCAAAGATAAACACCTGTTGCGTTCTCATACTCGTTGCATGGGGGATAATGGCACGAGCTGTTCCGTTACAAGGACGATCAGCAGAAGACAGTAGGACAATCAAAATAAAGTGTTCGTTTAGTAATCTAACGGTACAAAGCTGGTTATTTGAACTAATAGAGCGAAATGGGAAATCCGCATGCGAGCTGTGAATGCCGTCTATTTTATACGAACTATTGAAGATTTCTATGGCTTCCTGTGTCTGTATATTCAAACGCGCCATTACAGGTCTAGTCGAGGGAAAAATTGATGCACCGATTGGGGAGTTTGAACTGTTCGAATATCCTTCTACCCTGATGTTTTCCGAAACTGGGAATCAGTAGAGGCTAAGGGCTTACAAGAACGGCCACATCCACTTTAGGGTCTAGCAGTGTAACTTACAAGGACGTAGCTTGACCTCTAGAGCTGCGGGTCATATATTGGGAGAGGAACGTTTGGCCCAGGGCTCGGTCTGGGCCGAGACTCCTTGCCTTTCTTTGCCACAATATTGTCTGTTACTCCCGCACCCTACCGAAGAGACCATTAGCCACACAATAGCAATATAACTTTAAACTACTCTCAACTTGTTATATCATACACTGAAGACACCTCATCGATATGAGAATTGGCTGAATCGTCAACGAATTGTGACACAAAAGTTATTTTTCACTTGGCCTACTGCTGTTGAGATAACCAACGAATTGCGCCGTATAAGTAGCTTGGACTTCCGTGGCTAAAAACGCTTTCGACTGGGTTGACTATCTGATCGATAGCAACGATGTCGTACGTTTCGTTGCTTGTCGTGTGTGCGGTTGTGTTGTGCGGCGCTTACGACTGGGTAACGACTCTCTCTTCTAGTTCAGTTGAAATTCTTAACAATTCCTTATGTATTCTGTCTAATCTCATCAAATCTAATGACATCTGCAGCGCCGCCATCATAATGCAAAAATGCGATAATAGATGGTCACTTCAGGTGCTTCTCTAGTCAGAATTATAATCGACGGCTGAAGTCCATGACATTCGAAATCCAGGAGTTAAAAGAAATCAGAAATAGGCTACGGTTGGTGTGGAAACAGTCAAGTGTTCAGTTGAGTTTAGTTCGTTTAGTTGCGTTTAGTTCTTTGCGGAGTATTGTCTATGAGTTGATATTAAACAGATTCTGCAGCTACGATTGTCCTGTTATAAGGGAAAACGTCTTCTTGTTCTGATTTAGAATTATAATTCGACTTCTTACCTATTTCTAGTTCGGGGCTATCACCACGACAGCGTCTTTGAGTGGTTTCCTCTGGAAGAAAGAGAGAGCGCGAGAGAGTGAGAGAGAGGAGAAAGAGAGAAAGAAAGAAAAAAGAAAGAAAGAGACAGGGATTTGGAGAGGGAGGAGAAATAGAAAGACAGGTCGAATGTAAGACTAAAAAGAAAGAGGGAAGAAAAGTAGGCACGAAAGAAAGAGAGGAGTTAAGAAATGAAGGAGAACGGGATGATACAGAGAGAGAGAGAGTGAGAGAAAGAGAGAGAGAGGGGGAGAGAGAGGGAGAGAGAGCAAAGAGGGAATGAATGAGTGGGATGGACAGACATACAGTACACACAGACAAACAGACAGGGGAACAATATGCAATTATTCTGCGCACTGACATAGAGATTGAAATCGATAGGTTGTGATTCTGTTTCTGACTACGCTTCGATCAGACGAAAAGTGAAAATCGAATGCGGACTTCCTACATGCCTCTAGTTAACTGCAAGCTCTAACATTTCACTTCTCTAACTGCAGGATGAACCGACTGCCCTGGATGACTATGTCCATTTCGACGATGGATTTTTCACCTGGAGTGAAATCGGTCAATACCGCTTCGATGCTGACAACGTCACCGTCTATCTGCTCAATATGACGTCACAGAAGTGGATAGACGGTAGGTGACCAGCGTCACGAAGGACATCGATGAGGCTTTTTCTGTTTCTGCTTCGTTTGGTTGTAGAGTTACGAGGCAGTGGGATACTAATTCACCCCTTACGGAGTTCAAAGCTACATGTGATAGCAATGGCCTCCGATTCAAAGTCCGTTCCTAAACAATGTAGATCTCATGAAAGTAGCCTAGCATAGCATGGTACTTTAATTGCGCTCATAGTGAGTTCAGAGAGACAGTTATAAATCCACAGGAACAGTGCATCAGAAGCCAAGTATGAAGCTAGAAGCTGATATAGTCTTGGTCCTTATCTCAAGTAAGTTTGACAGTCATGTTTGCATGATGCTTTCAAACAATGTTATATAGGGGTAGATTAATAGTTCACGTAGGCAAATAGGAGCTGTATACTTATTGATCTGTGATGTTGTCTTTCTGCCAGAGACGTTTTCAACTCAGCCGATTTGGTGGCACATGATGGGAGTGGCAATTCCTGACGAAGTGAAGCTTGACGTGTCCTACCTGTGGATAGATGGCGGCAGTAATGGCCCAAACACGAGACCACCCAGCAACGACTCTGGAGTGATGAACGCTGTCAGACTCTATGCACGCCTCACCGGATACTTTGGTGCATTTGTTCTCCAAGTTCCTAACGAACCCATATATTTCTACGTGAGAGACAGGTTTTCTATTCTTTTTAATGTTTAAAGAAGTTTTTTCTATAAGGCGTTCAAGCGCTTTTGTGGTTTCTTAAGTTCTTCGACTCTAAACAAGTTTCAACAATGCCTTCATCAGCTTCACTGGCTTCCTGTTGAATGGCGTATTAAGTTCAAGCTTACAGGATTGACCTTCAAAGCCGAGAATATCAGCCTTCAGTCATGTATTTATATATACTAATTCCATACCGCCCTCCCAAACTGTTGAATTCTTCCAATATAGGCTTATTACGAGAAATTATATTCAGGATCACGAGCTTTTAACTGCCAGGTAACAATCATCATTTAAATCACTTGACAAGACGCTGTATCTTATTCTGGCATTCGCTGTGCTACTTTTTGACCCATAGCAAACGTACATCGACGCCTCAGATTCGGTTTCACTGATTGCGCTTCAAACAAAATGGAAAATATATAAAAATGTGTTAACGACGATCTGTACAGAATGATCCGAGATTCGATGAACGAAGCGAGGATGAGATCATCGCTTGGACTTGGCGTTCTTACATTACGGATTACACGGACAATCCTCAGGTCATCCTTCGAATGCCAATGACCAAGGTCAGTCAGTCAGTTCATCCTGTCCTCTGCTAGTGTCGATGGGTGCATCTAATATTACCACCATCTGTCCCGCTCCAATCTGCTCTGACCTCTGTTGGAGTGGCCTCGGCAGTTCTGGAAGACGACGCGAAGGAAAACCAATCTCAAGTCATGAATTGCGATGATTATGATGATGATGATTATGGTGATCAGGAGGAGGAGGAGAAGGAGAAGGAGGAGGAGGAAGTAACGGAGATGATGATGATGGTGGTGATGATGACGACGACGATAATGATTAAAAGGAGGAGAAGGAGAAGGAGAAGGAGGGTAATGGTGAGGATGATTGTGATGAAGACGATGATAATAACAATAATGAATGATGACGATGATAAGCTATGTTTGGTTGTAGTCGGCCGTAAGAGCGATGGATGCTGTGACGCAATTTGTTGCTCAGAAACTGCCAGGACATACCGTCGATCGGTTTATAGTTGGCGGTGGATCAAAGGTGCAGTAGATCAAAGCCTCTTCTTCGTTCATTCCGCGCCTATTCAGTTATTAATTATTGACATTTCAGCCTTTGCAATCTCTTAGGATGTCTTTCACTCAAAACTGAAAACAAACCTTTTCCACAAATCCACTTCCTAGTTTCTCCTCGTACCCTTTTCGATCTTGTCGTTTCAATTCCAAACATCATCCACCGTAGCCGCCTGACGTCCTGCCCAACCGACCTTTGGATCTTGTCCTGGAACCGAGTATGACCATTCCTACCTATCGAATTTTTTCATTAAGCGCTGTAAAAGATCTTTTTCCTGCGACTTAGTTTTCTTTAGACGCTAGAAGAAATCTCGAGTTTACTATTGTGATTATAATTATTCATTCATATTCGTAAAGAGAAACTGCATACATTGATGGCTTTCCAATGCAGAACTAGACCTTTTCGAATGAGAACTGTGTGACCAGTTCATCAATGGAAAGAAGTAACAAAATTACACTCTGTTGCACATAAACCGAATAAAACGAAAATGTAAGTTTAGAAAAGTTGGGTTAAATTGAAGCTTAAAAGGCAAAGCAAGATGCAACAGCGTTCTTCTCGAAAAGCCCAATCTTAACTGTCCAAACTACTTTCTAATGCCTTGAACATATATTAATGTAACAATTCATTTAAATACTGAGTCACATCGCCTTTGAGTAGAAGTAGGTCCTGTAGGGGCGCAACATAACGCCATTACGCTACGGTTACATCTTATGAATTGCATTTGACAGAGAGGTTGGACGACTTGGAGTACGGCGGCCACGGACAGGCGAGTCATCGCTGCAACTCCGATGGTCATGAGTCTGCTCAACTTCAACGACGTACGTTTCAACACCATCTTACTTCATCCGAATATCAGCTATATACAGACAGATTTGTTCTTTTCTAATTCTAACCTCGGTTAAGCGTGAAGCAAGGTGGTCTACGGGTAACGCGTTTGGTCAATGATCATGCGGTTGCGGGTTCGACTCCATCTAACAATCATGAACATGTTGTTTGCCTCTGTCACCAAGCATAATTATAATTTGATTTTCTATCTATCTACCTTTCTATCTATCTATCTATCTATCTATCTATCTATCTATCTATCTATCTATCTGTCTGTCTTCTATGTTCCTGACAAGAGTCAGAAATGTTTTCAAAAGAGTCTGTAAATCTCTCGTTCTGCTGGTGATTGTTACAACAGACCCTTCAGGCTCATTACCGTAATTTGGGCGGCGCCTGGTCCTTCGCTTTCTTCGACTACTTTGTGCTCAATCTGACGTCACATATCCACGATGACCAAGTCACGAACTGGGAATATGGACTCTGGACCTACGAGGACATGTTTCGTGAGTTTCTTTTCAACCAATTCTCCAATTTAATCTAATGACTTCTATGGTGTCGTTATCATAATTCACCTGGCATCAATCGATAGCGTCGCTTCAAGTGGAATCTTGTTCATTTTCATCATCATAATCATCATCATAATTATCATCATCATCACCGTTATCTAACGATCCGTACCATCCGAATCTTCAGCATCGTTGTCACCAACCTAGTACGCAACGTGCTTCGTATTTTCATTTAGATAATTGTTCAGCCTGGAGCGAGAACTAAACTGAAAATTCAGCTGACTGAATACTCTACTTGCAGGTTATAAGGAAAGACTGGCTCTTATACCGAAGCTGCTCGTCAGCGCAACTGGAGACGAGTTCTTCCTTCTGACCGATACACTCACTTGGTGGAATGACATGGGTGGCCCAAAATGGATCATGTAAGTCAAGTTGTGTTTAGGAGCCGATGTTCAGCGACATCTTATGGCTGCCATGGCCGTTGACATCGACATCACTTTACTTTTGAATGGACAATTAATGCTATTGATGAGTATATAGCCTAGAGTGGAAGGGTTTAGAAGTTATCTAAATGGACCTTTTGAATTTCATGTTATTACAGAATCTAATGTTCAACGACATCTTACGGCTGCCAGGGTGTTTACCGTCGTAGTCATAACCGTAAAAATTTAGAGAGCGCACAAGGAAGGCTAAGTTACGGGGAACCAGCTTATTCACAGGCTTTCAGTCAAAACAAAATTGATTGTCAGGAAGAGTTCTAGGTCGAGATCCAAGGGTCAGGCAGGCAGACGGTCAGACGGCTACGGTGGATGGTATTTAGAATTGGAGCGGCAAGATAGATAAGGGAATGAGGAAGAATCAGAAATAGGACTTGTGGAGGAGGAGTGATTTAAGTTTAGAGTTAAGACCTGCGCAGAGAGATTCGACGTCGACTTAACGTTTCTTTAGAACGAGCACAGTCTCGCCTTTTTAACTTTATTATTTTAACGTTAGCTTGAGGTGTCTTCATTGACAAGTTGTTCTTTAAAAACGGATGCGTCTTTCCAAAAGGTCAGAGTATTACTGTCTTGAAATGTAGCGCACAATATTGGAATAACTGATGTAAGAGAAAGAAACTTAAATAATTCCTCAATTTATGCAAGTCCAAATTCACGAAAGGATAAACATACGTAGGACTAAATTTATCAGCGGATAACAACAGAACTAAGTTACTCTAGAAATATGGCATGTATTAATGCGCTTTGTTACTCGGTTTCAGGATGAACCAGAACGCGGAGCATTCGCTATCACCCTGGTATATTAAGATCGGAGAGACAGTTGCCTCGTGGTCGATTCAGCTCTTGGAGGTAACCATGAACATCTACCGATTACTCCGTTCAATTGTGTTACTCTCGCTACATGTGGACCACTGTTGCTATCATAATTGCTGTCCACCTTAGCATCACGCTGTCTAACCCGGCCTAACCCCCGGGGACTGACCTGGCACAGAAACTGACCCAAAAAACCTGACTTGTGCGGACTTAATCTGTAACAGCGCCGGCAAATAAGCTGGTCTCTCCATCACAGCTTTAATGTAGCACTGAGAGATTTCTGAGACTTTCGTTTATGTTTCCATTCTTTCTCTTCTTCACCTGCCTCTGTATCTGCCTTCTCCTTCATAATCATCGTATATCTGCAACTGCCAGATCCCTCGGGACGAGTGGAGAATTTATCTATAATCGTAATCGTAATTCCAAGATTTCTACAGCGCCCAACGAAAGCCGCGCCGCAGGGACCAGCTTATTCACAGGCGCCCAGTCAAGACAAAGTCGATAGCAAAAGGGTTCGGTTCCAGGTCAAGATCCAAGAGTCAGGGGTGGTATAAGGGTGGAGGCGGTTCCCCTGCCGCCCCATTTGGTTATATGTAGGCGCCCCTCACACCCGACCCATGTGTGGTGGACTGCCAGAATGTGACACCTCATCTCACGCAGACATCCTGGAGCTGCCATTGAATTATCTTATTTTTTCCTATCATTTTCCCTATCGTATCGCATTTGAGTTTAAATCATTCGTCCGAAGTTCGGGTCTTGACTTTTCTACGACCTTCTTACACAAACCCTGACATGACCTGACCTGATCTGAGATGACATGACCTGACCTGACCCAGATGTCTGATGTGCATTTAGGGTCCGCCAGTTCCGAATCTAAGTTGGCAGCTCGAAGAGACTGGTCACAGCGCTAAAGTCACTCTTACCGTCGACGAGATTCCAGATGAGATCACCGGTTGGTACGCATTCACGTGGAAGAACGACACGAGGTGACAGCAGATGATTCATCAGCTAGTTTCAGCCGCTTTCTCTTACCACATGTAGTAATCTGGGTTTTTTGAAAAGGTTTTTTTTCTATTATTAGAGGAAGAAACGCAACGATGTAATTTGTCTTCCTTTGGCTGACTGTCAGAAACAGTTTCCACTTAACATTAACAAGCCACAGACTCTATTTTGGAAGTTTTCCTGAAATAATTCAATGAGAACAAATGACGCACATATGCGTTAATGCAATGCTGGCTTATTTTTGACTGAGTCTACAATATTTCTGGCTAGCTTCGATTGCAGACTCTGGCTGACTATGTTTAGAATTTTTCTCGTTGGCTCACTTTACAACATTCCCTCCGTTTGGCTCAGTTTTGAATATTTCTTGTTGAAACTGTTTACAAGATTCATAATTGTTTAAGTCTACAATATTCCTGGCTTGTTGGTTATTCCAAATTCAAACTTTACTACCACAGAAAAGACTTCCGATTGGCAGTTGGCTATCCGCCATTCATTCATCCAGTCTTCTGGAACCAAATACCAGTAAACGATTATGTAAGTGGGACTTGCTACTTCCTTGTGTCGTTCTTTTAGAGGCGTTTACTTACCTGACACGATTATGCTTTCATTTATCTTAATTTACCTTGCTAGACCTTACCTTGTCTGAACTGATATCTCCTTAACCTATCTTACCTTGCCTGATCTGAGCTTGTTTTAACTGTCCATATCAAATATGTTACTGATCTGCAGAAAGATTTTGAGGAGGTGACTGAAGGACATTTTTAACTGCAGCATCTTAATTCTTGTAATCAACCGATATGCTTTGCGATTTGTTCAAAGTAAACCTGATAAGAATAGCAGCGAGGCTCACGATGTGGGGTACGGTAGCCGATGGGTTAGAGCGCTCGCACGGAGAGGGCGAGTTCGACTGCCTCCCCTGAGACGGTTACTGTGTAGGCATCTTGAGCAGGTCCTTCACTTACAATTGCTCAGCGCCATCGATTGATGAGTAATCATTAGATAGTGTCGCTTAATAAATGCAGAAATAAAAATGTCTCTTCATCGTTCATTTATTGACGTCTTGTTAATTGTGATAACGGCGCTATAAAAATAGTCACCACATTGGTGACGTTAGATCAAATCCGATAAAATTAAATGAATTGACATCAAATTAGATTCGAAATTAGACTCTCAAAAACCCCAATAATTTAATTTTCTTCCATGAAATATGATAATAAGATGGTGCAAAACTTACAACGATTTACATGAGACAATTTCTGGCATAGGGCAACGGCCTGTACGACGTGGAACTCGAGACGCCTGAATTGGGATTTGGTGGACTTTTCATTGAGGTTAGTTTAAATCGATATATTTATCTCACAGTTCGAAGTAGCCTATGTGTGCCTCAGTCTCCGCCTCCTTATCAGTGGCACAGCAGAAGTCGATTCAGCCGGTTCAACGAATCCTGGCCAGCGACCACTTAGGACGACAGCCGGTTCTACAGTACTACTTTTAAGCATCAGACTGCTTTAAAATGATACATACATACTAGATATTTTACACTGCATTCTGTAGGCGTGCCTGTAAAATAAGTTAGGATTGCGATACTTTCTGTTTAATAATTTTCAAGGGTAATTGCGAATCTAAACAGATACGAATTCCTAGCAGAGCCTGGTGCGATATATAAATTCCTAGAGCTCTTTGATTATTAAAAAGGCGCTATATTAACTGCTTTGATACATACATACATACATACATACATATGTACATACATACATACGTACATTCACACATACATACATATATGCATACAAACATACATATGTACATACATAAATACGTACATACATACACACATACATACACATACACATACATACATACATATATACAAGTCTTGCATGCATCTATTTGTTCATGGAAGACTTTCTTTGTCATTTGTTTTTCAAGGCGATCTGGAGGAGATTTACTGGATTACCACTCCATCTGACAACACAAGTCCAAGTGACTCCGGATATCTATCCAGCTCCACCGTGCTACGCAGAGGAGTGCCATGGATCCCTCGTCTAGCCTCTTTTTCCGCATCTTCCGAATAAAACAACTGAAGATTAATGTCGAAAACAACAGACTTCAAATTATCGCACAAACAAATTTTCCGACGATATAAACAAAATCAGATAATTAAAAAAAGCGATCTCATCAAAAACCCTTTATTGAATACTTTACAACAGCGTATAACTGTCACATTTTCAAGATTCGGCCTATGTAAGAAATGAAAATATATGAGTAAACAAGAATTTATAGAGAGCCTCAGTAAAACAATGGCGCTGCATAAATATATCCAGATACACCCGGGGATTTTAAGGGTAGAAATACAATGTATTTGCTCACATGCAATTCTGAAAGTGTATGTTCCATAATAAAGCGTTGAAATGCCATGTTTTTTCATTTGGTAAAATTCCTTGTGAACGAATTTATAAAACTTACCATAGCAGTTTAAAATTTAATGTGAAAAGGGTCAAAGTAGAAATTTGTTTAGATGAATGTTCAGCAAAATGTTGCTCATATAATCATAACAACTTCGTGGACACCGTTTTCCTCTTGCAAAGTTTCCTTGGGTATTATAGACATCGTAAAACACTCAAACGTTGGCTTAAAATTCTTTTGACCAAAATCTTGAACCTTGTTGGATACCTTGACTCATTTCTTGAATAAACTCTCCTTGTACTAACTCGTCAAGAGTCCATCTGCTTGAATGAAAACTAATACAAAAACTTATCAGACATACGGTATTTTTCTACTGAACACAACATCAATCTATTGTGCCACAGATGCAGCTAAATTTTGCCGAAATTCAGTCTAGTACAGAAGACGAGTTAGGTGACAGAGAAAGACAAACAATGAGACACAGAACCCGACACAGAGAGACCGATGAATACTTAAGGCAATGATGTAGCCACTGTCGTTGGGAAGAGATTTAAAAGCGAAATGGAAATGAGTGGAGGAAAAGGAGACAGAAAAAATTACGCTCACTATAGAACAAATTGAAACAATATCTCTTAAAATATTTGAAGTAAATACCTGAATACTGTAATACGTTGCTTTACTCAACAACCTCTCACAGCAGGCATTCACGATACAAACTAACTATTAACTAATTAATCACTTCATGACAGCTCATCTGCCAAATCAAATGAGCTTTACCCGTTACAGCAAACTACAGGTAGGTCTGGGAAGTTTTATCCAAAAGGGAGTTTCTCTTTTTCGCTAAAACATGAACTCTATCAGACAACGTTTTACCTCAACTTCTTTCTATTCACGTATGTCCTCTTAAGTTCGAGGCCTTTGCGAGTGTAATATTTTGTTGATTCTTAGTCAGCATGTTTTCTGACGGCTCGTTGGCTGCTTTTATGCTCAAAATTCATCTACAGTAAATATGTTAGAACGAGAGCCCATGGCTTCACAAAAACTATGGCTGATATAGGTACGAAGTAAACACATGTTAATGCCTTTCCTCGCCTTACATTTCGAATTATAACTCTCCAATGCGTGAGTAGCAATTAAAATTAAATTTAATTACAACAAATATATCACATTATTCACAAAATCGTAACAATATTGTCATATTTCATTTTTGCAATATGTCTGTCGAAAACTGGGTGCGTTCCTTGTCGCGTCCGACATAGAGTGTGTGCGTTTTCGTGTCTACATGTTCGGATTGTTGGCGATTTTGTTGCGTTTGCGATGCTGGATGATGGCAGAGACGTTGTCTCGTAGCATCCTCAGGTCACTGATGATCTTTGTCAGATCCAGCAGAATGACGAGAGCCAAGACGATGCAGAGGATCGTACAGGCCACGGTGCCGATTGGCACACCCTGGGGACTTTCGTACGCCTTCCCGATCAGATCGGCGTTTATGGCTGACAGTGCTACAGGTATACAGGACATAAGGACATCTTCATCGGTAACGGCATTATCATACCTACCATCAATATCTTTACCATCATCACCTGCACCATCGGTACCGTCGGTACAATGACTATCATTATCATCAGATTTATTAATTATATCACATCACTTTCATCACATGACATCAAGACAATAAAGAAAACTACTTAATCGTCACCTTATCACCACACTTTCATGATTATAATTTATTTTGTCGCCATCATCATCGTCATATTCGTAATCATCCCTACAAATTTCCTTCAGGTGGTTAAAGAAAACTTCTTCTACGTGACGATAGACTTTCTTCGAAACCTTCTAATGAAATCTAAGTTAGTCAAAGTCACCAATCCAGCATTCAAATCATCCAGCTTAAAATTTACTTTCACACAGCCGCCAATCATATGGGTGCAAATTCCAAACGATTACCTACCGACGCAATCGGATATCGGCGGAGACCACTGCTTACTGGACAGACATGTTGACGTCAGCACCGTCTGGTTCCCTGGTTTACTTCTGTAGCTCTTGAAGGCCGATCCTTCGTTGCAGGTATAACTGATAGTTGACAGGAAGTTGTTGTCCGTTGTATTGAAGATCGCAGATGTCCAGTAAGGCAACGGCGGGCAAAAGACAACTGCAACCAAATGCAACCGAGGTTTAATTTTCTCCAATGCAATAAAATGTAAATACCTGTAAAAAATAACGAAATACCTCAACGCCACACGAAATCTGTGCCAAGAAACGTTGACTAATTCATCTCAATCGAATCAAGTCCCGTGAAAGTAAAGTTTGAGTAGAAAAGATCCAATCGAGAGAACTTGCGCGATTCTGAGGCTTGGCGTTAAATGTTGTTGAAACTTTTAAGCACTAATCCTGTCAGAGTTCTTTGAGTAATGCACCGTCGAAATCTTGCTCTACCAAAAATTAATGCCAAGTCTGATTTGTTTGGAATCTTGTTTCCACAATGAATAGCTTCGCAGTTTCGTTTTAATTGTAGCAGGACAGAGGCTATCCTAACTCTTTCCTCCCCGTTGCCTCTTTTCTGTAAGCGCTTGAAAAGCGGTCGGTTCGATTATGGCTTTGTGCTGCGTCTCTGATGAGTTTTTTCGAAGTGGCGCTAAATAAATTCGTGACTGCATTTAGAATATGTGTGCCTCCTATGAATATGAAATATGCTGTTGGACTGGATGATGGATAAAGAAAGAAGAAGAAGGGGGATACAAAGAAGTTAAAGAAAGGGCAGAGAACAGAGAAGAGTGGCGTCGTTGGACTCTTGGACCTGCCTAACGAAAGAACACTGAAGAAGAAGAAGTGTCTCGAACATAGATTCTCAGAACCGTCACTTATTGAAAACAGGCAACTGAACTGGTATGCTCACACAGCGGATTGCCACCTAGAGATAAATTTACTGAGTTTTTCTAATCCTCAAATGGTTTGAAACTTCAGTGATTTAATGTAGGCATAAAAAACGAGCTCACCTTCACAAGGAGGCGGAAAACTGGTCCAGGTTTCATTCGCTGTGCAAATAACTGGTTTCTGTTTCGTCTTGTCAGGGAACTGGTATCCAGGCAGACAAGAATAGGTGATGACCTTGTCGTAGTAGGTATCGTTGCTGTCACGAGTTGCATTCTCAACATCTATCAGAGCCGGACAGTTGATAACTAAAATACAACGACACAACAACCATTCGTGCATACAATTTACGTATATAATTATTTATTAATGCGAAAATAATTCTAAATTACACTGCATTGAAGTGTATGTAGAATCTTTGAATAGATCTATTCTCCACTGGTTCTCCACTGGTTCACACAAGCTCTCACTCACTGAAGATCAATAAAGATAAGTTTCTTCATACAATTCCCTGTCTTATTGCATTCTAGGTATAATTTCTTCATATACAGTACTTCCCTCTGATTCATAAATTTTACATCCCAGCTCAGACTATCTTACAGTGAAGACACCTAATCCCCTAAACGTTCCTACCTTTCGGTCTATTTCTCCTCTCGTTCACATTATCTCCTACTAAAATACATGTTCGCTATCATCCATAGGTCACCTTCCACTGCTACGAGCCACAAAGTACAACTTATCGGGAGAGCATGATGTGCAGTAAGTCTTCTTACTCTGGCACTCAGGAAAGCTGGCTGGTTCCCACTGAGCCGACGCAGAACAGCGTTGACTTTTGGACGTCGAATTGTCGGAGTATTTGAATCCCTGGTCGCATTCGTAGTTGACAGTCGTGTCGTAGGGAGGATGATCTGACGAGTAGTTGGTTGTTGCGTTTGGCTTCTGGACTACCGCAGGGCAGATCTTGGCTGAAGAAAAACAATGCGTCGGTTATTTGAGAAGAGAGGGTGAAGAAGATGAGGACGATATGGCAGTCGCAGGAAGAGCTACAAGGGATGTATACCGTCTTCTGTTTTGAATTGAAGGTCTTAGGAATATTAACAAAGAGATGTACTTGTTTAGAAACAGCAATAAACGTCATTTTCACTCTAGAAACGTGATTGACTGGTAATGGTCAAAGCACTGTAACTGCCATTGTGATTATCGCTATGATGATGCTATCATAACATCGCATAGGATCATATTCCCTGATACGGTGTCTTGCTCATAAATGAATTAGACTAGAACAAAACTGATCTGAATTGAGACTGAACAGAATAGAACAATATAGAATAAAATGAAATTAGCAAAAATATATAAAAAGAGAGAGAGAAACGAATCGTGGAACGAACGTTGGCAGTCGTTCTTCTCGGTGAAGGTCGGGTTCCAGTTGCCCCCTGGAGAGCACGAGATCTTGTATGTGGTCACGTTGTTGGGCCACTCGTAGCCTTCGTTGCAACGGTAGGTGACAACTGTATTCCAGGTCGAGTTCGTTGTGTCAGGAGTGGCATGGGCCGTGATGTTCATGGGGTCACATCTCTCCTCTGCATAAACAACATCCAGAAGGTCAACGTTCAGTCATTTGTCCTTCGTTCGTTCGTTCTAGCATTCATCTATTCATTTGTTCGTTCACTCGTTCATTCATTCCTTTATTCGTTCTTTCGTTCATTCAGTCAGTCGGTAAGCAAGTCAGGCAGGTAGGCTTACAGTCAGTCAATCAGCCGGCTATCCATCCATCCATCTGTCTATCCATCCACCCATCCATCCATCCATCCATCCATTCATCCTTACATCCATACCTCCATCCATCCATTCAACCAACCCATCAACCAACCATTCAAGCAACAAGCCAACTCATCAACCAATCAACTAATCAACCAAACAACCAATCATATACATAAGAGCGATAGGGTGGACTCCATTATGCAGCTACTGTGTCTGATTCGCATAGGCGGAGGGAGATTCCTTACTCATGCACGAGACATCCGTTTCATTCCACTGTCCAGTGGCATTGCATCGCACGATCTTCTGCGCTCGTCCATCGATGAACTTATATCCATCGTTGCATTTGTAATTGATCTCCGTTGAATAGTTCGTATTTGGAGGATTCGGCGGCAACCGCGTTCCGTTTGTTACGGTCAGCGGAGCCGGACACACGATCGCTAAACCCACCAACAGAAAGCAGACTGATTGAAGTGCAAAGAGATGTTTAACATTTGCAGATGACGAACTTCAATGAATACTTATATATCTTAACTAAAGGATACATCTTAATTAAAGGATATGTCCTAAATAGAGGATATATCTTAACTAAAGGATATATCTTAAACTAAAGGATGTATCTTACCTAAAGCAAAAGAAAGTGTGCCATACTTACATGACCTCCAAAGCAAAGAACAAAACTTATGAACCAAAGATTTGCAGTTTATTACAGATTACAGTCGTTTGACACAATTAGAAAACTACACAGTTGTTTTTTTAAATAAACGCAAATAAGGCCAATCTAGAATTTGCAGAGGAAATGCATTCCATATTAACGGCCGAATGCATTTAATGTTAAAATGCCTGGTATTTGTTCATACAAATGTGCTGCAGAAGTTACCTGCGATCTGGAAGAATAGGTATAAAGTTGTGAGAAATGTAAAAACAGGAATAGCCATCAAAAACGCAAGATAATAATCTTTGTTCGCATCGATACATAAAGTTCGCAGTTAAAAATTTTACAGAATCTATTTTGAGAATGTTCAAATTGCAGAATAGATTGTCCATGTTCTTTCCATGGTACTATTTAGCTACCACTCTCACAGCAGGTCGTTAAGATATTGAGAAGCATTGTAGTCGATAGGGAAAATTAGAAGCCCAAATGAGGGTGGAATAAGAGAGGTATGGATAGATGAGCGAGTGATGCAAGTTAATAAGCAGTGCATTTTGAGGTAGGAGGTATTATATGCGAAGCAAGATACCAATGCTTTTAGCAATTTTCTTCGATAGTTGCATTGTGTGTTCTTTCGACGTGATGTGGCTGTCGATTGATAAAGAGACCAAGAAATATCTTGTCATTCATTCGTTTATGCGTTTTCATTCATTCATTCATTCATTCATTCATTCATTCATTCGTTCGTTCGTTCGTTCATTCATCCGACAGGCAACCTGTCAGCTGGCCAATGAGATACTCGTTCGTTTTTCATTCAGTCAGAGACGTCATTTGAGTGGCGATAGATAGAACATAGAGGTAGAGGAAGACAGACAGTCACGAATTATGAGCCATTAGTTAGTTCATTGAATTTAAATCCAAAGAAGAAGGTTGTTAAACTGACGCCAGCAGTCGGGAATACTTGAGTCGTTCCACTGCTTCGTTTCGAGGCACGTTATCTGCAGCTGGTTGTAGAAGGTCCTCGCGTCGATGTAGTGGCCCGGGTCGCAGGTGTAGGTCACGACTGTCTCAAACAGACGAGTGTATGTATTCGGTACTATGTTCGCTGCCTTTGGCACCTCCGGACACAGAATGGCTGCAACCAGACAACATATGCATCTGTGTGTTGTGTACTTAATGTGATGGCCAAAATGTTATTTGCTGGCCACATTAAGCTAATGTTTCTTTTTGGAGAAAATATTTCACACAAGACTGCACATGTTCGGTAAACGATAGCTGACTATTAGATATACATCAGTGGAACCGCACATCGGATATCAGTGAACCTCATGATCTTACTGACCTCTAACAACCTATAGGCGAATGTACCTTTGAAAGAATATTAAAGGCGCTATATAAATATCCAGCTACGCTACAAGACATCATATCAGCATGACTCTTGCGGACTTAAATTGATATAGTGTCGGTTTATCTGGCGCAGAGTATCGTGATAACATATGACCTCGGATTAGATCACTTTGACAGTAAAATAAGAGAGACAGAAAAAGAGAAAGAGAGAGAGAGAGAGAGAGAGAAAGAGAGATAGAAAGAGATAGAAGGACACGGAAACTGAAGCAGAGACAGACAGACGTCTTAGGTTTGTCTGCTTACGTTCGCAGGCGGTGAGGATGGGGTACCACCATCCGTTCTGCTGACAGGTCATGACCCGGCTCCGATACTCGGCTCCATCGACGATGAACCGATGTCCATTGATGCACGTCAGCGTCGATGTGTTCCAGAAGTTGGCGTCTGTCGCACTCGGCGTCGCGTTGGCAACGTACGGCAAAGGAAAACATCGATCGGCTACAAGGACAGTTCAAAAATGATTTCTGCTGCAGAGCGACCCGTCACTGCGCCAACCGTAATCGTGGACTCGAAAACTAAGCGCAGGGCACCCGCTAATTCAGGAATGCTACCCTAAGTCTTGTTAAATAGCTACTATAATGTATATTTATTACTTTTTGTTCATCAGTAAAAAGTTAATGCTGACTTCCTTTAGTGCTCTTCCACGTATTCATTCATTGTGTCGATCAATTACTAGTAAACGCCGCATTCCTTTAACAACCCCTATTCATATTTATCTATTATACCAATCAACTACTGTAGCCTCTCCGCGCAGAGCATCTGTGCGGTAAGCGTCTCATCTCGGGAAATCCCCTATTGCTCCCCATAGATACGGGCCATGAAAGCAAATTCCAAATGTCCCGATTTTGAGAACTCTACCACCTTTTAAAAATTCTCATATTATTCGCCAGATAGAGCTAGTGTTCGCCATCTTATGAACACACCCAGACCACATACGCGTTTAAGTGCAGTATTACATAGATTAATAGTAAAGGCTGCATTACTTTAGTAATATAAAGTGGCGAAACAGATTTATCTTCAGACCTGTGCAATCGGAGATGGTGTCGCTCCATTCAGCGCCAGCATCGCAGAGTATGATCCTGTACGTGGAACCATCCAGCATCCGCAACCCATTGTCACACCAGTATTTTGCGTAGGTCATGTAAGTGTTGCCACTCGTATTACGATTGACGTTAGGGAGGAGCGTGATTTGTGGACAGAAAACAGCTGCAGCCAATCAGAATCATTTTCTTTCGTAACAAAATCAACCAATCACGCCATTATGTTATTAGTTCAAAATGAACCAATCGCAATCATTTACAAATTGCTGTCATTATAAAATGAACCAATCACAGTCTTTATATCTTATTAATACAAAATCAACCAATCACAATCATCGTTCGCTCATTCACTCAATCTCTCATTCACTTACTCATTCTCTCACTCGCTCATTCACTCATCATTCACTCATCATTCACTCATTTCTTCATTCAATCCTGAATTTATTTGCCCATGTAATTAAAGGTGCTTTCTTCTTACGCTGGCACGGTGGCAGATCGGCTGTCCAGGTTCCATCGGCCAGGCATTTGATGGTTCGGGCGGTAGTGTTGTCGAAGAGAACATAGCCAACATCACACCAGAATGTCACAGTCGTGTTGTACGTGTTGTTTCTTGTGTCGAGCGTCTGATACGGCCAGAAAGGCAACGGAGGACAACGAACGACTAAACAGGCAACCGATGCAACAAACATATTCTCTTAAATTTATGCTACACTGAAGGACTTTCATCAACTAATGGTGATGACATCATGGCAATGCTGATGATGGTTGCGTTTAGAGCGTTGCCAATTGTGCTGATAGTGGTGGTGGTGGTAATAGTGAGAATAATGGTGGAAATGGTGGTGGTTATAGTAGTGGTAATGTTGGTGATAATGATAATGGTAATTGTGGGGGTAATGGTGGTGTTAAAGGTGGTGTAATGGTAGTGATAATGGTAGTGGTTAAGGTGGTAGAAGGGATGGTATAATGCTTACGTTCGCAGACGACGCCTGTAAGGTCAGTGGTCCAGTTGCCATCTTCCATGCAAGTCGTGTTGACCGAAGTCTGGTTATTATTAAAGATGAAACCCGTTTTACAAGTGAAGTTGACGGTGTTAAAGACAGCCGTGTTAGCGTTACCGATCATAGCATTCTCAATTGAAGGTAATATATCGCAGTGAGCTGTAAACAGTAGATTTACACATTACTGTAGATCTCCATTGGCAACGGTATCCCTAGCAACCGGATTCGTAGCAACAGCTTACCTGAAATGGACTCAACTAGCATTTTAGTTATCAAAATTGGAGTATAGAAAATCAGATAATGAATATACGAATGCTGGAGATTATCAGTGTCGTCGATATCATTATCATCGTTATCTCGTCGTTATAGTCGTCATCATCTTCTTCCATCATCGTCATCTTCATCTTTATCATCTTCATTATTACTATCGCCATTATTATCATCATCATTAGCAGCAGCATAATAATAATAATAATAATAATAATCATCATCATCATCGTCATCACCATCATCATCATCATTATCGTCATCATCTTCATTATTACTCATTGTCATCTTCATAATTTATAGTCATCATCAGTGTCGTCGTCATCATCATTTTTGTCTAGAACTTACGTTCACAGTAGCCTAACGATGCGTTCCAACCGGAGCTCATACAGGCGAGAGTGTTGCAAGACTCCATATCCGGAAACTTCTGATGTGGTTGACAGCAGTAGGTGACAAGATTTCCAAAGCCCCAGTTCCAGTCCGAAACATTCCACCGCGTCGCGTTGTTCAGTTCCTCCGGCAGTAATTCGCACGTCACCTCTGCAAAGAATGACTTCATAAATCGATAAAATTGCTATCGATACTGATATCGTTCGCATGAAGTTTGTTGGATTCAATCGAAGGCCAGTGCCACGCCTGGAGCGCGGTAGGCGAATGGTTGGAGTGTCTGGCTGAAACGTGGAGAGTACGGGTTCGAACCTCCTCCTCTAGGGTAGTTATTGCTTAGAGACCTTGAGCAAATCCTTCACCCATTGCGTACCTAAGATTCAAATTTACTGACCTTGCGCGCGTAATAAATGCAATATACTAATAATATTAATATTAATAATAAATAATAAATAAATAATAATAATAATAATAATAAATAATAATAATAATAATAATGTAAGCGTAAGTCTTTCAATCTAAGCATTGTTCTTTAGAACGTTACCAAGAAAATGAATCTCCTTTGACAGCAATACTAGGTAACCTAGCAACATCGTTAGAAATTGATTGAATTGCAAGTGTAATGTCTACAGAACATGTGTATAGCGCCAATACAGAATTTCTCTTGCTATTAGTATCGTATCTAACATATGACCTATTACCGTGTAGACCTTGTCCAATTTCATCTAATAATTTGGATTAAACTATTGTTAAAAATGCATGCTCACTTACTTGCTTACTTAAGCAACTTGTTTTACCCAAATTAGCGAATAAGCCACCTGTATTAATAGAAAGTAAAACACAAGCCACCTGTTTCACACACAATGCCGGTGTAGGAGGGAGCACACGAGCACGAGTAACGAGCGATCAGGTCATAACATGTTCCACCGTTGCGACATGGATTCGATGCACACTCGTCGGTGTCTAAAAGATTAATAACATCTCCGTGGATATTTACGAAAATCAATGGTCATTGTAAAGAAGCCAATTCATGTGGCACAGTTCAATTTTAAGAGCGTTTTGTTGAAGGCAACATCTACAAAATCAAAACAATCCTGCATCGATATCTCACAAATCAATGACATCTCTGCGTCAGTATCTGGAAACCAATAGCAATTCTTTATCGATATATAGGAACCAAATAGCTTTTCTTCATTGATATCTAGGAAATCATGTAACATTTCTTCATCGATCTCTGAAAAATCAAATGCATTTCTTAATCGATATCTACGAAATTATTTCTTCAACAGTGGATGGGGATGTACTGACAGAAACTGACTAACTGGTTTCGCATCTTGTTCCCGTTGTTCCCGCTTGGCAGGTGCACGTAAAACTTTTGGCAATTGTCCTACACGTCCCGTTGTAGTAGCAAGGACTACTGTAGCAATAGTCAACCACTGGAACAGTTCAAACACATATCGTTATTCCACATTTATTTTGATTTTGCTTGCCACTGCAGTAGAGTAAGTAAGTAAGACATTTGTTAATACGCCATATGTCAATCGGCTGAGCGAGGATTCGTAGGCTAAACCAGTAGAGGCTAAACTGCAACTCACTGCCACTCTCTTATTAAGAATATTGTTTTGTAAGTATTATAGCATTATCTTAGGCCATCTATTGTATTTTACTGGCCCACTGTGCTTTATTCCGATCTTTTGCATTCCGTTTAAATCTTTTCAATTGAATCAATTCTGTTATGTTCTACTTTTCTGCTCTATTGTATTCCATGTTATGCTATTCTATTCTAATCTACGTTATTCTATTCTATTTTATACTACTCTATCCCATTCTACTCTAGGCCTACTCTACTCTACTCTACTATATTCTATTCTATTATTCTATTCTATTCTATTCTATTCTATTCTATTACATTGCACAAGGCATCAAGCGCAAATCCGGTCAAATTTCTCATCACGGCCATTTAGATGACAAAGAGCCAGACAGACAGACAGACAGACGGACAGACAGGCAGACAGACAGCTTTTCGAAGGGGCGGCGGCAGCAGCAGCAGTAGTAGTAGCAGCAGTAGTGGTAGTGGTAGTAGTAGTAGTAGTGGTAGTTGTTGTTGTAGTAGTAGTAGTAATGGTATTTCTGGTGGTGGTGGTGGCGGTGGTGGTAGTAGTATTAACAGCATGTCACCTGTTTCGCAGTGAGTGCCAGTTGTGCCATTCACGCAGCTGCACGTGTAGGCTCCAACACGTCGAACGCATGTTCCACCGTTTAGACAAGCAGCGCTTGAGCAATAGTTGATTTCTAAAGAAACAATTCCGATGAAACTCTCAAGCTCACATAAGCCAGTTAGCTTCATTTAACCACACAAGCCAGTCTAAAGCCAGTTTCAGTCGACCCCATTAGGCATTCTAAAGTCAGCTTCAGTTGCTCTTATAAGCCATTTCAGTTAGCTTCAACTGTCCCCATAAGCCATTCAACTGCAACTGTCCCTATAAGCCATTCTAAAGCCAGGTTTAGGGCTTTCATTAGCCATTTGAAGTCAGCTTCGGATGATCCCATAAGCCATTATAAAGTCGGTATCAGCTGTCTTCTATCGTCTTGTAGACTTGAGAAAAGCTGTCGAATGCATGGGGACTACAGATAAGGTTACAAAGTACTTGTCAAAGTTGCACTGATGCATGTTGCATATGTGTGGAGCAATACAGTATGAATAACTTTGAGCTCATGAATATTCATGACTGATGGTCACCTGACTCGCAGTTGATCCCGGTATATCCGTAAGGACATGTGCAGTTGTAGAAGCGCAACCCGTTGTAACACGTTCCGTTGTTGACGCAAGGATTACTCAGACATTCGTTTTCATCTGATTCAGTCAGATACAAAACGCACTCATTCAATAGAATCTCTTCAGATTTGACATGGCATTCATCACTTTCTATAGCGCACGTTTAATTTACACATTACATGACTCCATACGTGCATACTTTGAAATTACATTAGTCCACCATTCAAACGGCTTGATGGTACAGAGCATGGCTTAAATGACTTAACATGTCATGGTAAATGACTTGAATGAATTGGTCTTGAAATAGGTCTAATGAATTTCTGATCATTAACGGACGTTATTCCTTCAGTAAAGGCGAAGACTTGATAAGTAAGCATGTTCTACACGGAGACAGCAACTCACTGCTCAGACTCAACCTCATCAATGACCGACAATCCAGGAGTTGTTTATGGTTGAATTGGTAGTACGTGAAATTCAATGGAGCGTGAAATGAATCTTACCTGGAATGCACTGAACTGCGTATACGTTGTCTGTCATTGCAACGGAAATGGTTGCGTCTTCAGCTGAAGCAAACAATAAATGATTCTGCATCAATCTCATCTGCTATTGAATCAAGACTCAGTATTTTAGCAGACCTTCAGCGTCAAACGGACGAAATCTATATCTACAATCACCCTTTCTATAATTAATCAACCCATTTCAACTTACTCAACCCATTCATATACCCAACCGATTTCTGTACTCAATTTCTCTCTTGAAACCATTTCTGTACTTCGCTCATTTTGGCAGCCAAACGTTCATTTACCCGGTTCATTTATAAACAGTCCAGTCAAAAGGCGGTTTAGTTTCGCGGAATGTTTCTGCTTCAAAGAATAAAGCTATGACTTGAACGGCTTCGGGACTAGACTTGTCAGATACAACAAATGGTAGAGATAGATCAGCCATGTTGCCAATAGCTTACGTTTCTCGCAGGCCAGCCAAGAGATGCTTGAGCTCGTGCAGCATGAAACGTCCCTCCAAACAGTTCCGTTGTCGCTGCCCTCAGTCCAAGTTGCCGTCAGACAAGCCTCTGTTTTGTTGTCGGGTGTTAAGCTACGCGAAGGTTCGCCTGAAAACGTGGAAAGATTTTTCACTGACTCAACATCGACGTCTAAACCTCAAACACTAAAAACTCTAAGAATTTTACGAATACGTAAGTTTTAAACCATGGCACATGACGTAACATGCTATTCGAAGCTTTCGACTTCATATCCTTCAAACACAAGCAATTATTTTCTCTCGAAACCTGTATTATACAAGTCCATAATTCCCAATGTCATCGTCTCCTTTTTCTGATGTTTGTGGTCTACACAAAGAGTTAGAAAGAAATTAGCTCGCACAGCTAACATCATGCTGTGGAATATGGCATTAGCTACTTAACTGATCTATGCAGAACTGTATACAAGTCATTAAAATTGTTCATATATTTGGTTCTTAACGGCCAATAAAAGGCGCTACATGAAGTGTCAAATACATTAAGCTGACGATGGCACTGGGTTGAACGTAGATAAAGCTATCTTTCATTCATAAGACATGCAAAAATGCTGGTGGCTTCATTGCTAACAGAGAATTACTAGCAAGAAGCTTACTAAAGGTGGAAGTGGCACATTATAAATGTGATGCTAGATGTTGTACCTTGTATTCCGTATGAAGTATCGATGTCTTTCATACTTACTTTGTGCCCAGGGGAAGTATCCGGACGAGGTTCCGTCCAGAAAGACATATGAACTGGGGTTTAGAATGTTGTTCAGCCCGTGATAAACCGATATACAGCTGGTGTTCTAGAAACCAAAATGCAGGTCACTAGGTCAGAGAACTTCACAGTTACTAACTGAACCTGTATTTATGTATTTAGCAGGTCAATATACGGACTGTTCTGTATATCTAGACATTTAATATAGTGCTACATGAAAGCAAGTTCTAAGTATTTAGTGAGGAGTTCCATTGAGATAAACTTCGAAGGTTGTATTTTGAACTGTTCGGTTTCATTGCATTGTATGTTTTAAAAGAAATTTTAGATTAAATATAACAATTCACTATAGGAACCGGTCAACGAAAAGGACAAAGAGGCAGACAATCACACAGACGCAATACAGAACATAGAGAAACAGACAGGAAGGCAGACAGACTGAGTAAAACAGAGCGAGAGAGACAGAGAAGCCTCCTCGGTCCCTCAATAATCCGCTATATAAATGACTCTAATATCGGAATGAACTGATTAGATACTGGAGTCTGAATAATTCCGATGATAATATTGACGACAACCACGGTGACAGTGATGACAATGATGAAGGTGATGATAACATTGATGCTGCTGCTGATAATGATAATAATAATGATGATAGAGATGATGATGATGATGAAAACTGACTCATGTAAATCAGTGTCGCTCTGTCTAGAGGCGCAATATAAATGTTTGCTCAGTCGCATCAGATGAGAAAGAGTGACTAAAGGGGTGAAGGGTGAAAAGAGCTGATGGCTACCTCTCTGTTGGCGACGATCCCCATCAGGTAGCTGAGGTGAATGTCGATGGTCTGGTTGCGGATGTTGGGAAGGTCAGCTCCCTTGGCCAGGCACTGCGCCCTCGCATCCAGTGTGTCGTTGACCATCCGTGTCAGGTCAGTTACCAGGTAACACATCGAGTCCAGTTTGTGCCAGCCAGATGGACAGTCTGCCATCATCATCATCAGCAGCAGTAGCAGCACCACCACCACAACCACCATCATCATTATCACGGTTATTATCGTTGATTTATTTATCATCACTTTCGCTGTTACAGTCATAATCTTTGCAGCAGTCGTCATCATTATTATCTTCTTCTTCTTCCTGCCATCATCATCATCATCATCATCATCATCATCGTCATCACCACCACCACCACCGCCACCACCTTCATTTTGTTCTTTTTCTTCTTTTTCTTCCTCATTATCATTATCTGGTCCATTCGCTATTAAAATTGATTTTGACTGAGGCTCTCCTTACCTCCTATGCAGTAGCTCTGCAGAGCATCAGAAGCCGTCGAAGTCGACGCAGCCACATAGGCTGCAACGATCCACAGACGAAACACAATCAATGATATAATTGTTGTTGCAAAGTGGGATTATGTTTGGCCTCTAATCAAAGCGGACCCCGGTTCGAATTCCAGTGGCCTCAATGGAAATCAAGACAAACATGTTGTGGGAATCTTTCCAGGGATTCACTCAACGACCGAGACAGAGAAGAAGAAGGATGTGCTTGAAAGGCGGCGATATATAAATTTTTGATACGTTGCATTGAAGATGAGGTGGAACGATTGCAGAACATAAAGCCATAGATGCCGAGCGTCTATGAATTCTTATGACACAATTTATTCTCAATTCTTCCCATCGATTGTTTTTTTATAAGCCAGGCTTTCTAACGTGCAACGGCAGAGTGAGTTTTGTGTCGCACTTAATGTCGAAACATTTAACAAAATCATAAAAGCTGGTCGGACGAGATACCCCGTGCACAATGTGACCTTGACTGAAAGACGGTTCCTGGTTCTTGGACCCGAATAAGTTTCAAGGACGAGCGACAGACAGACTGTCTCCGAGAAAGAGAAAGACGATGCATAGCATTTTAGTTTAGAAGAATTCAACAGAGGGAAGTATTTTAATGCAGGGTTATCTCTGTATCTATGGGTAGGTTGGATTTATGGAGCCACTCTTAACGAAGGTCATAACCTTTGAGGTCAAGCACAGTTCGAAAATGCAATCTATGTTGTTCCGAGATAGGTATCTGATGATTTTAGTAGTATCCGAGGTCAAACGATACCTTATGGCTGCCAGGGCCGTTGACGCTGGCTACCTCACCTTATCTGTCCTGCAAATACAGTTTCAAACGCCACCCACCGTAGCCTACCTGACTCTTGGATCTTGACCTGGAACCGAACATTTCTTGCCTATCGATTTTTTACTTAGCGCCAATGATTAAGCTGGCTTCTGTGACTTAGCTTTCGTTGGGCGCTGTAGGAATCTCGAGTTTACTATTACGATTACGATTACGATTACAGAGAACTAGTCATATACTAGCGACTGAATACAGTTCATGAAAAAACAGCGTAGGTTGAAAGCGTATTGAAAATGTCTAAACTGAGCGCTTTATTTGACAGCGACATCTTGTGGTGGTGCTACTTACGTTTCGAGCAGACTGCGGCCGATATATCATAAATGTCGAAGCAGCATGGAACCAGTTGCCAGCTGATGTTCGACGACCAGTTCCGATCTGGAGAAAAGATGGCAACGCATCGGCGATCACCCGGAATGAAGTGCTGATTAAGCGTTTCAGCTGCAGAACAATGGTATCATATGTCACGCTTCACTTAACGCGGAAGTCTTACCTGCTACTCATCTGCTTCACCGCGGTTACCCATCAAAGCCTAGTTTCTGGTTTCACTGACTCAGATTTCTCCAATGGATGACAATACTTGAAGCGACCATCCTATAATTTGTCGGTTTCGAGTGATTTAAAATTTTGATGTAACTATACGAAATGCATAAGTCACTCATATAGAAATAAAGGGGTGCAGTTTAGTTCTGAAGAATGACTACATGCTTACCTGAAAGGTTGTTGTAAGTCGCCGATGAGTTGTCAAACCAAGCGAATTCACCTGGAACAACGACGTCACTCATTCCAATGTAGACATGAGAAGGTCTTGGAAACGTTGTCTAAATATAACAGCAACACAGATCAAATCTCCTCTGTTTTTCATTTCGAAAATCTCCTTTTGCATCAAGGCCTATGGAGGAAAAACCCCTCGGTTAAGTTTGAGGAAAGGCTATGGTTAGTGGTAAATTCTATATGCTAGTTGGATAATGCTGGTAACACCTAACATAAAGTCTTGTGATGTTTTCTTACCCATTTTAATGAACTATGGCTTTTCACTTTACAAGTATTCAGTTTGATTGCGCTCTCTCTCTCTATATATATATAATATATATATATATAATTTGTATTTATACAAAATCGTTTTGAGCAAAGAATATACACGAAGTAGACGGAACTAAATTCTCTTAGACTGCTGGTACAGTAGGTCCGTCCACTTCCTTCTGTCGATGACTCTACCGGGTCTCAAGAAACCAGTTTTATGATACTGACACGATTCTGCGAAGTTCCCTAAATGCGCTATATAAAAAGTCAAATACACGCTGCTTGCACGAATGAACGTTGCCGACTGGAAGTTACCAAAAACTGAATTCAAATCAATCGATTCTTTGACTGACCGTGGAATTGATGAGGTCAAAGATGATCTGTTCATCACTTCGATCTGAAACCGAAGCCAGATCGGCGTCATTTTGCTGACAAAGGCTGCGTGCGTTGAGCACACTCTCAAACGGAATCGCTTGAATGAACAAGGTCAGGCATCTACCCCCAGTGTCTGTCCAATTGGCAGGACAAGCTGGCAAAAAAATACACGGCGCTTAAAAAATAATACTCAGACCATTTTGGCAAGCAAAGATCCTGAGATTGTTCTTCTGAGTATCAGGAACCATAGGTTAAACAGCAAACAGGCGCTTTTCTGAAAAGGCGTTAAATTATCTAGTATTACTTTATTGCAGCTTCACAAAGAGACCAGTCAGAGAGGATTAGCTAAAAGTTTTCGATGTTTTAATTGTGATTTTGAGTTTTAATTTTGCTTAAGGGAACATGCGATATTTACTGGAGTCATGTGGGGCATAACATCCCCTTGACTTCTTATGTAACGAGTTTGTCAGAAGAATGGACAAGCCATTAAACGATGATTTCTTTAGCACCCGAAGAAATCTAAGTCATGGACCAGCTTATTCACAGGGGCTCGTTCCAAACAAAATCGATAAGCAGGTAAGGTTCCAGATGAAGGTCCAATTCCCCCATTGGTAGGTTGCAGGGTGCGTCTGCCAGAGACGTTAATCGAACGTTGTGACAATTGCCAAGTGGATCATCGTTCGCAAGAGTTTGATGGCCAATGGAAATATTCAGATGTCACAGACCATGTTGCAGTTATTGATCTCTAATGCTTTTAGGAAGCATCGCTGTAGCTGTTCGTGAACTTACAGATCATGTAACTTAATTACTTGGTAATTCGGTGGCATTTACTGCGTTTAACGAGATTCCTACCTGAGAGAACACCTTGGCTGAGAAACGAGAGGAGGACAACAAAGTAGAAAGCAGCTTCAACACACATCCTGTAAATTAAAAGACGTTACCAAACACTTTTTAGGTATCGCAGTAACTGGACAGTTTCATAAAGACTCACAACTACCTGTTTTGCGAATGCCCTGACCGCATGGAGGCCAGTGAGCGAACTAGATCTATTCTCAACTGACTATGATTCCGTTTTCTCCGATTCGATAAAACAAGCCAACTCAGGTAGGCAGCGAATTGATTGCCTGGTTCCAAAGAGAATCGTCCAAGACAATGGCCTGCTTTGTCTATACATACAGGTGGCAGCCAACAGCAGGAATCGTTGGCGTCGTCATAGTAGCATTAGTATCTGTTTACCACGGCGGATCATTGAGGGGCTTCATCGCCCGTTGCTCCGGACTCCAGGAAATCAATTGCCAAAAGAGTGTTCCAAGATTCTACGACATCAGGTGTTTTTCTGTGTGAATAGAGGCTGAATTACCGTAGAACGATTCAGATGCAAACAACCCGGTTACAGTAGCAGCACCTCCACCATCGTGTCCAACGCAGCCACTATCATCACACAACAATCAATCACGCCACCATCAGCACCGCCACCTCTACCATCACTACCACCAACACCATCTCAACCACCACCACAAAATCCGCCACCATCACCACTATCCATTGAGTACAACAACCACAATCGCTACAAAATTCACCAAAATCCAAAAATTGCAGGCAACTTTAAGTCCACTGAACTAAATTTAGTTAAGCTAACTTAATGTAATGTAAGGTAAATCAAGGACAGGTCAGGTCAGGTCAGGTCAGATCGGGTCAGGTCAGGTCAGATCGGGTCAGGTCAGTTCAGGTCTCTATCGACTTAAGTCGCACTAAAAAGAATATGACGCAAAAACAATAATATCCAGTTGTTCGTTTGGTAATTCTAATTTATTTTCTATATTAGTTTTATTACTGAGAATATTAGACTGTGATTTATAACTGCCCTGTATATATAAATCAGCCGAATTCCTATACGCCAATCCAGCAGCCAAGTGTCTGGTCAAGGGCCCAATCAACCGTCTTCAAGATTTAAATCACATCCCTCTAAGACGCAGCATAAGATTTCCTTTTCATATGCATAAGGTTATATCGCATTAAACTAGTTAATTATTATTAAAATTAAATTGCGTGTCAGCATTATTTTTTATAGCAGAGCTATGGTGGAGGGCGCGGGGAGATGTCAGCGTGCGTGCGGGTCGGGAGGGAATCCACTGCTCATGTGTTCTGGTGGGTGAAGGGCGGTGGGCTTCAGTGCAATATGTGTATATATGTTCTGTTTGTATATGGATTTGAAATTAGTAGTTAGGCCTTCGCAGTGGTTACTGTTGGTAACTGATTAAAGATGTTTTTTAAATAAATATTTGAGCACAAACTGTGAAAGGGTAAGTGTTGTGTCTGGTGTAGAGAGAGGCCACGTTATTATTTGTGTACATTAGAGGTAACGTTATGGGATTCTGATGTTAGTCTATGAGATTTATTAATAACTGCGTTTGTTAATAATTTTATAAATGACTAATAGTTATACCTAATTAAATAATTAACTGTGTCTCTTTTAAATAAACCAGACGATATTAATAAGCTGAGAAATGATGCAATGTTGCTTACTCAGAACGAAAATGTCATCAACGCTTTTACCATCAATAATTCTCAGAGACCCATTACAAGATCTTGACTGGTTTCACTCCAGGTTTTGACGTCAGGTGGCTGCTCGCGGTACTCAGTGAATGATGAAGAGGAGGAGGAGAACGAGGAGGAGGAGGAGGGTGGTCACCCGTACTTGTCACGGGCAGCGGATGTTGGGGAGGGGTGTTTGGTCTAACTTGTCGTGACCTGTCGGGCGACGCTGAGACTGCGCTGGAATGATCGATGAAGGAACGGATCGATAACGTCCGCTGAATAAAAGACTTGCTTTCAGTCGATCACAAAGCAACTTCATCTACATGACGATTGCGAGCATGTATATGTATGTATTGCGGGCATGTCCGTCTGGCTGTCTGTGTCCGGCTCTATGCGTTTGTATGTTTGTCAGTCTGTCTGTTTATTTGTATGCTTATCTGGAGATGTATCTTTAAGTTTTCCTGGTTGCGTTTTTCTAGTTCACCTGTCTATTCGTCTGTATCCTTACTTGTCGGTTTATTTTTATGCTTTCTGGTGTCTCTCCAAAGGTCTATGATTTTGACTGCGATTTCACTTGAAACTACTATCGATTGATGGTTCATATATTATGATAACGGCGCTCATTAGATTAGATTAGATCAAATCAAATGTTCTTGTGTTCCTCCGAAGGACGTAGCCCGCGCGACGCTGTACTTACTCACTCACTCACGATTTGTAACCACTCTAGTAGTTTTGCGACTGAAATGATTGCCATTCGGACAGCATTTAGCTGGACGACCCAAAATGAAATCGAGTAGCATTGTAATTTTGCAATATTTTCTGATTCAGTAAGCGTTCTCACCAATATTTTCTGATTCAGTAAGCGTTCTCACCAATATTTTCTGATTCAGTAAGCGTTCTCACCAATATTTTCTGATTCAGTAAGTGTTCTCACCAATATTTTCTGATTCAGTAAGTGTTCTCACCAATATTTTCTGATTCAGTAAGTGTTCTCACCAATATTTTCTGATTCAGTAAGTGTTCTCACCAATATTTTCTGATTCAGTAAGTGTTCTCACCAATATTTTCTGATTCAGTAAGCGTTCTCACCAATATTTTCTGATTCAGTAAGCGTTCTCACCAATATTTTCTGATTCAGTAAGTGTTCTCACCAATATTTTCTGATTCAGTAAGTGTTCTCACCAATATTTTCTGATTCAGTAAGTGTTCTCACCAATATTTTCTGATTCAGTAAGTGTTCTCACCAATATTTTCTGATTCAGTAAGTGTTCTCACCAATATTTTCTGATTCAGTAAGTGTTCTCACTTCTATCAAAGACGTCAAGAGGCAGTGCTGCCATGTGATGTCATTAAACTTTTGATTCTACTGCTATAAAGTGATATTGGATGCTAATACCGTCCTGATTCACGATGTTGCGATAGTAAAGCTGCTGGATGATAGAGAACAAATGTTTATCGAACAAAGATCGGTCGGTTGATTGTTTGGTAATACCTCTGTAACCAATTTTGCACTGAGAGGAATAATAAATTTTATGAAATTCCGAGCCTCTAGTATATGAAAATGGAAAGATCGAGGTCTGAAGTTAATTAACCGATACACAGATGTACCAGAAGAAGTAACCGAAGAAAATAACCGAAGAAGTAACCGAAGAAAGTAACCGAAGAAATAATCGAAGAAATAACCGAAAAAGTAACCGAAGAAAGTAACCGAAGAAGTAACCGAAGAAGTAACCGAAGAAAGTAACCGAAGAAGTAATCGAAGAAGTAACCGAAGAAGTAATCGAAGAAGTAATCAAAGAAGTAACCGAAGAAGTAACCGAAGAAGTAACCGAAGAAGTAACCGAAGAAGTAACCGAAGAACCAACACAAAACGGACATGCAAGACGAACTAACGGATCATTTTATGCGTCCGAAAAATCTTTATGTAACGTCAGTTTCAATCGGTAGCCACGTTTCCTTCACGGTCCGATTTTGTCTGCACTGGGGAGTTCCTTGAGGCGATCTACTAGCTGGTTCAGTTGGTAGAACTGGGCCTCTCTAAGGAGACTTCTCAAGGAAGCACCTTCCAAGGACAGGTTCTCAATCGAAGTCTCGTCTCGAAGGAACTCGAGGATGAAGCGGAACTGCGATCCATCGCGATCGATGAAGAAGCTTCCGTCATCCTCCGCGACCAGTCCATCCGAATCAGCGAGCATTGCAGCCAGAAGGGACTTAGGGTCCTTCTTCATCGTTGTCCTTGAAGTGTGGAAGATTTCTCCTCCAACATCCAGGACGATTCGTGAGTTCTGCGAATGAATGAGGCGATCCATGAAGTCCTGCTCGACCTTGAACTTCTCTCTGACCTCTTCCAACTGCTTAGAGCGGCTCTGGGTGTGAACTTTATGCGATTCGATTTCTCCTCTTCGCCTTGAAAGTTCTTTCAGTCTGGCGTCGACTGCCTTTGTTCGTAGGAGGATCTGAACTTCCTTGGCCTTGACCTCTGTCTCAACCTCTTCCAAACATTGCCTCTGCTTCTGCAGCTGCTTCTCCCCGTCCTCCGCAAAAGCACGGCCTACGCGTCCTACGAAGTCCTTAACGGAACTGTCTAAGTGCTGTTCCACCTCACCGTGCCACTCCTCGCCAGTAGACGATCGTACTCGAGATTCTTGCAAGAGGTCGTCGTATTTACTGAGGGCTCCCTTCGGTAAGCCCAGTTCTCCCGTTGGCCAGAACTGCGTCTCGTTGTTCTTCTGCTCCAAGGCCAAGAAGTAGGCTTTATCCCTGTCGAGGAAGTCATTGAGCATCTTCTGGCGCTTGAGCAGCAGCTGAAACCGAGGCACCAGAGCTTTCTCGCTGATCCACAGCCGCGTCTCGACCCTCTGGTCGTCGTCCACACTCAGTCCGTAGATCCTCCTCAGCTGGAACTCGACGTATCCAATCTCCTCGAAACGGTTGAGGACCTTGGTCGCGTGCTCGACGATTCCACTGAACGAGTTCAGAACGCAGACTTCGAAGAGCTTCCTGTCCTCGAAGAACCGGTTCTTCCTGTCCAACTGGTGCCTCGGACTGAGTCCGTACCAGCGGACCAGTCGTCTGCAGAGACCCTCGTCGACAAAAACGTTGTGATCGTCACTCTCACAGTCCATCTCCACCGGCCCAGGTGGTAGAGTGACCGCGGTGTCATCTGCTGGCTGGACTACACCATCCGGGTAGGACTCACTGGGCGGGTGATGGTAGAGACCGATGTATCGCTGCCAGCACTGCATCCATTGCTTACTAACAGCGTAGGCGTAAGTCCCAGCCGCGTCTAAGCGCTCGGCGATAGCTCGTTGTTCCTCAGGGGAGGGCAAGCCTGGACGTTGCCGTGGAGATGATCCTTGACTCTGCGTTGATCTTGGATCAGGCGAGTTCTTGTCGTTTTCCTGGCGATTTCCAGGTTCCGTTTCTCCATTTGGAGTCAGTTTTCCAGCTGTAACGAGAAAAGAATATTCCGGTCCATTGTTGCGATGAGTTAGTTAAATTCTCTGTTAATCGCTAGAGGGCTTCTTGTGCGCTTAGGGTTCATCGTAAGTAAACAGATTTCTTTGCATATCCACCTCAGCTACAAAATCTAAGACTAAAATAAATGTAAACGAATCGAACAGCAAATATTAAGCAAAAACCACCAGTCAAACACCAGCATTAAACTGTTAATCTCCTTCGAGTTATCCGGGCAGCGGTGGTAAAGGATCTCATCCGATAAATTCATTGAAAATGAGCAGTGTCGAGGCGGTACGGTCGCTATGGAAAACTGTTTACTTTTACATTTAAATTTTATAACGAGGTCGACGTCAACGGCCCTGGCAGCCACAAGATGTCGCTAAACACTGGCTGCTACTACAAATATTATGTTATGTTTAGACACCTTTAAATCGCTTTTATACGTCGCTATTTCTCTTTTTCGTTTTTTTATTGTACGATGAATAATTTGATTGTATTAATAAATTGCAAAAAGGTTTATTCATGTTTAAACTAAAAAATAATCTATTACCTGTGGACTTCTACCAATACTTTTGTATGAATTCAGATGTGCATGGTCACTATACACGATCATCTCATATGTATCATAAACATTCTGTTCACACTACTAATAGGCAGTTTAGTATTATAATATGTGGACCGTCATTCTGGAATTCTCTGCCAACTGTTATTACTAGCTTGCCAACATTATACCAGTTTAAAACAAATCTAAAATCTCATATACTCAATGCACGTAGTTAAGTATTTTTTTGGTGCTTAGTTAAGTGTTTTTTGTTTTGTTTAGGTTTATGCAATGACATTGATTATAATAATTACTTATATTTTAGATTATTAATTGTTTTACTCAGTATTATACTGTCACCTTTTTGTAATCCATGATGTAAATAGGTGACCTTAGTAGCGGAACTGTTTGTTCCTTTTAGGTCAGCCCATTGGCACCACTGTATGTGACAGACTATAATTGTACTTGTTAATTATTTTTGCTTGTCAATAAAAAATATCTCTCTCTCTCTCTCTCTCTCTCTCTCTCTCTCTCTCTCTCTCTCTCTCTCTCTCTCTCTCTCTCTCTCTGTCTCTCTCTCTCTCTCACTTCAATGAAAAATCAGGTCGCTGTTAACGGCTATGGCAGCCACAAGAAACGCTACAAAACTACCGCATGAGACACAAAATCCCTTTAGGCGCCTGTAAAAGGCTTGTATTATTAACTATTCATTAAGCAATCGTGTTTAATCGAAGGAGAGGGAGGTATGTGATCTGACAAAATTAAAGGTTTGATCAAGGTGTGCACGATCTCATCCGATTAATTCATTGAAAATGAGCAGAGTCAAGGCAGCACGGTCGCTATGGAAAACTGTTTACTTTTACATTTAAATTTTATAACGAGGTCGACGTCAACGGCCCTGGCAGCCACAAGATGTCGCTAAACACTGGCTGCTACTACAAATATTATGTTATGTTTAGACACCTTTAAATCGCTTTTACACGTCGCTATTTCTCTTTTTCGTTTTTTATTGTACGATGAAAAATTTCACTTCAATGAAAAATCAGGTCGCTGTTAACGGCTATGGCAGCCACAAGAAACGCTACAAAACTACCACATGAGAGACAAAATTCCTTTAGACGCCTGTAAAAGGCTTGTATTATTAACTATTCATTAAGCAATCGTGTTTAATCGAAGGAGAGGGAGGTAAAAAATTAAAAAATCTGACAAAATTAACGGTTTGATGAAGGTGTGCACGATCTCATCCGATTAATTCTTTGAAAATGAGCAGGGTCAAGGCCGTATGGTCAATATAGAAAAATGTGTACGTTTACATTTAAACGGACGTGCGTTTTGTCTACTGGCATGTAACTGCCATCTACCGAATACGATGAAAATCATGGGTCGTTTGTTCCGTCCCTTATCTGATCTCCCCAATGTGCACGCATATAAAATTTTGAATGAAGATATTCAGTAAACTCCCCGCCAAGATTTGAAGCTCAGACAACCATTTCGAAGGTCTTACCTCTATGCCTGCTGTCCATGAGTGAAATGTTGTCATAATAGACAGGTAAAATGCCTCTCAATAGACGCAGGTGAGCTGAACTAGACTCACGTCTTAACGATACAATGGTCAAGCGATAAATATTTGAACAGCGTGTATGATCGTTGATCGTTGATCATTGAGAGCCGAGATTATGACGTACGTAGTATAAACATGTACACAGCATCGCAAAACACATTGTCAAGCACGCGTTGTGTATATAGCGCTGTTCAAATACCCTGACCTATACATACAAATATGCATACAGAAATACATGTATGCATACATACATGCATACGTATGCATATACATTTATATCAAGAAGTTGAGTCGATTCTGCTTATAAAAATTCTGTGATGTTTCATCATTTAACCCGATCGTTTCTCTGAATGGAGGTTTCCTGCTCGTTAGAGTATTCTGGTGCCTTCTGGCGAATGCTGCAGCTGATGGCCCTCTGGCGAATTGTCTGTTGATATTCCAATGCGAAATGTGTCAATTAACAATCCAACGTCAGCGGATCGAGTCTTTACATTATGGCCGCCAAATAAATCAGCTACAGACCGATCTACAGCCAACTGAAACGGTGGATTTTGTCATAGGACGATTCTTCCATCATAGATTTTTTTATTAAGTCATTTTTACCGGCATTTCCTCAACGGTCGACCGCTAAAGTCCTCCACTTAAGAGATCGACGACACTTCATTGAAAGAGTTATAGCCTCGAAATGATTCATGAAACACAAGGAGGCGCTATATAAAATTTTGTATGACGGGTTCTTTACAGGCGCTATATAAATGTTGTAATGCTTACATAAATGCATATATGCATACATACATACATAAGTACATACATACATTCTCAAGTAGACACTTTCCATCTTTATGCGCAGTAAAAACCGGTTTCTTAGTCAAACCAGACATCCATGAAATATCGTAATCGTAATCGTAAACTCGAGATTTCTACAGTGCCCAACGAAAGCTAAGTCGCGGGAACCAGCTTATTCACGGGCTCTCAGTCAAAACAGAATCGATAGGCAAGAAGGGTTTGGTTCCAGGTCAAGATCCGAGGGTCAGTCAGGGAGGAAGGCGGCTATCTCTCAACCAGGAAACTGGGGGGAAATAAGAAGACTGGTAAAGGACAGAACTAATGAGGTTTTAAAAATAGCATCTCATGTTTTATTTCGACGGTACATTCAGGTTCCTGAGCAGCACAGCAGCCTCTGAAGCAGACGAATTGTTCTGCCGGTCTTCGCGAGATGCTAATGCCTGCACTTGGCATTCGTCGCCCGCACACCTTGCCATCGACCGACCGATAACCCTCCTCTTCCTCCTCCTCCTCCATCTTCCACCTCCTCCACTCCCTCCAACTCCTCATCCTCTGTTTTCTCCTCCCTACCTCCCTTTAATATCGCTCGTCCTCTTTTCTATTCTCGATTATCCTTCTCCACCCATTTTCCATCGTTTTTCTTCCCAAAATTCCTCTTTTTTTCTATCTCCTCCTCCATCTTCCTCTTCCATTCTCCTTCCACCTCCTAGTGTTCTCTTTTCCAACTTCTTCCCCCTCCTCTCCGTCTCCCTTTTTCTTCATTGCATCCTCCTCTTTCATATCTTCCTCCTCCTCTTTCCAACTTCTTTCTCCTCCTTTCCATCTTTCTCCTTCTCTTTTCCACCCTCTTGCTTCTCCTCTTTTTCACCTTCCTCTTCTCCTCCTCCCACTCCTCCTTCTTCTCTTCACCCTCTTCTCTTCCGCATCCCTTTATTCAAAGGCACTAAGGTCGTCCGTCGTACAGGCTCACCAGCCGACAGCCACATCTCCATCCGGCGAAGCCAGACCACACGCGTCGACTCGAAGGATGCGGGCGATGCCTTGAGCTGCTGCTGCTGCTGCTGCTGCTGCTGCTGCTGCTGCTGCTGCTCCGATGGACAGATCGACGGACGGACGGCGGGCTGGCCGGAGGAGAGCCGCAGGACGGTGGCTTTTTCGTTGCCTCCGATCCCCGTACGAGCGACTATCGATCCACTGTGGAACATCTTGGACGGACGGACGGATGGACGAACGGTCCATCGATTCTGCGACGAATCGGAGAGAAATCAAAGCGACGAAAGAGCAAACATAGCGCATAGTTTGATCGCAGAGGAAGAGGAGGAGGAGGAGTGGATGAGGAGTTGGATTACAGGGTTTTGCGTTGCCAATCGATTCCATCTGCAGCAACCTGCGTTTCAGCGACGGATCATCTGGACCCAGGTCGTTTAGACCGGGGCTAATTAGATCGGAGGTAACCAGATCGTCTAAGGTAAGCTAATCTGGTCAAAGAAAACAGCGATCGGCAACTAAAAGGAAGTCTTTAAGAAGCTATTAAGTATGCTGTAAGATCAAAAGACTCGATCTAACGGCGATGAGATCTTTCAGATCTAGTAGGGATCGATAATGATCTGATCGAAGATTCTAAGTCTATCGGGGAAATGCAATAGGCCTGAAAGGTAATAAAACCGATTAGAAGCAAAAGCGACTATATATGAGATAAAGTAATAGAATCAAATACAGAGAATAAGTTCCAGAATAAAATGTAAACATTCGCGCCTTTTACAGATCTTAAGGCAATATATAAATGTTCAGAAACACACCCCAAAATGGACTTCTTTGAATGAAATGAAGTAATTTACAGAATAAATTATTAAAAAATTAACGACAATTCTAATCGATTGTTCACTGCATTGGCGCCAGTTTTTTTCTTAAAAAGCATCAACCGATGGCGCCCCTAAAGAAGGCCCTGAAGCAGAAGAACTCAATTTAAAAAATTTCCATATCAAAATTGCTCTTGATGTATATTTTCAATTTCTGCGTCAAATTAAGACGATCTTTCTCAACTGCCAGTAGTGATCGAAATTCGTGTGTTCCTAATGTAATGTGGAGCACAGCTGAACAGCAACACAACCTTATTTCTAGAAACCATGCCACCTTGCATGTATACTGAGCATGATGCTAGATCGATAACTCTCTTATCTTTGACCCGTGCATCTGCGGTTCAAATCCAGGTGTACTGTGCAAAGTTCTTTATCAAGTCTTGTAACTTGATGTGTCGTCGTTGGATTCTTGTTCTTTGTCAGGTCTGCGTGTGTAAAGAAAGATTCTTCAGTTCTCAGGACCACAAACATTGTAAATGTAAATGTAATTGTAAATGTAAATATAAATGTAAATGTAGGTCTTCGAAATCTCAGCGCCACACAGAAGCCACATCAGGAAGACCAGCTATTCACCGGCGTTACGTCAAATCAATTCCGCAAAAATGTATGTTATTTGTTTCGTCATTTTCGGTGCCGGGTAAGAATCTGGGAGTCAGGGTGGGGAGATAACTAGGTGCTATGGTGGAATCGTTGGTGATGGTGGTCATGGGATGGTGAAGGAGTTGAAAGAGGATGGGGTAGTTTGAATAAGTTTCGTTTTCAGTCTTGAGTGAAATGCTGTAGAGAGGTCAAGCGGAGAAGTAGGATTGCACTCTTGATAGGGGCTTCAAATAACTGAATGGGAGACGATTCACTCAAAATCGACACCTCCTATTTTCTCTTTTCCAACTTCTTCCCCCTCCTCTCCATCTTGCTTTTTCTTCATTGCATCCTCCTCTTTCATATCTTCCTCCTCCTCTTTCCAACTTCTTTCTCCTCCTTTCCATCTTTCTCCTTCTCTTTTCCACCCTCTTGGTTCTCCTCTTTTTCACCTTCCTCTTCTCCTCCTCCCGCTCCTCCTTCTTCTCTTCACCCTCTTCTCTTCCGCATCCCTTTATTCAAAGGCACTAAGGTCGTCCGTCGTACAGGCTCACCAGCCGACAGCCACATCTCCATCCGGCGAAGCCAGACCACACGCGTCCAATACTATGTAATACAATACGTCATCGCATTATAGTGCACCACTCGGCTGCAAAGTGACCAACAGCGCTTTTAACAGTCAGTCAAAACAGGTGCATTTAAGAGAAAAAACTGATTTCAACTCACTACTCCAGAATCCACTTCCATTGGTGTCGTGCAAGACTTCGTGGTATGAATGATTGCTCTGTGAGAAGATGGCTGATCGGACCCACCGTGACTAGGGCCCTCGACGAGAAGTGATGTTCGCCGCAGTTGGGGATGGAGGTCTCTAGGCAGAATCGAAATTCTCCTCCAAAGGCAGATCATCTGATTCACTGGGGTTCCCTACCCGGGGTACATTTCATCCCTCCAGACTGAACGTCTACACGACAACTGAATCGCCACCTGGAGACCTAGAACTAAAATTCCCTCCCTTCACAAGATGGCGCACGTCCAAGACTCTGGCCTCATTTCACGTTCTTCTACTGCAGCATTCCAGCCAAAAACGGAGGCAACACACCCTATCTACGACTAGTTTACTCTGGAACCTAAAATGGCGTGGCACCCGTTCAAACGGGTGATTGAGTGAAGAAAAGAGAAGAGAAGAGAAGAGGAGAGGAGAGTAGAAGAGAGAAGACGAGAGGAGAGGAGAGGAGAGAAGAGGAGAGTAGACGAGAGAAGACGAGAAGAGAGGAGAGGAGAGAAGAGGAGAGGAGAGGAGAGAAGACGAGAGAAGACGAGAGGAGAGGTGAGAAGAGGAGAAGAGAGGAGAGAAGAGAAGAGAAGAGGAGAGGAGAGAAGAGAAGAGCAGAATAAAGTAGAAAAGAAAAGAAAAGAGTAGAGAAGAGTCAAGAAGAGAAGAGGAGAGAAGAGGAGAGAAGAGGAGAGAAGAGGAGAGGAGAGGAGAGGAGAGTAGGGAAGAGTGAAGAAGAGAATAGGCAAGGGACAAAAACCTGAGAGGAAGTCATTGAAGCGTTAAGGACCTCATTTTTCTTCGACTCGTCACGTGCTGTAAGGGCGGGTGACCCAGTCCTCTCCCTAGCCGTCTGATCTTCCCACTGACCGTGTGCGGTCCGTGTACTCATTATAGCTGAGTTCGCTAGAGGGCGAATACATATAGGTGGCTATTATGGACTGGTGCCAAGGAAGGAAGCCTTTGTGACTGCAGGCCATTTGCTCATTCGTCATTTAGACCTGATGATGCTGAGAGTAAGCATGGTGCGTTGAAAGCTGAGTGGTGTAGTTGCAGCAGCCTCTTGTGTTCAGTTGGGGGGTTCGAGCCTTAAGCAGCTCGGCTGTCATCATCAGACTGCGGCTTCAGCGACTGCAGCAGCAGCAGCAGCATTAAGGTCCGGAAGAGGAATGGATGTTCCGTGCATTGGTTTCATCCGTTGCATTGCCAATGCGTCGTTTGACATTTTGGCCGGTCTTCTTCTGTGTTGTCGCTGTCGTTGGCTGTCTTCTTGTGCGTCTACGTCAGTCTCCTTGCATCTCTGTGTCGCTCAGAACGCAGACAGAAGGGCGAAATGTATCGCGTTATTTATGTAGCGCATTTTATTAGGCTCTCGTTTTATTTTGTCCGCTTGTTTTACATTCGCTGTTTATTTAAATGATGGGCAAAGAAGGCAAAAACAGAGAGACTATCTATCACTACGCATTAGATTACTTACCTTTGTAATTGTAATTGAAATTGTAATTGTAAGTGTAAAGAATATTTGTATAGCGCCACTTAGAGCTTCATTGATATGCATGTAAGGTAATCGCTTAGCGAAACGGACGTAATGTAGTCCAAGTGCATGTCTGTGGGGTCGGATGCGTGTTGGTTGAGTGATGAGTGTGAGGCTATTAAGCCCAACGGTTGGGATGTGAGTCATGACAGACGAGTAGAGCCACGCAATGGTTAAGGAAACAACAACTGTGGTCGACCTAGGTTAGAGTAGTTAGACAGGTTAGACTGTCTTTAGCGCTGTACTTGCTGATTGACAGAAGGCAATTTGGGGCTAGGAGAAAGTTTTTTTTGGATGGGGACAAATGTATAATTAATAAAACTGTCATTACATCGAAGGCCCAGCATCAGCTCTATTATGCAGATATAGCATGTGTACATATCTCACTCAAATTTATACATTTCTGCTTGTCTGGACATGTCTAGAAACGTCTGAGGCAGAAGCACAGTAGCTGCGTCATCCAATACAGTCTGCTCACAAAATACACTGAAAGTATCTTTGATAGTGGAAAGTCGAAAACAATTGGAGAAAGACCTTCTTTGGGTAGGAACGAAATGTCCCTTCATTGAGAGATAAACATATTGGTAGGAACTAAATGCATTGAGAAAATGTATGTTCATTTGGACCACTGAGACCTTTAGACAGGAGCGAAATTTACAGTATGAGATGATGTAAGGGAGACAATCTGTAGCAGTGCATTGGGTTCTCCCTCTTAATATTGCATCGGACGCCATGTTGTTGCTCTTTTAGAGAGGAAATTCTTTCCAACGGCCAAGGAGGAATTTGGGGGAAATGTGGAGCGTTCTGAAGAAGAAAGTAACGAAGTCGGCCGGCTATGAGATGTCGGATCGAGAGAGCGACAGCGGAGACGATTGCGTCGTCGTCCTAAAGAAATACAAGAAGATCCCTTCGTTCGCCGAGGGACTGAGTCAAGAGTCGACGAGGTACGAGAACCCATACGAAATCGACCCTCCACAGACGACCGAATCAAACGACCAGAGAGAAGCGACTACCTCTAGCGGCCACGATCAAACACTCCCCGCCAGGACCACACAGGGCGATCCATCGACGCGGGTGGTCGATAACCAGAAGGACACAGTGACCGACAGGATAAGTGGAGACATCGAGAATAACAACCGGGATGACGAGCAGGGGTTCGGCGCCAGATACAATCATAACGACGACGAGAATGCCAACGGGGGAGGCGGCGGAGGAACACGCATCGTCAGCCGAACTCTTTCTGACCTCAGACTCGAGGAGTCGTCGATGCCGGGACAACGTCTGTCGCCGCCAAGGATGAAGCGCCGTGAGAAGCAGGTGCCAGGAGCCCCACAAGAGGCTGCCCGACACTCACGCCTCGCCCGATCGGAGACACAGAATGCAGCCGACGGAAGTTACCAGAACCTTCACTACGATCTGCGCCGCAGGAAGAAAGACCACGGCCCGCCACCTTCGCCACTATCACGTGACTTCCCGTCTTCAAACTCAGAGGACGAGACGAGATCTCGTTCTAACTCTCATGTTCCGCGAGACTGCTATACAGACCGACACCGCTACCACCAGTCATCAGCAAAAGAGCCGAAGGAATCGCTGACCGAGACGGGCAGCAGGTGCCCGACCTATCCGGGAACCCTGGAGTCGGGATATTTGACCCTGGAAGACATCAGGGCCCAACTGGAGCAGGCGAGAGCGCTGAACCGTTTCCGAGACGAGAGCGATGGAAGATCGAACGACAGCAGATACGACGGCGGAAGTGAGATCACCAGCGAAGCCGAAGGAAGGGATTCGGAACCAATTTCCGTGGACGTCACAGCGTCACGCTTCACTGGCGTCTCCGCATCAACAGCAAACATCGAACATCGGCAGAACACCAAATGGAATTCACCGACTCATAGGTTCCAGGATGCAGAAAGTGAAGAGTCGGTGAAGGGTGCATCAAAAATGGACCAGAAACATTCCGAACCAGGAGAAGATACAACTGGATCATCGGTACTTAAGCCACCCGAGGACTCTGTAAAGTTTCCACCAACTCAGAATTCCTCTGACTCAAAACAGTCCACAGCGGAGGCTGCTAGTGCACTTCAGACCGGAAGACAATCGATCGAAGGACCTTCTTCTGGCGGAAGTACTCTGTCAGCGCCGGAAACCGACGAAAAGGACAAGAAAATCCCCGACATGCGCGCTACGAACCGCCAGAGATCGTCACACGAAGTGGCATATGATGAGAATGACCTTAAAGTGGGGTCAGCCATGCGACTCGAGGTGGATCGAGCCCCAGACGAGAGCCAGGCACCTGACATTCCAAACGTTTGTGAACCGACGCATATGTCCTGGGATGAGTTGATGCAGGAGGCTCAGATCCTTGGCATCCCCTTATATCGTCCAGCTGCCTCCCTCTGTCGCTCGGATTCTGATCGCCGCTCCTCGATGTCCTCATCGGCTACCAGCTCCGACCTGTCCCATCCCAGTCCACTTCAGAGTCCCAAGATGGCCAGACTGGCCGGAAGTGGTCCTTGGCACCGCAAGGACAGCAGCCTCAAGCGTGCCAAGGACAAGTCCGATAAGAAGAACAGTCCGTTCAAAGGAAAGTTCAAGCTACAGAACCTCTTCGCAACGAAGAAAGCCCAGACGGGAACTCCGAAGAAGTCAGACGGGGAGCCAGGGCAGCATCTCAGAGACCCGAACAAAGAGGTGAAACCGGACGCAATTCCATTCCGTGCGTCGAGGCTTCGAGAGTTCGTGCGCAGTGGACTTGAGAGTCCAGTGCTTCATCATTACAGGAGTGGCCCGCCTTCTCTGAGGTCAGATAGAGGGCAGACTCTGGTGTCGGAACTTCAGTCGGAGAACGGGTTTCGAAACAGCACAATCAGCCTGCGATCTCACGTCCTGTCTTCGAGCTACTCTTCCGGGAGTCTTGGCAGCGTCTTCTCCCGCAGTTCCTCGCAGACTCCCTCCTCATCGAACTCGTACGGAAAGACCAGCGCCAGTGGTAAGTAGGCCTACAGTGCTTTACAATGCATCCAGTCCATCGGGTTTCGACAGGGATTCTCCAGCGGACTAGAATATTTTTGCTCTGATTTCATCTAAAGCGACCATCGATGTATGCCTTGTGCATCATGATTGCGGCGCTATGGAAGTCATTAGATTAGATTAATGGGTGGGTTTTTTATGGGTGGGTGGGTGAGTGAGTGAGTGAATGTGAGTGAGTGAATGAGTGGTGAGTGAGTGAGTGACACAATCAGTGTGTGTGAGAGAATCAAATATATGAGCTAATATGCCTGTATTTATTAATTTTTGTTTAAGTACAGAGCCATAAATTAGCCTCAAACTGTAAATCATTAAAGGGAATTATTAGCCATCGAGTGACCGATAGATGGCAGCAGACGTTTCGATGTCATTGGCCGAGTTTGGTTCTGTGGGCTGCACAATTTATTCCTCATTTTATCATCGTTTAGCCAATGCCTGTCTCCGTGGCTGCTGGCAAACAGATCCTACTACTTCCCCACGGGATGTCTTCCTCTCTGTCACTGTCTCTTCAGTCCTATGGCTGCCTCTGCCTCTGTCTCAGTCAGGCCATCTGCTTCTGTTTGTATGTCTGCCTGTCTGTTTTCTGTCTTTCTGTTTGTATGTTTGCCTGTCTGTCTGTCTGTCTCTCTTGCTATGTAAGTCTCCTTTAGCCTAACTCTGTTTTTCTCGCCTTTGTGCTTGTCTCCGGCTTTTCTTTCTCGTTATCTGTGCCTTTTTCTCTTCATGTCTGTCTGACTGTCTGTCTCACTCTGAAAATCTTCGTTTGTGTGTCTCTGTCTCTCTGTCTTTCTCGTTATCTGGGTCGGTATCTGTCTGCTTCGTCATTTTATCCATCGATCTCCAGCATCTGCTGCTGAAGCTACTGCTCATTTGTCGATTCACGTGCGTCGTGCGCTGATACCATGAACCAAATGCTGCATCCATCCTTTCTCCCTCTCCCTCTACGTGTCTCTCTCTCTCTATCTCTCTATCGGTGTCTGCCTCTTTCCGTCTTCTCTGTCCCTCCGTCATTTGTCGAACCCTACGACTTCCCAGAATTCTCTTCCTCTCCGAGGGAAATAAAACCAGGAGAAGTCGACACAATTTAAGTGGCGCCAGTTGTAATAGCTCGGTGCTTATTTGCCTGTCTCCAAACATCTCTGTCTGGTTGACTGTCTTTCTACCTCTCTGCCTCTCTGTCTGCCTCCCTTCCTATCTGCCTTTCTGTCTGCACGGCTTCCTGTCTGCTTTCTTTCTTTTTGCCTGCATTTCTTAATGTCTGTCTGTCTTTCTGTTTGTCTGGCTGTCTGTCTGTCTGCCTGTCTGTTTGCCTGTCTGCCTTGTGTTTAGCTACATCTGCTACTGATCTGCTGTGATTCAGTTGCATGTCTAAAAACGGAACAAATGTGATTCACCCACTTCTGCTACCATTTAGCTATAGAACATGAACCTCATTCTCAGAAACACTTTTGTTATTATCCCGATTTGGTGAGAAGATAGTCTGTCAACTTGAATTACGATGAGCCACCATCAGCAACTGTATCCGAGACGTCCATGAATTGATGCCAATTATACACTTTCAATTTATTTAGCGCCATGTGCAGAAGAATCACGTGTGATAAGAGGCGCGAGACCTGGTCAGCATCTGTTCCTGCTCAGGAGGCAAGGTGAAGATAAGCACAACTGTTCAACTGACGTTAGGATTTGTAGCGCTTAGCAAGGATGCAGAAGGATGAACGAATGCTTTCACTATAGTCTCTATGGAGACATTTCTAGGAATAGCAGATACTAATGTTTCCTGGACACTGACAGACATCAGCTGTCTGCTCACGAAGCATAGTTACCGATTTTCACCTTTTCATGCAATCACACAAAAATGTCTGGCAGCAACAGACAATGCCTGTACTGTGAAATCAGACAGTTTAGCAGGGCGAGGATGAACGATCATTTGGCAGCTCGTGAGTTGCAGCAAAACACAACAGTTCTGACTCCCTTTGTTCAGCTCTGACATGGACAACATCTTTCTCAACACAGCGAGGGTCGAGTGATTCCATTAACATACCCAAGTCCAAATGTTATGCAAGGAAGGAAAAATAGGTCAATCAATCGAAAAGCAGGAAACTGGGTCAAGACATAATGGTTCCCAAATGAAGGACTGAAACCCACAGTAACGAGTTCTTCTATTTAAAGCCAGCCAATCAGAGAATGGTACCAGCGTAAGTCAACTAAACGCCGGCCAACTCTATCTATGCGATCCAGTTTCCCGCTGTCCCAGGTAAACTTGCATCAGTGCGTTATCTTTCTTCGTAATCTTTGATTAAGTTCACTTATTTAAGATTATTTCGATTCTTAATGCAATTCTGGCTGCATCTCTCATTCTCTGTCTGTGTATGTATGTCTGTATGTCAGTCTGTCTGTCTGTCTCTCCCTCACTCTCGGACTCTCTCTGTCTCTCGGTATTTGTCTCTGTTTCTATCTCTGTCTAATGGCTATCTAGTCTCTCTTTCTCTGCAATTTTGACTAAGTTTCATGATTCTCGAAGGAAGGGCGTTACAGTAGTCAATGCAACGACTGCTATTTAATTAGCCGAGCGAATGACATCTACCGGCTGCTTATCACTACGGACCGATGACAGCTCCACCCAACCGTGTAATCTGTCTACTATAGGATAATCCGGCTCCACTTTGAGTCACGGATCAGTGATTGCTGATGCGGTTGACCTGATACGGTACTCCTCCCAAGCGTGCAATGCAACGATAGACACCATCGTTGTAGTGAAATCGCCTGAGGCAATTTCCTCGCGATTTTTTCCAATCAATTCAAAATATATATTCATTATAAAAATAAAATTTTCGTGATGAAAAGCGGTTCATGCAAATTGGAATTTCCTCTTATCTTTGTGCGTCGTCATCATCGTCTTCATCGTGATGATGATGATGATGATAATGGTGGTGGTGGTGGTGATGATGATGATGATGATGATGATGATGGTTAGAGGGCTCGGCTTGTAACGCGGACAGTACGGGTTCGAGCCTTCTCCCCTTAAACGGTTACTGAGTAGAAACCTTGAGCAAGTCCTTCACTCACAACTGCTCAGCGCCATCTATTGCTCAGTCATTAGATAGTGGCGCTTAATAAATGCAGGAATAAAAAAGAGTGCCATAGACTATCCGTTAATGCTATGATCTGTTTCAATTCGCATCGCCTCACTGTCCTACCTCCCACGTTGCAGATCCTACATAGTCTGCCTCCTACTCATCATCATCAATCACTTTGGCGATGATGGTTACCACCCTTGACTATTCAGGCTCATAAATTGTCTGGTAATCAGTGGCAGACAGTCTGTGAGTTGTCGGCCACACGTATTCCAAGTGACTAGCAGTTGATTGGCGCATTCATTCAGGTTTCCTCGAGTGCTTCCTATTAAGTGCCCTAAACAACATTTGTTGCTTCTAGGCAAACAATGGTTGCCTATCTTTGCCGTCGCTCTTTCTTTTCTTCTTTTTTACTTTTTCTTTTTTCTAATCTCCGTTTTACTCTCTTCCGAGTTCGCCATAGAAACTGCGAGGTCAAAGGTTCAAATCCACGTCAGGGCGAAATATACTTAAGGGTTTTAGTTTCACTGGCCCCTAGCAAGTCGGCTCGAAAATGAATACATCGACCGTACAGTACCGCCGGGTAGATCAGATGGTGAAGTGCGAGCACTGGCCACCCGCCCTCATTTGCCGAGGCTGAGAAATTGAAGTCTCATATACTGCTTACCAACTGCAGCTCAGGATTTCCAGGTTAGCTTAAGGAATTGCTCTCCTCCTCCTCCTCCTTCTTTTCTTCTTCATTAAATACATTACACGTACTGCTTATGTCTGAATGTATGCATTCGTGTATGTATATATGTATGGATTCGTGTATGTATGTATGTATATATGTATGTATGCATTCGTGTATGTATGTATGTATGCATTGGTGTATGTATGTATGTATATATGTATGTATGGATTCGTTTATGTATGTATATATGTATGTATGCATTCGTGTATGTTTATATGTATGGATTCGTGTATGTATGTATGTATATATGTATGTATGCATTCGTGTATGTATGTATGTATGCAGTCGTGTATGTATGTATGTATATATGTATGTATGCATTCGTGTATGTATGTATGTATTTAATAATACATTAATGAATGCATCTATGTGCCTATATTTGAATCTCTCATCTGTCGTCTTCCATCATCTCCCCTCCCCAGCATCTGTTGTCCAATAACATCTTTTGTACAACGCAATCAGCTCGGAGCTGCAACAATTGTCTCCGGGCGATATTAGAAGACGCAGGATGCGGCAATTGTTTGCAAAGCTACGTCGGTCAGATGACTTTCTTCGAAGGATCAGCTGGTGTCATTTAGAACTTTGCCAGTGCCTCTCAGGAGCCTAAAGCGTCTCTGCTGTCTGTCTGTCTGTCAGTCTGTCTGTCTGTCTATCTGTCTATCTCTATCTCTATCTATCTACCTATCTATCTATCTATCTTTCTATCTGTCTGTCTGTCTGTCTATCTGTTTGTTTGTTTACATGTCTGTCTGTCTGTCTGTCTGTCTGTCTGTCTCTCTCTCTCTCTATCTATCTATCTATCTATCTATCTATCTATCTATCTATCTATCTATCTATCTACCTATCTATCTAACTATCTATCTATCAGTCTGTCTGTTTGTCTGTCTGTCTGTCTATCTATCTATCTATCTGTATATATATATATATATCTGTCTCCTTTTCTGTCTGTCTCTATGTGTATATATATACATATATGTATATATATTTACATATATATATATATTAAGATGAGGTCTTCGCAAAGAACAGTATCATATGCAGGGCAAATGAAGTCCATATAACAGACATATTCCCATATGGGCTTCTGTTAGAGCCGATTCCAAACCAAAGTTGTTTCATCAACCGGGCCAAGCCACCTGCTAAACAACTCATCAACAAACAACGAAAAACTTTGGTAAACAAAGTCCTTTGTTTATTAAATTACATCTCTGTGTATCGGCGATGGCCTCCCTACCTCCATCTTTTCTTCCCTCTCTTCCTCCATCTCTTCTTCCCTCTCTTCCTCCCTCTCTTACTTCTTCTCTTCCTCCATCTCTTCTTCCCTCTCTTCCTCCCTCTCTTCTTTCCTCTCTTCCTCGCTCTCTTCTTCCCCTTCCTCCCTCTCTTCCTCTCTCTCTTCCTCCCTCTCTTCTTCCCTCGCTTCCTCCATCTCTTCTTCCCTCTCTTCCTCCATCTCTTCTTCCCTGTCTTCCTCCCTCCCTTCCTTCCTCTCTTCCTCCATCTCTTCTTCCCTCTCTTCCTCCCTCTCTTCTTCCCTCTCTTCCTCCCTCTCTTCTTCCCCTTCCTCCCTCTCTTCCTCTCTCTCTTCCTCCCTCTCTTCTTCCCTCTCTTTCTCCCTCCATCTCTTCTTCCCTCTCTTCCTCCATCTCATCCTCCCTGTCTTCCTCCCTCCCTTCCTTCCTCTCTTCCTCCATCTCTTCTTCCCTCTCTTCCTCCATCTCTTCTTCCCTCTCTTCTTCCATCTCTTCTTCCCTCTCTTCCTCCATCTCTTCTTCCCTCTCTTCCTCCCTCTCTTACTTCCTCCCTACCTCCATCTCTTCTTCCCTCTCTTCCTCCATCTCTTCTTCCCTCTCTTCCTCCATCTCATCTTCCCTGTCTTCCTCCCTCTCTTCCTTCCTCTCTTCCTCCATCTCTTCTTCCCTCTCTTCCTCCCTCTCTTCTTCCCTCTCTTCTTCCCTCTCTTCTCCCCCTCCCTCCCTCTCTTCCTCTCTCTCTTCCTCCCTCTCTTCCTCCCTCTCTCTTCCTTCCTCTCTTCTTCCCTCTCTTCCTCTCTCTCTTCTTCCCTTCCTCCCTCCCTCTCGTCCTCTCTCTCTTCCTCCATCTCTTCTTCCCTCTCTTCCTTCCTCTCTTCTTCCCTCTCTTCCTCCCTCTCTTCTTCCCTCTCTCCAGCCGTTCTCCTTCGCTCTAGCTCACGATTATGGACCTGATAAGTCATAGTCGGCCGATCTACGGCCGAGCGTCGGCCGATATGGAACTTTGCTGACAAGTAGCAAGTGTCTGAATGTACGGTCGACCGATACGAAGACGATGTTTACGACTGCAGAAGACATCAACGTAATTAGGACGGGGTCTGTGTTGACCATTTCACACACACACATACACACACACACACACACTCACACGCACGCACACACGCACACGCACACACAAATAAACACACACACATGTATATATAATCATATACAACATAGCATAGTTGTATATTGGCTTTATGTAGATATAGCGTTAACACATGCATGCATACATATATGCGCTATATATACATTATATACTTAAGCAGACCGCAAAACCACCGGCGCTCAGTCTGTGTATAAATGTATAGTGCTGTTTGACATCTATTAGAGCGATTCCTGGAGGAGCTCGGTTCCATGACAACAGGTCGTTGGATAAGAAGGTCGTATAATCAGGATGAAAGCAGAAGCAGGAGGAAGAGGAGGAGGAAGAGGAGGAGGAGGAAGAGGAAGAGGAGGAGGTGGTAGTGAAGCAGATGGACGGAATGTGGAAGAGTTTGCATTGAGAACTTCCATCACTTGGTTCATCACCAGTCAGTCAGTCAGTCAGTCAGTCAGTCAGTCAGTCAGTCAGTCAGTCAGTCAGTCAGTCAGTCAGTCAGTCGGTCGGTCAGTCAGTCAGTCAGCCAGTCAGTCAGTCAGTCAGTCAGTCAGTATGTCTGTCTGTCTCTGTCTGTCTGTCTGTCTGCCTGTCTCTGTCTGTTTCTGTCTGTCTGTCTCAGCAGCAATTGCGTTGGTTAAGCATGAATGGACCAATGCAAGAATGCATGCATCGGTCCATTAGTGGTCTTGTGTCTTCTGAGTCGCTGGTTCGCTTCTCTCTCCAGATCTCCTTCCTCCTCCTCTTCCTCCTCTTCTTCCTCCTCCTCTTCTTTCTCCTCCTCGACCTCGGCCTACAAACATGGTTTTAATCATGCAGCGCTACAAAACTTCAAGAGTCACGTGACTCTTTATGACTTGGCGCTAGTCCATTCGTTTCCATGGCAACCCGATTAAGCTTCATGTGTAAGCCACCTGTCGGAAGTAATCGACAACGTCTTTCGTCGCTTCTGAGAGAGATGGGAATTGGCGCTATAGAAATACTCAGAATGCTCCGTTAGATCGCGTCGTCGTTATCATCATCGTCTGAGATGCTGCTGCTAATGATTATGATGACGACGATGATGAAGAGGAGGATGATGATGATAGCGACGTTCCTTTTATTAAGATAGAATAAAAATTGTCCTATTTTAATAGAGAATTAATTGCGACTTCGTTAATTAGAAAAGGAATTGAAAACTATGAAAACTTGTCGTTGAGAATAATTGTTTCCTCAATGTTGTGGTTGGTGTTCAGTTGAATCGCCCGGAAGTTCCACGGGTACATCCGGTTCGGCGGCCATTTTGCAGATGGGGCACAGTTCACCCCCTGTAGTTCTCCAGCAGAACGCGGCGGCGCCCGGGGTAGGGGATAACTGGTCCCCCCTTGTTCCATCAACGAATCTCTCAACCTCCGGCAACACGGAATTCATGATCGGATTACGACAGCTGAAGAGCGTAAGACTGACTTTACTAAAGTAGTCATTGTATTGTAGCGATGCCGGCTTAGGGTTCGAAGCCATCCATCCATTCATCCATCCATCAATCCACCCACCCATCCATCTATCCATCCGTCCGTTCGTTCGTCCGTCCGTCCGTCCATCCATCCATGCTGTAAAATAGTGTAAGGCCGACGTCAATTGCAATCGCTTTGCCAGTCATAAGATGTCTCCATGCAGTGGAACCTAATGTCTCCATGCGATGGAACCTAATGTCTCCATGCGGTGGAACCTAATGACTCCATGCGGTGGAACCTAATGTCTCCATGCGGTGGAACCTAATGTCTCCATGCGGTGGAACCTAATGTCTCCATGCGGTGGAACCTAATGTCTCCATGCAGTGGAACCTAATGTCTCCATGCAGTGGAACCTAATGTCTCCATGCAGTGGAACCTAATGTCTCCATGCAGTGGAACCTAATGTCTCCATGCGGTGGAACCTAATGTCTCCATGCAGTGGTCCCGAGGAGAGCTGATCAGTGATGAAGGACCTCAGCTGAAGTGTTGATATGTTCCTCGCCGAGGCAGCCAGTAGTAAAGCCTTTTCTCCGACTCACGCCTTGTTACTTCACGCCGAAAACAGATACATCCTAATTGCGACTTACTGAATGGCGCTACATAATTAGTTCATTACGCTTTCATAAAACTTGCACAGTCTTGCATTTACACATTTCTTTCAATTATTCGGGGGAACTTAACTTCGCAATATTCGCTTTCTGTCGGCATTCTGGTTCTTTGGGTCGATTTGATTCCGACCGGGATTCCCCAAGGATTTACGATTTTTGAAGACGGTTTTACTTGATGCTTAGAGAGCATTAGTCCAGTGGTAAGAGTGCTGTACTGTTAACCCAGGGATGGGGATTCATTTGGTCCTGGACTCATCCTCTGTGGAGTCTAAGTTGTTTAGCTGTTGTTTATCCAACGTTTTTCCTGGACGATCGGTGCCCTGCATCTCTGCAGCAAATCGCAGCTAAAATCCACCCAGAAATACGAAGTTCATACATCATCATAAAATCATTAATACGCATTGGAGGGAAGGGCTACCCAGATAGCCACGTTCACTGGGTACAAAGATGGCCCGCACTGTGCCACTACAGGTGGCCCAGCTAGAGGCCCAGAGGGGGACCCAAAGATCGGGTCTGTCGGGTAAATATTAGCTTAAGCCTCGGGTCGTCACGTGTCTTTAAAGGCAATTAATGCGTGAACGAGTGCTGCATAAATTCTTTATTATCGTCGCTGTTCTTCCGTCTTCCGGGCTCTGGAATCTGTTCCGCTTCATCCTCTTCTTCTGGTCGCCTCCAAGTCGGATGCAGACAGAAGCCAAGGCCAAAGTTCAGACCAGTTTTCCACAGTCGATGACCTGACCTACATTCCCTCAACCCCTCATCGACCTCAAAATGAAGGTCAACCACTTTGCGGATGCCTCTGGAGGCCACGTGTGCAAACGCAGCCCACCATCCATCTACGATCCTGATCTCCTGAGGAAAGAAGAACAGAGGCACACAAGCCAAGCAAAGCCTGCCATCTGCGTATTGATGTAAGAGTAAAGGGCTTCGGTTGTTTGCACGACTGCCGCCTGTTGACCGTACAGCTACCCCCCCCCCCCCCCATATCAGCCTACACTAGTGGTGTTGTCTTAGACCAGTGCTATAGGTCTACACAAATTCCCACTTGGCAAATACGTTCGTTCTTAGTTTGGTCAGCCACGTCCTTATACCAACAGTGATTCGCTATAGAAAAATATGTACATTTACACCTATCTAGACACGTGTCCAACAACAGTCATGACAGAGAAGACATTCAGTCAACATCGTGTGTCTGGTTGTGTTTCAGTGTGGCTGGTATTGGGGCCCACTTGGCTGGGAAGAGGCAGGAATGAAACTGGCCCATCTGCCCGATGGATCGTTCCTCGTTCGAGACAGTTCCGACGACAGATACATCCTCAGCCTCAGCTTCCGATCTCAAGGACTGACTCATCACACTCGCATCGAAAACTACAAAGGTCAGTTCAGCATCTAGGGGCATCCATCATTCATCCGGGTTCCTTACAACATCGTATTGTAACTGAGTCGCATGAAAAACTACACAGTCCCGAATAGATTTAGCTTTCATCTCAGTTGCTCATTGTACACAGGTGTGATGTAATATAGGACTCGCCTTGAACACCTCAGAATTAAGATCCAGTCTAGATTGAGTTGTGATTGCTGTAGGTCATTGTGGTCATTTCTCCTGAAATACAAAGCAGCTGCTCAAGAAACATTTTAAACTCATATTAAATCGAAGCTTTTTATAACTGTTAGGCAGCCATGTTTTGGCGCGTTTGTGAAGCTCTAAAAGGCGCTATATAAACAATCAGATACACTCATTGATATGAAGGCCACTCCAGTTCCATTCATCGTTCTATAGGGGACCACAGTGTTGCGTTATATGATCGACGTGGAAGGAAAGAAGAGGAAGAGTTGGGTGGCATCAATGCTTAAAGTTGCTCTTTGGAATCTATGTTCAGATGAATATTCATTAATGTAATTGTCTAAATTCTAGGTGTGTTCAGTTTCTACTCTCAGCCGAAGTCTCACGCCGCCTCAAACATCGTCGACTTCATCGAAAAGGCGATGGAACAGTCGCGCAGCAACCAGTACCTCTACTTCCTGCGACCGAGGGTGGCTGGTCTGCCCCCGGTTCCCGTCCAACTGCTCTACCCAGTGTCCCGCTTCGTTCCGCTGCCCTCTCTCAAACATATCTGCCGAATTGCGATCTTGCGTATCGTTCCCGGACGAGATCTCGTCGACCAGCTGCCTCTGACGTCATCGCTGCGACGCTACATCAAAGAATCGAATGTCTGAGGCACGAATTAATTATTAATTAACATAGTTACGTAATTGGAACTCATGACGTACGCGAATCTATACCTCGTCCGAAATGTTGTAATTGTGCATAGAATTGCAACCGCGTCTTGCAACGATTAACATTTAAATTAGAAGCCATTTCCAGGCGCTAACGTCAACCGAAAATGACATATACTACCATTTCCAAAGATTATATGCGGGAGGAAAGATAAGGCACTTAATGGAAATGCGGGAAACTGGGTCAAGGTGAACCCCGATGCATGCTTGTCTCAAAGTAGGTCTGTAACCATAACCGAATGTTCTAGTTTAAGCCAGCCAATCAATGAACGGTGCCACTGTGAGCCAATAAAACAGTCAACGCTATCTGCAGCTTTCACCTCTGGACCAGAAAAAATATCAACCATTTGTTGTAATAACACTTAAAGAACCAATCAAGGAATTGCACCGCTGTAAACCAACCAATCACGGTCAATTCTGTCCACGCGACCCAGTTTCCTGCTGTTTCCAACAAATTTGCTAGAGTGCTTTCTCTTTATAAGCCTCGACCGAGTTTACCCTTCGTACACGGGGACCTTAAATGGCGTGGCGCCCATTCAAACGGGCAGTGGTGGCAAAGGATCTCAACCGATAAATTCATTGAAAATGAGGAGCAGGGTCGAGGCCATACGGTCGCTATAGAAAAACGTGTACATTTACATTTACTTATTTCAGAGTCACTTCCACCTCGAAGGCATAATGATGTGGCTGGCGAGTGAGTGGAAAACGTGAGTGGATAAGAGCCGAGAAATCCACTGGTTTGCCAGAATCCATTAGCTCTACACAATCCTTGGTCTAATTGGTTGTTGAAAGCAGCTCAGGATCTGATCCGTGCCTATTGTTTCCGACTCCAGCTCAGCTCTATCGTTCCTCCCTCCAGTCTCAAATCTCGCACAGAAACATCTCAACAATTACTTCCATATTTATTGAACTGCTATGTTTATTTTGTAACTGTCCAATTATTTATATGACATTTCTTTTTATTTATGATTATCAAAACCGGAAAAAAATTACAAAGCATTGCTTTCTTGTCTTCTGAATTTTTACATAACAACCTACATTTGGCCGACTCATGTCCCTGTTGGACAATTAACAGCTCGTTTTTTAATCAATGTCATTAGAAAATTTACAAACTCAATTCACAGTGTCACGCAATTATGCAAATCAATTCATGATTTATGGTAAAGAATTTCCTATTTGCTACGAAGCACTCAAGTTTGCAAATATTTGAGATGTAACTGAAAATATTCTTCGACAGTTTAGTGTTAGATAATTGCAACTGGACTTGGATTTAAATCACAGCAATTCCACATGATTTACACATTTGATCACCAGTTAATCTGCATAAGAAACTTTGGACAGAAAATCAATGTTCTGGTTAGATTTAACTGCAGGATGTCTCTCTGGCATTTGGCTGTTTAAGTAACTTCCTGCCGCTGATCTCGTCTGACCAAACGCCTCGAAGTAGTCCGCAGAAAACGCAAGGACATCCGTAGGTTTTCTTAAGAGGAGGAACTGGACGTAGTCGCTGACGAGATTTTGGAGTTCTGGATTTTTACGCATGTATGTAGAATAGCCGGCAACAAGTTCTTCCTGAAAAAGAATTCTACCATGAATGCAAGAACGCAACATTCAAAGCAGGCATATTCTATGCTGAAATTCAGATGACACTAAGAATACTTGGACTGAATTCAACACGTTAAAGAATATATTGTTACCAACGGAAATAAAAACAGTCTGTTGTATACGAAAGTTGAGCAGACATAAAATCAAATTCCAAGTTGAATTCAAAGGAAGAAACTTCAAGATTAATTCAAATAATCATATTTCAAGATCAATTCAAAGAATGAAACTGGCCCAAATTATAAAACTGAAATCAAGTTCTTTGAGTGAAGTGCTGTCCAAGAAGTTCGAAAGGAGAGCAGAACTGCCCTTACCTTCCTGTCCTGGTATTTTGACCTCAGCTCCATATCCTCCTCCCAGTTCAGCGGCTTCTTTGGAAAGACAGGCTTCTGCTCTCGTTCATCTTTCAAACACACAAAAGACAAACATCAACAAAGCAAAACAATGTAACCAAAGTGTAACTAGATTGCGATTTAAGTATAAAGAAAGGTAACCGAACTGTAATTTATATTTTTGCTGAAGTGCAAATTAGACTTTATTTACCTGCAATGTAAATTATATTTATGCTGCAACTTGCCGTGTAAATATAATTTGACTGTAACAATGGTTAGCCCAATTATTCCAGTTAAATAAGTAAAAATGTCATAAGTTCTAACTTTGATTTGTTTATAAATGATAGAAATTTCTAAAAAAGGAGTTAACAACTGATCAGTTCAAAATCAAAAAGCAGATCAACAAATCTAAGCATCAGAGACAGAATAAAGGCTCTCGTCCTCCCACACCAAATAAACTACCTGTTAATCCACTACCTCTTAATCATTAGAATGATGATCTACCGGTCACTCAGCCAAACGCTATAATTAAGCATGACTAGCTAAAGACTACATATCAATGGATGGTGCTGAGCATCAAAAAATTGGGAGTGAAGGACTTGCTCAAGGTCCCCACACAGTAACCTTCTCAGGGAAGGCGGCTTGAACTGGTACTCTCTGCATCATAAGCCAAGCGCTCTAACCGATAGGCTACTGTGCCAAACACAAAACCACTCTAATGTATCTGAATAAAGTCGACACTTACCAGCCTCCACATCTTCAGGAAGTGCGCCTATTACCATGACAACCGGCGATCCAACCTGCAGCCTTTTGACTAAATGTCTGTGAAGTGTATTTTATAATCAAATTAAGTTACAAATCTAACCAAAGAAAATTTAACAAGAAATCAAATTTTAAGATTCTCCCATTGCAAGAATAAAGATGAATAATTAAGGTGCTGTATTAAGCACTTTGATACAGGCCAGTATCAAATACATGCGTACACACATATACAAGCACTTATACACATACACACACATTAATGTATATATATATATACATACCATACATACATATACACCAGCATTCCACTGAAGCAGAAAATTCAGTGCACATATGTCTGGTTTATTTTCCAAGCTTTTCACATAGCACGCAGAACTATTGTTGAGGATGTTATGAAAGGCATCCATTTAAATGCAGTTAAAGCTTCTGCTATTATTCCTATTTAAATCTGAAAATGAGTTTTTTCATCACAAACCCGTCGTCAGTCAGGAAGCACCTCCAAGTCGTCGCATCTTCCTGGCTCGTCGACAGGGTTCTTTCGATGCAAACCACACTGAGCTCATGTCCGTCAATGTTTTCCTTCTGTCCACGCAAAGCTCTCTTCAGAATAAAAACAGTCATATGAGCTTATGCCACCAATAACTTCACCACAGTTGTACTCGAGTAGTGCCAGTCCGAAACCTGGATAAAGGAGGAGAGCGACATCAACGGCCTTTGATGCCTTAAGATGTCATGAAACGCTGGAACTTCAACTACTATTCCACCAACTACTTCCATTTCTCTTCATCCGCCTTTTTCTCTCACTACTTAACAGCTCAGATGCTCTTTTATGTTTTTCAGCATCTGTTCAGATTTTTCTTTGAGTGGAGCTATATAAATGGATAACTATATTATATTATACGCTAAAGAGATAATATCGAAAAGTAAAAGGAAAAAGAGTCGCATTGACAGTCACAATTGAAAATTATAACTGGATTCTGGTAAACCATCTTAACATTTAACTAAATATCTACTCGTAAGTTAAAGACGAGAGATGATAAAATAACAAGAATGACATTCATGTTAACCTCATCTAATCAAATATAATGACTTCTATATCACCGTAACTGCAAGCTGGATTTATCAGATTTATTAACTGATCAATTCCATAACTAACTAAACGACAAAATAATTGAAATAATAAGTTAGCTTGTTAACTAGACAAGAAATGTTAACGAACTTACATAGAAACTATGGCAGAGGTTGATCTCAGAGTCAAGAGACAGGAAAGTCATCTCTCCCGAAGAAATTCCTTTCTTTGCAAGCAAGCGCAACAGCAAAAGATTGCTTCCTAAAACAGAAATTTATTTTATAAAAGAATTTTTATCCTGTTGGAAAAGAATAAAACAAAAGTTTCTCACTGATTCAAAATAAATGTTGTCAGAAATTTAGTCAATATAATTATATCTCAAATGCAGAATGTAATCATTATAACACAAGAAAATACAAATTATTTCATTGTTCAAGACTGATACAAATCAGGTATCATCATCACCATCATCATCACCACCACCACCACCACCACCACCATCATCATCATCATCATCCTCATCATCATACTTGTTATCATCATCCTGACCCTTGCACTCAACATTATCAGTTGTAACTTTACCTTCTGGAATGACGCCTTCCATGTCTTGCACAGAATATATTCGCGAAGATTTGGTAATTTCCTGCATACATCAAAAGCAAAGACATGGAAATACAATGTAAGTGAACATTATTAGAATGCCTTTTATGTAACTCTAAAGATGCTGATAGTATTATCTCTGTCTCTGTCTCTCTCTCTCTCTGTCTCTCTCTCACTCACTCACTCACTCTCACTCTCTTTATCTGTCTGTCACGTTTTTACAGGTGCTATAAAAATGCTTGAATTCATGACATCACAACTGCATTTCAAGAAGTGGCTATTTTCAAGGTTCATAAACTGGGCCAAATGCTATCCCTATGCACTGGAGAATCAGCTCTTTATTCTGGAAGAGGCAATCACAGCTGGAATTGGTCCATCACTCAATGCATCTATTAACTGCGCATCTTTACAGGAATTGCTCCAGCATCCCCTGAGAATTAATTGGTAGATTATCCTGATCACAGAAGACAGAAAGCGATTATCCTGATTGCAGAAGCTTACAGAAGTCCATCAGGTCAGCTGCACTCCATCAGCTGCTTCAGCAAACAGGCAGCGAAGTATTGGTCAGCAAAACCCTCTAATCTAATGCAACGTCTTTCAAAGGCACAAACCCTCCTTTTACCTCAGTTAAATTAACTTGTTATTAAATGGTAAGAGGCTTAGGGAAAGAGGTAATTTGTTATTAAGAGGTAACTGGTTATTAACCTTGCCTTACCTCATAAATTAACTGGTTAACTAAATAAGAGGTGGAGATAAAGAGGTAATTGGTTATTAAGAGGTAACTGGTTATTAACCTCGCCTTGTTTGATGAACATGTCAATGATGTACTCGTCCTTGTGCCTCGTTATGGTTGTGTTTCGGTCTATGGGGTGATTTGCCAACTAAGACAGAAAGCAAAAATAAGAATCCATATCATAATCATCTTAAAGACCTTTGGCATAATTAACAGCATAAAATATATTTCTCATTTTCAATTAATTGCCAAAAAGGTCATATTTATGATCACTAAAATATTTGGGCCTCTTGCCAAGTGCTTAGCAATTTCCTGTTTAAAACCTAATTGAAATCGGTGCTGAGATCCTTAAAATAATCTCTACTGGGTACCTGAAACAATTTAAGACTTCATAGTTCTACGATTTAAAATGCTCTTTCAAAAACAAAGAAGAAGACTTCCTAAAGAATTCACATGAACTTGATTATCGGTGAAAAGCAATAAAAAAATCGTAATCATAAAAATCATAAACTCACGATTTCCACAGCGTCCAATAAAAGCTAAGTCGTGGGAACCAGCTTATCCACAGGCGCTCAGTCAAAGCAAAATCAATAGGCAAGAAGGGTTCAGTTCAAGGTCAAGATCCAAGAATCGGGCAGGTAGACAATCAGATGGCTATGGTGTATGGTCTTTGGAATTGGATCTGCAGGATAGATAAGGAGAAGAAGGGGAATCAGAACAGAATCTGCAGAAGAGGAGTATTTCAGTTTTGAGTGGAAGACTTTAGCCACAAATCTCTATCATATACAAGCTCTTCAAGCTCTAGCTTTCTATACCTTCAAGTATTCGTGATGTTCTTGTTCCAGGGTCTCGAGCCGGTTTGAAACTAAAGCCGTCACTGATGTTCCGCACGGAATGTCGTCAATGGTGCCATAGCTGCGAGCATGGACCCGGAAACAGGGCTGTCCATGGTAGACCGATTCTGACACGGAAACTATGAACTCACCAACTTCTTTACCCAGGTCAGAAAAAGTGATCAGCTGATCATTGAAACTCAAACCTTCAAAGTCCTCATCAGCTGCACATCAATAACAAAGATCCAGATCAATCAAACAAGGTAACTGAATATCTAATGAGGCCGGATCAACTGCCTCACCCTACAACAACAACTTCAAGGATTAAATGTAAATGCACATATTTTTCTATAGCGACCGTACAACCTCAACCCTACAGACTATTTTCAGCGAATTAATTAGGTGAGATCCTTCACCACCGCCACCCTTTTGAATGGGCGCCACACTATTTAAGGTCCCAGTGTATGGACCATGCTAGCCTGAGATTAGAATCTCTTAAATGTCGCGACAATCGGGTTGCGAACCAGCATCCTCATGCTCAGAGGCACCATAATGTACTTAGCCACTGTATTCAGTAGTACAGGGGTTAACATGCTGGACTGTCAGCCATGAGGTCAGGAGTTCAAATCCTTGCCAGGGCAAAATGATGTCTCAAGATTCCTCCTCCGCTGCACCCCTCACCAAAGTCAGCCATAAATTACGTACACTGACCATATACTTGTTGGTGGGGAGAGTAGATTGGGAGGAAGAAGACCGGTCAACAACCTCATATGCTGAGGCCAAGAAAGCTAAGTTGCCAGCACTTTACATCCAGTGCTGCCTCTTGAGGTTAGCTTAAGATTCTGCTCTTCTTCTTCGTCTTTGTCTTCCTCTTCTCCTCCTCGTCCTCCATCTTCTCTTCCTTTTCTTCTCCTTCTCTTCCTTCTCCTCCTTCTTCTCCTCCTCCTCCTCCTTCTTCTAATGGATTTACAAACTGGTTAATCCCCGCAGAAATGGGTAAACCTTTGGATATGATCTTCACAATGTTATAAAAGTTTTCATGGCAAACGTTATCTGCAAACAATCCTCCCTTTTCATGCAAAATGAAGATATTTGTGCAGTTGCAAAACAGAAAAAGGTGAATGTAAACAGATATGACTTACTCAGCGATTGCATAAATTCCATTGCTTCTGGACTCGGTTCCTTCGTTCGATGGACGACGACGACCCTCTCAACATCTGACGATGTTCTCCCTTGGTCTTCAGACAACACTGAACTGCTTCTGACTTCCGACATTCTCCGATTCCAAACAAATAAATATCTTATAAACTGATAAACCTGTTAACTAGCATCAATCGCCCATATAATAATACAAGTTGCCAAAAATGAAACCAGTCTCCTGAGAGAGAAAAAATAAGCAGGAAACAAATCAAATCTCTGTTTTTAACCTTCTGCACTTTCATAATTTGATAGTTAGAATACACTCGTAAACTTGTAAGTGCTGAGAATTTAATGCATGCATTTAAATTTCTATTTAAACAGTTTATAAACTGAAGCCTAAAGTTCATAATATTGCACAAATTCTATTAAACTTCTCGCGGCTTTATCTATGCAAAACACGACTTCATAGTTTATCTAACAAACCCGAGCATCCTAGATTATCATGCTTATGTACTACCTTTTCGTTTTATGTTTGCAATCGGTAAATGAATTATTCGACGGTTATTTTAATTTATTTAAGAAGAATACGATAAATAGATCGATCAGACATTCATTTACTAAGATCACTATGGCGATTAATGACCGACGATGTCGCATCCATCAAGGAGGTTCAACGCGCACCTGGCGTCAGTAGGACACGTTTCATTATCTAGCGCATTTCGGGAACGGTCAAGAATTAATGACTGTGAACATTCTATGTAGTTTAGCGTTGGTTTATGACAGCTTATAGCATCATACGAAGGCTAGATTACAAGCAAAGCTAGTGCGACTGTTTCCTCTTTACGCTATAGGCCTAGCGGTGAAGTTTATGAATGAATAATGAGCAACCGAACGAACGAACGATGAACGAGCGAGCGAGGATCAACTTAGGATGAAGATGTTGCTAATGATGACGAGTTTGATGAATGAAGAAGAAGAAGAAGAAGATGATGATGATGATGAGAAGGATTAGAACGAGGAGGAGGAGGAAGAACAAGAAGAAGAGGAGGAGGAGGAGGATGAAGAATAAGAAGAGGAGGAGGAGGAGGAGCAGGAGGAGGAGGAGGAAGAAGAGGAGGAGGAGCAGGAGGACTACGACGCTGTAAAGCGTTGTAAGCTCCCAAGACCACATATTTATTAGGCGTTCTGTGCCTTCGGCGCTCGCTGTCTCAGTTTACATCCACATGTCTGACCCCCTTGGCTAAAAAAAGTCGCGTATTCCACTGAAAACATGTAGGCCTATACTTGGACTATGAGTTCAAGTACCTGAAAACTGTACTCACTTACTGTTAGTACCAGGAATTGCAATCGTGCTTTCGTGTTTACAGGATGGTCTCGAATTAACAGCAGGATAGTAGAGTTTTATTTGTGTGAAAACGCCGTATATTTGTATTTCTATGGTGTTGATTAACAATTCATTAGTCATCAAATCGGGTCAGTGATTGAATCTGGGTCGCATAAAAATAGATCGATAGCAAAAACGTTGTTGAAGTAATCGATATCCGATGACACATGAAACGATTTCATTGCGACATCACAACCGAACAAAATGCCATCAGCTCTACTAACGGAATTCGTTTCACACTTAATTTTAATTTAAGTAGATCGATGGAAGAATAGATAAATTGATGGATGGATGAAATGATGGATGGATGGATGGATGGACGAATGAATGCATGAATGAATGAGAATCGAACGATCATCAATTAACAGTAGGCCTAAACAGAAAAAAAATAAAATCAATGAATATAATAGCTTTGAATAGAAACATGAAAATAATTGACTTGAATGGCAACAGTTATTAACAACAGCATAAACGTAGAGTTTGTGTCGCGTGCACGTGACACACAACGACTGAGTATAATTAAGAGTTGAACCATCAGAGGTCAACCGTCCATCCAATCATCCAAACATCACGTGATTGGGTCACGTGCTCAGAAATATTGACCTAAGCACTTTGACTTTGAAGACTGAGCGAAGTTTAAACCAAACTCTAGTGGTTACACTTTCTCTCAAAGATATCTGCCATCATCCATCCATCCATCCATCCATCCATCCATCCATCCATCCATCCATCCATCCATCCATCCATCCATCCATCCATCCATCCGTCCGTCCGTCCATCCATCCATCCATCCATCCATCCATCCACCCACCCACCCACCTACCTATCCATCCAACCAACCATCCATCCATCCATCCATCCATCCATCCATCCATCCATCCATCCATCCATCCATCCATCCATCCATCTGTCCGTCCGTCCATCCATCCATCCGTCCGTCCATCCATCCATCCACCCACCCACCTACCTATCCATCCAACCAACCATCCATCCATCCATCCATTCATCCATCCACCCACCCACCCATCCATCCATCCATCCATCTTAAATTTCAGCAGTTCAAACACATGAAGGTTAGATGAAACGAGCAACATGATCCGAAGCGAAGGCCTGCGTCTTAAGCAGAAGAACCCGACTGGGGTCAACACTAGATGTAAACACTTAGACAAATAGTATTAATGAGATACGATAAAGCAAGTAAATATTATTAATAAGCAACCCAGTTGTGGGATCTACAACTTGAAGAGTTAGCCTACTTGTAAATGCAAATCAGAAACTTCGCAGGGTGATAAAACAACTGATGAGTGATAGATATTTAACCGAATCAATCTGCAATAACCTTCGAACGTGAAAGGTCATGGGTAACATCTCCTCAGGCAAAGGTATAGGTAACATCGCATAAGGCAAAGGTAACAGTCATATCTCAGGCAAAGGTAAAAGTAACATATACTGGAAAAGGTAAAGGTAACATATAATCAGGCAAAGATAGCACAGCCTTATGAAAAGGTAAAAACAGCACCTATAGTTCCTGGTTAGAAAGATATTCCGGCTGAAGTGCGAACATGGCACCAGCAAACGAACAACAGGACGCACTCCAAATCTCCCATCTTACACTAACTCATTCACTGACCCGGGAAGGATTACGGGCTGAGATGGCGCATATTCATTCAATCGCAGGTCGGTTGTTACCCAACTGGACCGATGTGCAGGATGATGACAGTATTTCCTCGCATGAAGTGACCAGGATGGTGAGAGCATTAAATATATGTGTGTGTCTGTATATATGCATGTATGTAATTATATACAGATCAATATATGTGTGTATATGCATCACTGTGTATTTATGTATCAATAAACTTAATATAGCGCCTTTTAGTACCTCACAAAAGCGCTAGAGTCCAAGAGTCCGAATTCAAGATCAGTGCCTACAACTGGAGGCGCCATAAAAATGTCCACTTACATGAATTCCTGTCAGATGCTACAATACTTGCACGGTGTACAATTAAATATCTGATTACGCGGACGCCATAGCGACAGCACACAAACAAGAGGTTTTGAACGATGACACTCCTAATCGAGACACGTTATGAATTATGAATTACGAAATATCCAAAGAGTTCTAACAACAATAATAGAAATGAAGAAGTTTCTGGAAAGATAAATCCTGCAGAGAAATCCTGGCGATAGTAACTTCATCTCATCTTTACTTTCTCCGAGTACACACACACACACACACACACACACACACACACACTAACAAACAAACAGAACTACACGCACAGAGGTTCGCCACTGTTCTGTCCGACAGAGATTTGCTAAAGCCTAGTTGTGTAGAAGTTGGAATTTCGACGGAACGATATCGCTTTTTGATCTTGGCTCACGTTGTCCAGTTCGAACGAAAGGCTGCTGTGAATCTCGTCGAAATATCTCAGCACCTGTTCCTCTTCGTGCCTCAAGTCCTGACGTTTGTCTTCTCCGATCTTCTGAGCTCCTACCGCAGTTTGCGATTTCGAGTTGGACGTCGAATATTTTGGTTCTGGTTTGATCAACGGAGGCGATGGTGCTCTCTTTCTGTCTGTCGTAGCACCTGATGCTGGAGTTATATTGGACACCATGTTGTTACTTTGCTGGGATCTACCTGTGCTGTTCTTGGCGTTTTCCATCAGGCGATTGACCCCCATTATGACCCCAGGTGGGTAGCCATTGACTCTTGGTCGTCCAACATCTTCCTGTGGTCGAAGCTCCCTGGATCTTTGACTGCTGTCCGCAAACGTTTTGTGGCCGACAGTCTGCTGGATGCGATGCCCGGTCTTAGAGGATTGGTGATTCGTGAGAGAGGAACTCGGTTCGAAGTCTGCTATTCCACTATCGATCTCCGCTCTTGATTTCTTACCCCTGTTCTCTTTCGAGTCCTTGAAGTAAACATTCGAATTCGTCACGCTTCGCTTGAGGTCCGCCGGGCAGTCGACGGTATCGTCGAAATTCGCGGCATGATTCAATCCGACGAAGTATGGATCGGTGCCGAGATCGGAATCGTGGAGAGATAAGGACAGAGTATCCAGATCTGACGGTGTCTTATGGCGTGTCGCTTCGTTGCTTCTGCCACCGTTCGCCAGAGAACGGTTTTGTCTCAGGTGAACCTTCCAGCGATCCAGCTGGGCGTTCTTGTGTCTTCGGTAGCAGTGCAGGAACAGTGCCACTCCTAGAAGTAACACAACCGGAAGGACGCCGCCGAGACCGAGAAGTATGTAGGATACGACTTCGACAGAGAGTGCACCGATGCGTGGCCGTGGAGAGATCTGATAGAGCGGCTGAGGAGTCACGGTTGAGTTCATTCTTAGCGAAGATGGTCGAAAAGTCAACCTCTGTCGAGTTGAAGGTCTAGCAAATGGTTTTCTTCTTCCAGAGCGAGTCTACAAAAGACAGCTTTCCTTGCACAGTTGCTCCCGTTATTCAGAAGACCCCAGAAGCAGGTCACTGATGGATGGACATCTTTCACCTGCAGCAACCGCGTGTATTTGGCTTTCAGGTGGCTTCAACTCTCTGAAGTGCATCAATATTTAGTCTATCACGATTCTTCGGCCGCTGATATTATATACTCCAATCGAACAGATTCGCTACGATAAAATAATCAGACGCCGAAACAATAGCACCTTCGAAATTCTGCGCTTAAACGCGTGACACAGGTGGACTAGGACGAGATCCACCTGGTGAGGGTAGACGGTCGAGCACGAGCACACCTTGCGCAGAAGACGACGTGCGCCAAATTAAAACATTCCTCAGTCTCCGTTCGTTTAGAATCCAAGAACAAAGACGACGACATCGACAAATCCCTGGTCCGTCTGCGTTGGGTGGACACGTGGTTAGCAGAGCACCTGTCAACTGCAAACATCTTCAGGAGCGACAACGACATCTACCGGTGCATCGCGAGAAGAGCTCTTCGTCTTCGACTGCAGACCAAACTGTTCATTCAACCCCCTCTTCGTCCAATTAAGGCCCAATCAAATGCACACACTACACACAATTTATAATCAGGCACATTATATACAAACACGGCTATACAATGCAATGTGTGTGTATATATATATGCATAAATAATCATAGATATATATGAACGCACGTCGGCCCATAGGCCTGCTGTTGCACTTGCGGGGTCTGCGCACTGCGTCACGTGACCGAGCAGCGGACTGCAGCGAAGCTCTCCAGATGGCGCAGCGCTCATTGATCGCTCGTCGACATTCTATTGTGATTGCTGAATGACGAACGTCTCCGGTTCGACACCTGGGGGCTTTTCCGGCTGACTGACGACGCGCTCCTCACAGGTGCAGGCTGACCAATCAGTAAGTAAGCAATCAAGTGAATAAGTAAGTAAATAAGCAAATTATGACTATCGGCTGAGCTAGGAATCGTAGGAGCATTGAAGACCATGTAGCGCCATCGATAGCTTTGAACAGAGGGGACACAGCACCTCAGCTTTCTCTCTCGTGAATTTAGTTTTCCTACAAGGCTGGATCGTGAATGATCAATTCGGTCGAGCCTCATTAGAGTTTGGAGAGCACGTCATCGATGTGGCCCCGCAACCGGTTTAGGCAACGGGTCTCCCACAGAAAATAATGCGAAATTTGCAGTAGAATGGGCATAATTACTAACTAAGGAAAACTCTGAGTAATTAATTCATGAAAATGCAAAGAACATTGGGTTGGGGTTGATTTTTATTTTGCTGTTCTCGGTCGACAGAAAGATTCGTCGGCGAACACGTTCTTCTTCCGGTAACTTGGTTACTACTTGGTGCTAGAGTTCATCGGCTTCATCTTAGGGGCACTTAGGGGCACTCTGCAGCTGGTGGGTTGTCAATCGCCTGAACTTAGCATCCAACTGCCCCCCCACCTTCAGGTCCCGTGGCCCCTTTTGACCCTCTGCTGGGAAAACCTAGAGCAGCCACTGGCCTGAAATTAACGAGACGTGTCGTTTGTATTATGCATAATTATTAATGAAATATGTACAACGTGGTCAAAGCATGATAAAGAATCCGCAAAATATGATTGGGTCACTGACTGCCCCCGTTTAACGAATCCTTTTTTTCTACCCAACTTCACCCACTTCTAACTTCTTTCATTGCCCTCTCATCTCTTCACCTCCATCTGTCATTCAGCCATCTCTGCCTCACCCACTCTTCAATCAGGGGACCTCTGTCCGTCCTTCTAACCTCCCTCTTTCAGTCTCAGTTTATGACAGGTGTGTTCCAATTAGGTATTCCGCTGGTAATGATACCACGGCCTCAGAAGTTAATAGGATAGTTCGAACAAGTTGAAACAGATGAATAAAATCTACATAAGAAAATAATATCAACAAAGTCTTGACCGATTTCACTACAGAGGACGTAACATAATATCTGTCCCGTCATCGCTCTGGATGGAGGGTTAGATGTCCGCACCTCTCATAGTCTTTGTGTCTGTCTGTCTGTCTGTTTGTATGTCTGTATGTCTGTCTCATGAACCTGCCTCCGAAGGACTCTTTCTTTCTCCGCGTAATCCATATGCCGCTAATAACTAGCAGTGTAATCTGACGTAAAGTATAGACTAATGCAACGAGGCATTTATGTAACACCTTTCAAGCCACCTGGCGAATGCCTTGTAAATTAGTCTGCTCTGAGGTTAGGCGTACATCGTCATCGTAATCGTAATTCCAAGATTTCTACAGCGCCCAACGAAAGCCGCGCCGCGGGGACCAGCTTATTCACAGGCGCTCAGTCAAAACAAAATCGATAGGTAAAGGGTTCGGTTCCAGGACAAGATTAGCAAAATCTAACGAAGAACTGACTGCCTAACTTTAAGGTCGACGACCTTTGTGACGGTTTGCTAAGGAATCGCATTTCGTTCCGTTTCCCTTTCCGCCAGCATCACGGATCTTCTAGGGAAGACCTCTTTAAGTTCTTCCGATATGTGGAAGTGGAACACGCTGAAGGAGTTGAACTGGGACAGACAGATGTCGCAGACGTATCAGGCACCGTTGGGGCCGTGGATCTGACTCTAGGTCGAGGGCCCAGCGGCCTGTGCCTCGTTGCTGTTGTCTGCTGCTCGCAGTTTTGACTACATTCTAAGTAGGTTAAGCCGATGGTTCGCAGGCAGTAGCGATTACCGGGGTAACCATATCTCGGGAAAGGGAAAACATTCTCCTACTATTCGTTCGGACTATCTTCCACTGAAGATCCATTTCTCATAGACTTCGTCCTTGACTGCTGCCAGCACAAATCTTATGATTAGTCCCTCGGAAACTCGGCCTCGGCATACAATCCTTTTCAAGCGCAGCGACATCGATCATCTTCTGCCTTGGCGCGATTGACAACTGCTTGATGGATGGAGTGCCACTCTCTCTCTTTCTGTCACTGTCCGTCTCTCTGTCTCTGTCTGTCTCTGTCTGTCTCTCTGCTCCCATTTTTCTCTCACCTGCCCCTGACGACGATAGACTTAAGCGGCCGAACCATAACGACGCTAATGAGCCCCGCTCAAATCAAACCAATTTCGCCCGTCACGTTCCTGCTTTTCTCTCCTTCTCTCCTACAAGACCTCCTCCCCACTTATAAGACGCGTCAAACACCGGCGCTATATAAGTACAAGCTAACGATGTTAATCTGCAGCTCTGTCTCTGTCTCTCTGTCTGTCTCTGTCTTTGCCTTTCTCACTGAGTCTTTCTCTGTCTCTGCCTCTCTGTCTCTCTGTCTCTCTCTCTTTGTCTCTGTGCTTCTGACGTCATCCGTAATCGCGACTTTCGAAGGAAAATAGAGAGAAGGACTTAAACGGGTTTAAACATTATTATTTTTGCCGAGGTAGATATGTGTTCCCTCGGAAATTAAAGAAAAATGTGCGGAGAAAATGACAAATCACTTGGAACGGTTACATCTCGTCAAGTTCAGGCCGAGCAAAATGACACTGAAGGCAACTAAATTGAAGGAGCCCTCATTTGCAATGACAAGACGCTGGATGAGAAATAATAAGATAGACAATAGTAATGATGATGATGATGATGATGATGATGATGATGATAATAATAATAATAATAATAATAATCCCTCTCTCTCTTTTTCTCCGGAAATTTTTGAACAACCAAGGGATAAAAAAATTATAATAATAATAATAATTTCTTATCAATTACAATAATTATTATTATTAATTTATTATTATTATTATCATTATTTGTAGTATTCTCATCTTCATCATCAACATCATCATTATTTATATGGCTCCGTGTTTGAAGCTGCCTCTAACACCCACACACACCCACACTCTCTCTCTCTCTCTCTCTCTCTCTCTCTCTCTCTCTCCTGTCTTCTCTGCTATCTCTGCTATTAGCTTTACGAATACAATTATCTGCCATTAAGAACGAGGTCTCTTTGATGATAATTTTCTGTTGTCGACTGCGTTCAGGCGCAGTTATTACTCGGACAGAACGTCGAATTGAGCCACTAATTTCTAAGTCACTATACGGCGTCCAATTCCTTCGATCCCTCCTTCACTCACTCACTTCCTTCCTTTCCTCTTCCTTCCTTCCTTCCTTCCTTCCTGCCTGACGAGTGACGTCGTTCTGTGATCAGATAGAACAAATGAAACAGAATATAGCGCAACAAAATTAGAACAGAACAGAACATAATTTATTAGAAAAGAATGAAATAGAATAGCATAATAGAACAGAAGAGAACATAATAGAATAGAGCAGAATACAACAGAATACAACAGAATAGAACAGAACGGAACACAACAGATTAGAACATAATAGAATAGAAGAGACCATAACAGAACACAACAGAATAGAACATACGGAATGGAGACTTTAACTAAACCCTCTTTAAAGTAACACTGACTACTATGCAGTCAATTCATTCTCTTCAGTGACTTTTCAGCGTCTGCTTGACAAGAATCTATCCCACCACTTTTCACTGAACATCTAAGTCTTTCCATTATGCAACCATCTCAGTTAAGACTGCTAAGCTCAATGCCACGTAAGCAGTGAACAGATTGTTGTTTCTGTTGTTGCTCTTCAGCTAGTTTTTAAGCCCCAAGGATCATATGTGCCTCGGGCCGCTTAAAAATAATAATAATAATAATTTTTTTTGTGACAGAAATCGACAATTAGTGGCCGTTCCAGGTGTTGTTATTGCTCTTCTCCAGTAAGTTTTCAAGCCCGAGGAATCACATGTACCTCGTGGCGCTAAAGTAATAAAAATAATTTAATAAAACCATTTAAATTGAAAACTTTCTATTCGTTTAGTATATGACGGAGAGTACTGTGCCCCTGATTCAAATTTTTGTTTATCCTTGGCTCCTTATTCTCTTAATTTGATATTCATTCTTTCATGATGGATAACAACAGTTTAAATGATATTTTGATGTCTTCGATTCTTATCGTAAATCCTAGAATTCTTATGTTTTGCAGTAGCCTAGCGCATTCTCTGCAATAACAATGACTTCAGAGTCATTGTCTAGCAATGGTTTACATCGGATAAGTCTCTTGACAATCGGAAAAATGACAAAGTCTCAATGATAGAAATTTACAACAAGCACATTAAAACAAATTTAATTCTTTTCATTAAAATTCCTGCAAACATAGATTTCTTAATACAGGTTTGGCTTTGACTGAATACCATTTTGTTCGAGCACTTGTTGCTGTGTACATGTATATGTCATCTCTCTAAACACAGTGTTGTTATGTCTTAATGCATCGGCTGAAATGCAGGTCTTTGCGATGTGGGGCTTAGAATCAAGGTTGCTGACAGACTAATTAACTAGATTTAATTATAAACAAGACTGCAGAGCATAATCCGAAGCGAGGTTATTAGAAATAAGATGAAATAGCTCGTTACAGTCGGTCAGCACTGACTTAATTAGACCATCTCCTGTTCAGGCGAGTCTTCGTCAGGTCTTAGTTACTTCTTAGAAATGAATTCAACAAAACTCTGATTTTGTTTCCTCTTTATTAAGCGCAGATCCTTCGGATTTTAAGCAAGTCCTTCATTCCTTCCCAGTTATTAAGTTACCGCATATTAGCTAAAGATTGATATGAAAAACATTTTAAAGGTATTGCATTAAAATGCCACAGAAAGAGAATCATTTCGGCAGCGAAAGATTCGCCGTTGTTGTCATCACTGTCATCCGAAACATCATCGTCTTCGTCGTTGTCGCTTTCTGAGTCGTCGTCTTTATCATCGTTCTCATCCCGGTTGTTGCCAATGGCAACATCTTCGTCGTCGCCAATGGCAACGTCGTCGTCGTCGTCGTCATATTGACGCGGGATTGAGCTAGGGAGGTGACGGAGGGCTGAATCGTGGACTGACCTGCCGCTGTAGCTGGCTGCCTCAGCCTAGCACTGGTCATTCACTGATCACTAGCCAATGGTCATCTGGTCAGTGAGCGCTTAAGCAGATGTCGACGGCGGACAGGGAGATGCACTAGTCACATCATCATCATCATCGCCGTCATCGTTCATCATCATCATCATCATCATAGCAGCAGCAGCAGCGGTAGCAGATGGTTCGTCTTTGCAATATGGTGACACCTATCTGTCTGCGTCTATCTGCTTTTCATAAGTCTCTCTTTCACTGGTTTAGCTTTATAAGCACAGCAAACGTCGATCTCTCTCGACTATCTACATGTATATATATATATATATGTGTGTGTGTGTATATATATATATATAATATATATATATTCAGTGTTCCTCTTTCTAGCTCAACATATATGGTCTTTTGCCTCCATATGTTTCTTTCACATGAAAAGTCCCCTCTCTCTCTCTCTCTCTCTCTCTCTCTCTCTCTCTCTCTCTCTCTCTCTCTCTCTCTCTCTCTCTCTCTCTCTCTCTCTCTCTCTCTTTCTCTCTCCTCTCTCTCTCTTTCTAACTCAACATGTTTGATATTTTGTCTGTCTGTGTGTATTTCCAGGAAAAGTCGATCTCTCTCTCTCTCTGTCTCTCCCTCTCCCTCTCTGTTTCTATCTTTCTGTCTCTGTCTCTGTCTCTCTCTATTTAGTGTCCCTCTTTCAATCTCTACATGTATGGTTCTTTGTCTCTGTGTCTCTTTATGTCGATGTAGCAGTAGAAGAAGCAGTCTAAGTGTTTCGCTGTATATCTCTTAATTCAAGTCAGTTCTTATTCGATGTGTTTCTATTTCTGCTTAGCTATGTCTCTGTACGTGTTGCTATCTCTGTTTTGTTCGTCTCTTCCATCTTCAGCTTTCTTTGAATCACTCTATCTGTCTCTCTGCCTGTTCTTTTCTATCTGTGTAATCATGTCTATCTGTCTTAGCATCTATCTATCTCATTATCATTCCTTTTGTTTCTGATTCCCTGTGCATTGTTGGAGTCTGTCTCTTTCTCTCTGTCTGTCTGTCTCTCTCTGTCTCTCTCTGCGTCTATCTCTTTCTCCGTGTCTCTCATGTCATTAGTTTGATACCTATTCGCTGTTGCATCAGCGGCGTGCACTTGGCATCAGAAACCGCCTGCTCTTCGCCGAATGGCACCGGTGGTCGTCTTACCGTTGCAGGTGCTCGCGACAAACTGACTTCAAATATTTCGATTCTCGCCAGGCAGACGGTCACACGCAACGACGCCAGATGAAGAAGCAAATGTCCAGCGTTTCAACTCAGGTAATCGGCGGAATTTGGCTGCGTCTTGTCTTATTCAATTAGAAATTAAACTTAGAAACTTAGTCACGTCTGACGAAAAGTTGTCTCAGTTATCTCTTCAAATTTAACAAATATATCATATTCGATTGTCTTAAACGCCAACTTTGCATTGAATTAAATGAACTTAGGGCGAAACTTTAATTTAATTTAACGATTATTATTTAAAGAAAAGGTTTCTTGTCCTCAGAAATTTGTTAGAATTTTACAACGATTTTCGTTCGATATCGAATTTTGAACGACTTGCTGACAACCATTCTTGCGTATGAGCCTTCTTTTCTATCTTTCTCATCCTCCTATTCTCATACCATCTTATTTTCAATTTTCTATGCGTATATTCCTCTTGTAAGTCTCTCTCTGCTCAGAACGTTTTTACATTCGATTAAAACTTTCATGTTTTTGAGAGATTTGCTGAGTTTGATTCAATGCAATAATTATAATCAGTTTATAATCAGTGATGCAGGACAACCCTTTATTTACCATCTAAGTAGTCAATAATTAGATTAGTCTATAGTTGTAAATAATTGAAATCCTAGGGTAAGTAAGTTGCGATACGATAATGTATGGTAAAGAAAGGTACGAAAAGGTATCAATCGATGCCTTGTATACTATGAGAACGGCTTTTGAGAAGTCATTAGAAGTGACTAGATGGTGATGATGATGATCATGTTGGTGATGGGGATGATGAAGAAGGAGGAGGAAAAGACGAAGAAGAAGATGATATGATGAGGAGGAGGAGGAATAGGAGGAAGAGGAGGAGAAAGAGGAGGAGGAAGAGGAGGAGGAAGAGGAGGAAGAGAAAGAAAAGGAGAAGGAGGAGGATCGTGATAATGAAGATGACGACGACGATGAAGCCAGCGCTGGGAGATGTAATCTGCTAATCGTGTGATAGGTCGACATATCGTTCTAACCTCCTCTGCACTGGACTTCAGCTGACCATTAACTCTTTCCTTCTATCTATTTTAAGTCAGAAGTCCGGCTGACCATTGCAATCGCTCTGCAGATGTAGGGGGTTTAGGTCTCTCTAGTCCATCCTATGACTTCGAACTTCCACTCAGAAACAGTCTTCTATTGCAGGCATGTGGTGTTGCATTTGACTCTGTTCAGTAAACACTTTCACACTGTTTTAAAAGTACTCGATTAAGTCAGTTAGATTGCCTTTGTGAGATACTTAAAGGCGCTATATTAAGTGAAGTATGCATGGCACATGTGCATTTATAGAGGCGTGTACATTATGCATGTATGTATGTTTTGTGACATGTGTCAAATACGATTTGTGGCAGTGGAAGACGTCGGCTGCCGGAGCAAGAAGTCGGAATCCTTTCGGCGACGACAGATGTCGGCTTCGTTGTTCTAGCCGTTTCATAGCCGACGATGAATTCGAATCTACTGTTGAATTCCTCCTCCTCCTCCTCCTCCTACTCCTTCTTCTCCTCTTCCTCTTCTGTCTCCTATTCCTCCTCCTGCTTCCCCACTTCCCCTTTCTCCACTTCCTACTCCTCGTCCTCTTTCTCCTCTTCCTCCTCTTTTTTCACTTCCTAATTCTCCTCCGCTTCCTCATCTTCCTGCTCTTCCTCTTTATCCTCGTCCTTCTTCCTCCTCCTCTTCCATCTACAATTATCGAAGCGCCGTGGAAGAGGCGGCGAACGGAAGGAGAGAACCAGACAACAAAAATATGATGGAAAAGGAAAAGAAACGGAACTAGGAAGACGGAACGAAGGAGGGAGGGAAGAAGGAAGGAGGCATCGGAGAGAAAGAGAGAAAGAGAAAGAGTGAGAGAGATGGAGGCAGAGAGGGAGAGAGAGACGAGAAGAAAGAAAGAGAGAGAGAGAGAGAAGAAAAGAAGAGAGAGAGAGAGAAGAAAGCAGGCAGAGAGGAAGGGAGCCACGGCAGAGATGGAGGCAGGAAGGAAGGAAAAGATGGAGAGAGCAAAGCAGGGAGAGAGAGAGGTAAGCTGACCAGAGGAGGAGAGGGAGAGAAACACGGCTGGGGTAGTTAGCAGAGATGAAGGAAACGAGAGACGGGGTGGGAGGAGGGTGAAGTGGAGAGACGGTGACTGGAGCAGACGGAAGAAGACAGAAAAGGGGTCAGGGGAGAAGAAAGGGGTGGGGTGGGCGGAGTAAGGGGTGGCTGGAGTGAATCGTGTAGCGCCGGCGGAATGAGAGAATCGCTCCGAAATAATAACACCATATCAGCAACGGCGAAGGTACACAGGTGAGCGAGCGCAGTCACCACCACCACCGCTGCTCCTGCTGCTGTTGCTGGCTGCTGGTGCTGGCTGCTGGTGCTGGCTGTTGGTGCTGGCTGCTGGTGCTGCTGCCATGACAGCAGCGGCGCTGTCTCGTTTCCTGTTGAAGACACAGGAACCAGTCTGCCAGGTAAAAGCGTTGCCATGGAAACCCGACGAAGGAGACAGCCAGCTATGAGCTATTACTCGGTAATCGCACATTACTCCTCAGCATATATCTACATACATATATATATACATATATCAAACATATATATATATATTTACAGTTAGATATATATAAATATATGTGCATGTGCATGGACATATGAAAACTTTGGTATGGCTTCAGACGCGGAGCGGTGTTCTGGTTTATCATAGGAGCGCTTAATGAAGCAGGTTGATGCCGTCATCATCTTCATCGGCAGAACACCAGCATCACCAAAGGCCGTCTGAAGATGGGAGGCAGCGAAGAAGCCGGAAGAGGACGAAGAGGAGAATGAGGACGAAGAGGATGAAAGAGAGGAAGAGGATGAAGAGGAGGAGGAGGAAGAGACAGAAAATGAAGAGGAGGAAGAAGAAGGAAGAGAAGGAGGAAGCAGAGGAGATAAAAGAGCAGAAGGAAGAGAGAGGAAGAGACAGAGGAAGAGACAAAGGAAGCTGAGGAGGAGGAGAAAGAGCAGTTGGAGAAAGTGAATGGCTTCAGCCTACGCTATCAGCTCATATCATATGGAAGCAAAGCCAAACAAGTGAGATGTGGCTTCAGCGACTGGGAGTCATTTTGAAAAGATTGGAAATTAGAAGGAAGAGAATCGTGATCACGAGGATGAGGAGGAGGAAGACCTGGAGAGGAACAAGGACTTCATAGAGGCGCGAATAGAAGAGAGAAGGCCGAGGGAGACCAGATTGGAGGAAGTGATGGTGAGAGTAATTGGGACAAGTGGAATAGATGGAATGGTGCAGAGGAGGAAAAGAAGGCAGAGGAAGGACTGAAGCAGACAATGAGAGAAAAGGAGCTACAGAAAAAAACAAGTAAGATGCAGACAAATGGATTCGCTTGTTAACTGACGAGAGGTTCGATTCTATTCGTCCGATGAAGAAAAGAGTCGAAATACAAAAGGTGAAGAAATAGAAGACGATGAGGAATTATGAGCGAAAAAGAAGGCGAAGAAAAATGATAACGAAGGGAGAGGAAAAGCGTGGGAGGACGAACTGACGACATCAAGGCAGGTAATACAACAGGACCTCGAGCAACGATAGAATATCATGAATATGTAACGAATACATCAGATTAATTAATATGACAGATCACACGTAAAGAACAATAGTGATGATGTAGATATTGATGATGATGATGATGATGATGATGATGATGACGATGATGATAATGATGACGATGCTGCAAATGATAATAACGACGATGATGACTGCTGGTCCTGTTTTGCATTTATTTATTTGTTCATTTATTTGTTTAGTTGTTTGTTTGTTTAGTTATCTGATTGTCTTTTATGTATTCGTTAATTAATTTATTTATTTATCTATCTATCTATTTGTTTACGATTAGGCAACATGCTTTTAATTAAGACGCATTTTTAAGATCTGATGCTGTATAAATTCTCTTATATATATACAGAAAATCGTTTGCACAGCATCTGTGTAGAAACTCCTCAGAAAAGTGGTGCTTCGTTTGAAGGATCTTTTAGGCTGACGCACATATACGACGACAGCATTCACAACAACAAGACGGCTTTAAGTAAGTAAATAAATAAGTAAGTAAGTAGATAAGTAAGTAAGTAAGTAGCAGGGTCAGTCAAGGCGTCATCGCGTAGGCTGACAATTTAGAGAAGGTGGTAGTCAAGTTCCTTTTTAAAAATGCTTTTAATCATGATTCTGTGTTCTGATTTTAGGTTTTCAATGGACTTCCGTGACTCTTCTGCAGTTGTGGACTAGAGTCTTGTTTTTCTTCGGGAGACACATCAGCTGGAAAAGCGTCGGATCAAACAGCACTAGTCTACGAATATTTATTATTATTTATTTTTTTATATTATTATTGTTATTATTATCGATATTTCTGCATTTATTAGGCGCCGCTACCTGATGACTAAGTACTAATTGATGGCGCTGAACAGCTGTGAGTGAAGGACTTGCTGAAAGTCCCTACGCAAGGGAGGAGGCTCGAACCCGTACTCCTCATGTTACACGCCGAGAGGTCTAACCAATCAGCTATCGTGACCCTAGTAGAAGAAAGAGATGAAAGGTACCTGTTGGAGGAGGAAGAGGCGTTGGTAGGGTGTTGGCCAACAGGTGGCTCTTTCATCAGTCCATTTGTTGATGGCAGTGGAGATGGGGGGGGGGGGGCGAGTGAAAAACTGGCTGCTGGGAAATTTGCCGCTTTTGTGACTACTGCAGTTGTGCCTTTACGAAAATTGCATAGTCACAAAGACGTCGATTTTCCCCGCCAAGCAACGACTAATGACTGAAGAAGACTCAGCACAACAATTAATGACTAACCAAGCAACGACTAGACAATGAAGATCCGATCTACAGTGTCGTGTGTCTTTGAAAGTTACCACTAATGACTTATTTACGTTAGAAGTTTTAAAATTAAATTGATTTTGAAACAACTTCTTTTGCAATTTCATGTCTCCATCTTAGTTTTTCTTCAGAACATCGAATGTAACTAAAAAGGTCTTTTCACTCAGTCATACAATGTATAATAGATTGGATATCCATTATCATTTCTGCTTTTATTAAGCGCCACTATCTAATGACTAAGAATCAATCGATGGCACTGAGCATTTGTGAGTGAAGGACTTGCTCAAGGTCCCTACACAGTAACCGTCTCAGGGAAGAAGGCTCGAACCAGTACTCTCCGTGTTACAAGCCGAGCGCTCTAATCGATCGGTTACTGTGCCCTAGGCCAATGTCGATATACGCAAAGCGATTCTATCAAGGCTGCCAATCATAAAATCCATTTTCTCATATAACACTGGTTTAAGAATTTACACTTTTATTACAATTTAACTTAGCAGATCTTCACTCAAATAGTCTTACCTGAAATTGCTTTTAACTTGAAGCCTGAGTTTTGCAAAGGTTTCTAGATAGGCCTAGCAAATGCTCACTCAAAGGTTTCTATATAGGCCCAGCAAGTGCTCACTCATTCTCTATCAACAGTTAAAATGAGATTCAGTGCTAGTCCTAAGCATATGTTAAACTCAACATACCACGCGTTAAACTTTTAGGCATACTTGACCGCTTAATTGGAAATGCGTCGATATGAATATTATGAGTTGGAGTAACAAATTTCAACATGTGAACATAGAAATCGATCTGACTTCAACTCAGATGCTGTTCCAGACAATAATTGCAAACAAAAGGCTATCGATTCTGAAAATAATATTCGTCTCAATGCTTCCCCCACGCACGTCAAGTAGCAGAGGTTAAGCTCATCGCGATCTGATTCTTCAGAACTAATCTTAAAACTTCTACAGCGCAGTTTTCGTTCTTGAAAAACGGATTGTGTGAAATCACAGTTTTTGGACAGAACCGTTTCTGAATTCATTGTTGAAGAAATAGTTTTCGAATTCCTAAGAAAAAACCCACACTTGTCATCAATTCAGCATTCTAATCGTAATCCCGAGATTTTTGCAGCGCCCAACGAAAGCCACGTCACGGGGGCCAGCTTATTCACAGGCGCTCAGTAAAAACAAAATCGATAGGCAAAAGGAGTTCGGTTCCAGGTCAAGATCCAAAAGTCAGGCAGAGAGACAGTGTGGCGGTTACGGTGGATGATGTTTGGAATTGGAGCGGAAAGAGGGATAAGATGAAGGGGACTTTCAATGCAACGTTCAGATAAGTAAGTAAGTAAGTTGGCATACCATATGTCCATCGACTGAACGAGGAATCGTAGGCGATCTTGACTTCAAAGAATATGCTGTAAGACCGGTGAACCAAAAACAGAAGTCCAATTCAAACTCGCATTCGTCAGATGTCGCCAGAATCTCGGGAAATTGCTTTGTGTCAGCACCAAATACCTCAAGCAAACAAAGTCTCTTCCCTTTCTCTTCCCCACTACTTACTCTTTCACACTTCTTACCATTCTCATCGTCCTTGCAATGCTTTCCTTATCCACCCAATCAGCATCGACACGGTCCGTGTAAACTCCAGGGTGGGGACAGGAAGCCATGTCCAGTTAACATATGACGCAGGTTAAGGGTTCGTCCATAAAGGACGTTTGCAAAGGACCTATTTTCACGCCCTCCTTCCCTCCTCCTTCTCCTCCTCCTCCTCCTCCTCCTCCTCCTCCTCCTTGTCCGCCGTTGGCCTCATTCTGTCTGCCGCCTGACTGAAGCTAATGTTTAAGACCGAGGCTGTGCTGAAATAACTAAGCAACAAATGCAGATGCAGATGTCCCCATTAGGTATATATCCATACCCTCGTCCGCATTTGGCTTACCCCTCGCTCTCTCCTCTTTGCGGACGACCTTAATGGATGACCCCTTACTGAACAGTCGCAGCAAAGTGAAATAACCGAACAGTGATAGCAAGGTAAATAGAACTGTTTTAAAATAGAAGAGGTAAGATTTAGTTGGGCAAATAATTAATTTAGTATAGGTGCGAGGTCAATCCAGGTAAATGACCTTCTAAAGGTATTTGTGCCAACGATTACGTTAATGACCTTCACCTTCTCCCGGTTGATCTAGGCAGCCAATTACGTCTAATTACCCTCATCAGCGGAGCTTCTGACAATTCCTCCTCTGCCAGCTTCTGCATGGAGGCTATGGTCGGTCGTCTGCTACAGATGATGATGATGCCAAAGCGATTCGATGCGCACAACCTGTCAGCATCTTCTGTAACATGTTCGCTGCAGGCCTAATATGCAATCAAGGATCGATTAATGATAGATTAGCTGAAAGACAACGACCTGATTCGCTGTTGTTAGCCGAAGCCTCCTTCTTAGGATCATTTACAATATACAAAATGCACTGAACGCCATTTAAACGATTTACCTAAATGGGCATGGCCGAGCTACACAACAAGGACTGAAGCAATTTGCTCCAAGTTTTCCATCTGATGCCAGGCTCGCAAAATGCGCTTTAGCAATATGTGTTCAGATTACGTTCGGACCCAGCTAGTGTCGATTCGTATTCAACACAATCGAGACATGAGGCCCTCGAAATAAGTGAGTGGTTCGGAGTTTTGTTAATATACCTCTCGATCGGGGATTTTAAATTGGTAAGTGAAGTGATAGCAACGTACGGTATATGATGTAAGTACAACAAGTCATGTTGTACATTAATCCTCAAGGTGGCGTATGTGTTCAAGTCGGTATTAATACTGTTACGGCAGGGCTTTGTTGCTCATCCCCTGTGCCGTGCTGTCGGAAGGCCTTGGAGGAGGAAGCTGTTAGTTTGGCAAGCGTGCGTTCAGGATTCGAACCCGAAAATGGCCGGTGGGTGGTTCGACCACTAAAGGCTTGCTCCCCGTAATATACTGGCGCTTTCTCACCTAACCTCACACTTCGACGGAGAGATGGAAGCATCTTAAACTCATCACCAGGTGGCTTCATGGAGTCCGCGGTTGCCGAGTAGGAAACTGCCCCCATTGGAGAACAAGGGTTCGTTTTCACCTTACCGACAGACTTATCCTCTGCTCTCACAATAGGGCGCTCTATAAAGTCGGAGTGGGCTGGCATATCACTCTTCACCATCTTACTTGCCTGCTCTGAGAAATGCGCCAACAAATCTTCCTTTACCTCCATAATTTGAGTAGCTTGACGCTGTATCAATTCGGTCTGGCGCTGCATAAATTCGTCTCTCAACAGGGCCTGATTATCTATTAATTCCTCTCTCAACTGTTTCTGGCTGACTATCAACGTAGTCATGGATTCAGCCAAAGACGCTATAACTGTGGACAGATTCGAACCGAGATCCTGCGCAACTGGTTCTTTGTCAAGTTCAGACACAGACATCTTTCACTTTCTAGATTTTAATCTTAATTAAGTAAACACTTGTAACAATTTCAATATACAACAATTTAGGCCTCAATTATTCACAGTTCCTTTCTACATACGTTTTATACGTTCAATCTAATTCTAGGTACTCGGGCATGGAGCACAATAAATTTGATTGGAAAATAAATGTTTCAACTCCCTGTCCAAAGAAAGTTGAATCGAGTCGAATCGGCGTCGAAAGCCCGGCGTTGATTTCCTTTTCGATCGTTTTGACTGAGCACGGCTGACCTCAACAATAGCTGCACTACAGGCAGCCAAAATCCCGTTCGCAATAAAATCGAAATTTCTCATTAGAAAATCGACTTTCGATTCGTTTCAACTTAAGTTCTCATTTGACTACAACCTCTTATCGAACTATTAAAGAAATCGTCGATTTAAGGCAGAAATTACAGAAATCAACAAATCTTATCAAATATACCCAACTGCCTCGAGAACCTAGCGCCGACTGACGAATAAAGATTTAACTACAACTTAAAACAGGACATCGCCTACAGCGACTGTCGATGCTGGTGGGCGCCCAAATCGAAGACACGCTCTAAGAACAATATATAAATATATCGACTGATATATATATAATAAATATATCTGCTACCAAATCAAAGACACGCTATAAGAGCAAGCTATAAATATATATCGACTGATATATATATAATAAATATATCTGCTCCCAACGCAAACGTGAGAAAGCAGCCGTCGTGGGTGGCCAGTCAAACATCAGTCGGATTGACTATCATCACCACCACTACCTGCCTACCTGCCTACAACACATTATCGGCTTAGTTTTCTACCGGCATTTATGTAGCGCCCGGCAATAAAACCATTTCCGTAACAATGTCTCACACCCACAGAAAAATTTGAACGGCTAAATTTAGAAGAATTTAGACGGTTAAATTTTTGAAAAGAATTAAACGAAGCTCCATGCCTGAATCGAATCCGATCACTAAGGCACTAAACACTTAACCTGTATACAACACCTATTCACAATTTGCACAAGTCCAACAACTAGTCCCAAATAACTTCAATACACCACACTAGTGTCTAATAACTTCTCTAGGGTTCCAGGGTCGACTATGCATAAGGCGCACAGCGCATGCAACTTCAGCCAACCTACCTTCTACATTTTACACGGGTTCACAATCCACCGGGTCAAAGGACCTATTAATCTCTTTGCCCAAAGACTGAACCTCTTATACCTCTAATAATAATAAGCCGCGAAATATCCGGCACTACGGAAATTTCTAGACACTAGTTTCAGAATGTCTATTCCCAGCTTCCTTCTTCTTCAAGTACAAACTCTCTTCCGTGTATTCTCTATACAGATTAATCATCATGTCTTGTATATAGAACAGAGTGTAACAGACAACCTGATTAACACATAAGCGATATACATGGCGTACATATTTAATTACTTAACATGGGCTGATCCAAGCACATACAACATTACGTTGATCTCCACAGGCCAACGCTATATAAGAGCCACACCCCTCATCCATAACGGAGCGGCGATAGTTACACAGGCGTCCTACATCTAGGCAAACTGAGGACGCCTAGATCAAAGACATTTCTACCGTCTATATATATATACACGCAATAAAACAGTCTTGTGAAACATGATAGTTTCATCAAAATTCAGTTAAAATTATAATATTTACTGACTTTAATTACCGATTAACTTATTACTACAGTTACTTCTTAAACTATGTCTTTAAACCACATTAGGAACCTTCTACTAACTAGACATACAAGTTCTGCATAAAGTAACACAACCCTGAGTTACATTAATACAGGTATCCTCTAAATAGGTCATCAACCGTTAGCAGGTTGTGAACATCATATGACTGCAACTTTATCACACAATGTAAAACTAGGAGAACTGACATTATTAAAACTCCTGAACACTTTCTTCTGATCAGACAACAACTACTTTCTGAGCAGTCAGTCACTAAGTAACACACAAGCTACAGACCATCTATACACACATATGTAAAGTAAGGCATCATCAAACTTCAACACAACATATGCAAGCTACTCATGCTACAGTTCAAAACCTACCCGCAATTAAGCGGACATACAATAGTTGCACAAAAGTAAATAGTCATCAAAATTGAACTAAAGACTAAGCACAATCTGCAGCAGTTAAAAACTAACCCGCCATTACGCGGAGTAACAGTTGCACAAAAATAAATAAGTCATCAAAATGGAACTAAAAAAATGCAACCACGGCAACAGTTAAAAACCACCCCGCAATTACGCGGAGATACAACAGTTGCATAAAATTATTACACAATTAGTACAAACTTGTTAAGATACAGCCTCAGAATTCACACTCATTAACTTCTAAGCTGTACAAACAATTCAGTTCTGCTAATAGCCACATTAAATTTGATATCTCAGCGGCTTCGTTATAATGCGCCGTGGACGTACATTTGATAATGGCCATTCTGTTTCTTCCTCCGTGTCTAGAATCTCAGACACTGGGGATTCGAACTCTTCTTCCCTTGGATTCTGAACTCTTTCCCAGTTAGGCACGTCATCTCCAAAATACGGCTTTAATTTATCGACGTACACAAATTTAGGCTGAGCCCTGACCGACTTTTGTATTTTATACAGAACTGGGCCTACTCGTTTCATAACACGATAAGGACCTGTATACAATTTGGCCCACTTATCCTTTATTCCTGCCCTCTTTCGAGGACAGAAATACCAAACCCACTGCCCCTCTACAAATTCAGCTGGTCTAACCCGCAAGTTGTACCTATCTGCTCTGGTGGTAACCATGCGTTTAGAGTAGGCCCTAACCTGAGCAAAAATCTGTTGCATGCGATTACAGACTTCAGCGACAAAATCATCAGAGCTCAACAAATTATTTTCACTAATCTTGCAATCGCCTAAAACTAAATCCAACGGTGCATTGACCTCCCTTGACAGAAAAAGAAGGTTCGGGGTGTACCCCGTTCCTTCATGTTCCGTTGCCCGATAGGCAGCCATGACGACGGGAAGACACACGTCCCAACACTTTTGAGAGAAACCAACCATCTTGCCCAACATTGCATTTAGGGTACGATGGAAGCGCTCGACGACCCCATTAGTACTCGGTTTATACGGCGAGGTCCGGATTTTGTCAATCTGAAACCGTCGGCAGAGTTCCTGGAATAGAGAGGCCTCGAAGCAGGGACCTTGGTCGGTTAAAATCTGCCGAGGACAGCCATACCGCGAGAAGACTTGTTCCACCAGTACGCGCGCCACGGTCACAGCCTCTTGGTTGCGAATGGGGAAGGCTTCCGCCCAACGAGTAAAATGATCTACCATGGTCAGTATGTAGCGGTAACCCTTGCTGGAAACCGGATGTGGCCCTGTTATGTCAATGCCGACACGTTCCATAGGTTCTCCAACCAACATTGACTGTAATCGTCCTTGCCGAGGAGGTTTGCCACGGTGATATTGTGCACACACTGTACACTTCCTCAACTGTACACGTACGTGTTCACGCCATTGTGGCCAGTACGCCCGTCTTTGCAACTGTACCATAGTTCGCCGGAGTCCAAGATGTCCTCCTGTCATACCTTCATGCGCTAGCTGAATTAGAACAGGCCGTCGATTAGGCGGAGGAATTAGTTGTGACCAGCGCACTTCCCCACTGTCGACATCTAGCCAGTCTCGAAGCAATAGCCCGTCAGTTACTCTCAATTGCGGCCACTGAGAAACTAGAATTTTGATAATTCTGCTCTGTGGTCTGACATCTTCACACGTCGGCATTTCCGTAGATTGCATTTTCTTCTGAATCACCCATCCTAGATCTGGGTCAGCTTGTTGCTCTGTGCGTAACGTTTCTTGATCCCAGTCCAAAGGTAACCCAATTTCTGGACGCAGGCTGTGAGAAGCGACTCGTACGGCGTCAATTTGATGCGGACGACGTGACATGGCGTCTGCGTTAAGGTGTGTCGTCCCCGCTCTGTGCTTAATTTCAAAGTCAAATTCTTCAACGATGGACAACCAACGGGCTTGCTGTCCGATTGGAAGCGGTGTTCTCCTTAACCATTGTAACGCTGAGTGATCAGTACGTAACAAAAACCGTCTTCCCAGTAAATACTGACGAAATGTTCGCAAAAAGTAAACAATGGCGAGCAGTTCTCGTCTAGTAACATCATAGTTTCTCTCTGCAGGTGAACAAACACGACTTCCATAGCAAATTACACGTTCTTGTTCGTCTTGAATCTGGGACAACACTGCTCCGATGGCATCACCCGAAGCATCGGTATCAAGCACATACATTCCGGTATCGTCCGGCAGAGCAAGAATAGGAGCTTCCGTAAGACGGCTTTTTAATTCTTTAAAAGCCTCCTCACATTCGTCTGTCCAGCAGAATCTCACCCCTTTTTTCGACATTGCGTGCAGAGGGCGAGCTACTCGTGCGAACTCAGGGACAAACTTCCGGTAGTACGAGCAAAGGCCCAAGAATGCCCGCACGTCGCGGAGTCGTCGTGGAGTCGGCCAGCCTTTCACCGCTTCGACTTTTTCTGGATCAGTCGCCACCCCTTCTTCACTGACGATGTGGCCCAGAAACAGGACTTGTCTCTTCATTAGATGGCACTTTGAAGGCTTCAGCTTTAGATTGGCCGACGCTAATCGTTGCAAGACTTGAGATAAGCGTTCCAGATGCGTGTCCAAGTCATTAGCGAACACGATGACGTCATCCAAATAAATCAAGCACTGAATGTAACTGAGTCCGGCCATAACTAGATTCATCATTCGCGAAAACGTAGCTGGACTATTGCATAATCCAAATGGAAGCACTCTGAATTGAAAGCTGCCTCGGCGAGTGACAAAAGCTGTTTTATGTCGGTCGCGAGGATGTACAGCCACTTGATGGTATCCCGCCCGAAGATCGAATGTGCTGAACCATTTTGCTCCGCCCAAAGCATCAAGACTTTCGCTAATAAGCGGAAGCGGATATGCATCCTTGCGAGTTTTTGTATTCACTGCTCGATAGTCCACACAAAACCGAGGTGTTCCATCTTTCTTGCGAACCATGACGACATTACTAGCCCATTCAGACATGGACGGTTCAATTAGTCCTTGTTGTAACATCTGGTCCACTTGTTCATCAATGACCGGTAGAAGGGTCAAAGGTTGCCGACGAAGAGGTTGACGTACTGGAGCCTCATTTCCAGTGTCTATCTCATGCTGAATGATATCGGTAAATCCTAAGTCCCAATCACCTAAGGAAAACGCCCGACGGTTATCCAGGATGAGTTGGCGCAGACGGTTCTTCACTTCGGTCGGAACGTCTTCAGCCACTTCCGTCCACAACGGTGAAAGAGTGGATACTGTATTCTCATCCGTCACTTCTCCAGTAATTTCGTTCACAGCTGCACATCTGCTTGTCTCGTCCGGGTTAACGTCAGTTTCAACCAGCATAACCTCTTCGGCTGAACACTGTAAACCTTTCTTTACTCGTATATCTTTTGCAGTCGGGTTCATCACCCTGACGATCAAGTCCATTGTTCTATCCGGAAGCAAAGTTCCAGCGACAACTAATCCCGATTCCAATACTTGAGGCGAAGTGGCCCACTGTGTTTTGGTCAGCTTCAGGTTAGGAAGAATCGCATAAACTTCCAAATCCATTTCACTACGAGCTGGTATTTTCACATCGTGAGCGACAGCAATTCTTCGGCATTGGCCAGAGCGTTTTTGACTATAAACCGGAAAGATGTGTCCTTGTATCTGGATCTGCCTTTGTCCGAAATCCCACTGAGCTTGTTGCCGTTCCAGCCATTCTAAGCCAAAGATTAACTCGCTTAACTGTTCAGATACTAAACACGGTACGTCAAACGAGTAATCATCCACTTCACATCTTAGAACAGTTTCTCCCGTCACTTGAATAGCAGTACCATTAGCAGCGCGGAGTAGTTGACGCGATTGTACCATGTCCTCATTTCTGACTAGCGATGCCGGAGCCAAACACATCTCGCTACCGGTATCAATCAAGGCCAAAGTTGTCCTTCCATTTACTCTCAGCGGTAAGTATGCATTTGTACTACCACTGATGTATCGTGAATTAGCCGTCTCTTGTTGGTTAGCATCAGTATTCACTTCCGGTGGCGGCCAACGACGGTACGGGCAGTTCCTTGCAATGTGGTACTGCTGGTGACATATATAACAGACACCATTCCATCGACCTCGGTTTCGATATTCAGTATATCGCCGATCGTTCTGCCAGCCTCTTGCATTCCCTTGTCTTTGCTGCTGTGTCATTGTTACTTCGCCCCGTTCTCTCTGTTGTCCACGAAGTAAGGCCACTTCTTTTTCCAATTGATCCATCCGTCGTTGCCACTCTGCTTGTTCGCCTTTGTTGTGCGAAGGTGTCCCGGTAAATAGGCCAGCATCTTTTACAGCCTTTACTCGTCCCGTACGACGTTCTGAAGACTCAAATGGATCCTCGTCAGCTTTTCGGTATCCATCGAGACGCATAGCCAGCTTGTATGCACTGTCCAATGTCTCTGGTTCACGTTCTCGTACTTTAAGAGCTAAACTTTTATCTTTTAAGGCATCCAGAAAGGCTCGAATGGCTATGGTCTCACTGTGCGTCGAGGTCGGACCAGGATAAGCTAAGGTCATCAAGCGTCGAATCTCTTGGACTAAAGTGCTTAAATCTTCTCCGTCCTTCTGTTTCCGAGTTGCTAGCTGAGTTTGATACAGTGCAGCTTGATCTGTGCCTCCGTAACGAGTGCGAAGTCTTTTAACTAGGTCAGACCACGTCACCACAGCAGTAGAGTCAAACTCCCATAGAATCTGGTTGGCTGGCTCAGTTAATGCACACATCAGCTGGTTCAACCGTTCCTCATCATTCCACCCATTATTCTTTGCACAAACCTCAAATTTACGTAAAAAGGCTTCCACAGCAGACTTTCCATTATAATATCCCAATTTAATCCATTGACGCGGCTTCTCAACAGGAAAGCACGTCGCTGAATCATTACCTGCCGCACTGGATGCGGTAGTTGTGATGATAGTTGCCGTAGTCGGAGGCTCTATCACCTTTCTTTCTGTTGTCTCTTTCTTTACAACTGGAACATTTTGATCCACTGTAACATTCGGTAGCAACGTTCCGGATGTAACTGGCTCCGCCGGCGTTTTTACTTCATTTAGCACCGAACATGCCGCTGTGGTCGACTCCGACATATTGGTTGAAGGGTCCGATTTCACCTCAGTAACCTTTTTCACTGCAGTGGCATCGAATTGCGAAGATTGACTATGATTTGGCACCACACTTATGACATCACAGACAGTCTCTCTGGCAACCGAAGCATGATATGGCGCAACTGGCATTATCCCCGTGGCAGACCAAGGCCAAACAGATGATGCAACTCCAGTCATGCGTGGATCATGATACGGTGGTTGTAGAACTAGACCTTGGTGGAAGGCGTGTTCCGGCGTCCACCACTGAGGCATCGACCACGGTGCTCTGATAGAAGGAACATAGACCGACGGTTCTGGCATAGGCCCGGTGATGTTTTCAGCGACAACGGCGGAAGGATGCGGTGTGCGAACGACGAACGAAGGATTAGAACCGACGTTGCACATCGAAGACGTTGTTCCATACCAAGCCGAAACTCCTCGCTGCGGAACGCACCGTGACATGGAAGGAACCGTCGCGGCGTTCCGTCGCATCCGTAGGACAGAGGTCGAAGGCGCCGTAGACTGTGACGTTACCGTGGCACGCGAGGGCGGAAATGAGGTCGCGACGCAAGGCTTTGACGACATGACGCGCGCTGACGTAGTGGCAGTGGAGGTAACCAGCGTCGAGGTTCTGCTGGTCGAATTGCCACACGCATGTTCTTCCGTTCGTTGAGAGACAGATTGCAATGTTGGGCAAATGGCGGCCTCCTCTCGACGATCATACTCGGAGTTGGGGCGTCTGCTCCCGCCAAGACCAGTCCAAGAAGCACCTTGGACTCGGCCTTCGTCTCTCGCCGACGGCAATACGTCGATTTGGAAGCTTTTTATCGCTCCCCAGCTACGGTCCGGATCTAAAAAATGCTCCATGTCAGAATACCGTTTTTCCTCTTCATATTCTAAATTATCCATCTCTAATAAATTAGGCCTAATTTCTAAATTATCATTTGGCCTCATAGATGCTTCCTCTAACTCTTCAACGTTAGCCTCCTCCAAGACATCATATATTATTGTGTCAGAGTCACTTACCTCACCAAACATAAAATCTAATTCTTCTTCACCATTTTCTGTTCTTGTTTCTCGTTCTTCCTCCTCCAGATGAATCAAATTCTCGACCCCACTTCTGGTACCAATTGTTACGGCAGGGCTTTGTTGCTCATCCCCTGTGCCGTGCTGTCGGAAGGCCTTGGAGGAGGAAGCTGTTAGTTTGGCAAGCGTGCGTTCAGGATTCGAACCCGAAAATGGCCGGTGGGTGGTTCGACCACTAAAGGCTTGCTCCCCGTAATATACTGGCGCTTTCTCACCTAACCTCACACTTCGACGGAGAGATGGAAGCATCTTAAACTCATCACCAGGTGGCTTCATGGAGTCCGCGGTTGCCGAGTAGGAAACTGCCCCCATTGGAGAACAAGGGTTCGTTTTCACCTTACCGACAGACTTATCCTCTGCTCTCACAATAGGGCGCTCTATAAAGTCGGAGTGGGCTGGCATATCACTCTTCACCATCTTACTTGCCTGCTCTGAGAAATGCGCCAACAAATCTTCCTTTACCTCCATAATTTGAGTAGCTTGACGCTGTATCAATTCGGTCTGGCGCTGCATAAATTCGTCTCTCAACAGGGCCTGATTATCTATTAATTCCTCTCTCAACTGTTTCTGGCTGACTATCAACGTAGTCATGGATTCAGCCAAAGACGCTATAACTGTGGACAGATTCGAACCGAGATCCTGCGCAACTGGTTCTTTGTCAAGTTCAGACACAGACATCTTTCACTTTCTAGATTTTAATCTTAATTAAGTAAACACTTGTAACAATTTCAATATACAACAATTTAGGCCTCAATTATTCACAGTTCCTTTCTACATACGTTTTATACGTTCAATCTAATTCTAGGTACTCGGGCATGGAGCACAATAAATTTGATTGGAAAATAAATGTTTCAACTCCCTGTCCAAAGAAAGTTGAATCGAGTCGAATCGGCGTCGAAAGCCCGGCGTTGATTTCCTTTTCGATCGTTTTGACTGAGCACGGCTGACCTCAACAATAGCTGCACTACAGGCAGCCAAAATCCCGTTCGCAATAAAATCGAAATTTCTCATTAGAAAATCGACTTTCGATTCGTTTCAACTTAAGTTCTCATTTGACTACAACCTCTTATCGAACTATTAAAGAAATCGTCGATTTAAGGCAGAAATTACAGAAATCAACAAATCTTATCAAATATACCCAACTGCCTCGAGAACCTAGCGCCGACTGACGAATAAAGATTTAACTACAACTTAAAACAGGACATCGCCTACAGCGACTGTCGATGCTGGTGGGCGCCCAAATCGAAGACACGCTCTAAGAACAATATATAAATATATCGACTGATATATATATAATAAATATATCTGCTACCAAATCAAAGACACGCTATAAGAGCAAGCTATAAATATATATCGACTGATATATATATAATAAATATATCTGCTCCCAACGCAAACGTGAGAAAGCAGCCGTCGTGGGTGGCCAGTCAAACATCAGTCGGATTGACTATCATCACCACCACTACCTGCCTACCTGCCTACAACACATTATCGGCTTAGTTTTCTACCGGCATTTATGTAGCGCCCGGCAATAAAACCATTTCCGTAACAATACGACTTCCGATATCATGGTGTCAACTAAACATTCGCACTGAAGTAAAAACGGAATATTGTTGGCGTCCATGGCTACCGGTAGAAAGAGTAGAATTTTACCCCCTCTTTCACTCCAGCGCCATATTTTCAGGTCCCCATACAAAAACTACACTTCAGAAAGTTTATGCGACAGTTATAATCCCTTGTCATGAGATCTCGTAGAAGTTCTCGGACAAGTTCCCGAAGGCATAGCGTGACGATCACGATGTGCCATCCTTGCCAGCATAGTCGCTTTCCACCTTAACACCGGTTTCGTCTAGATCCCCGCCCCTCTCCGGATTCTGGCCTTGCACCGAAACTGACCCAGTTACAACGCGGCCCTTGCCGACTTGATTTGACTAAGCGCCGGTCTGTCTTACTTGGCTTTTGTGCGGCCCAGAGAAATTTCGGAGATATACATTTACTTTACAATTTTCTATATAACAACCGAGAGTCAACAAGTGAATTTCTAGGTCGTTCCAGTTCCGATCCTAAGTCATCGTCTCCTCCATTCATCGGAGAAGGAGCCGAGTCTGTGGTTGGATAGGTAGCAGGGTCTGTGGTTGGATAGGTAGCAGGGTCTGTGGTTGGATAGGTAGCAGGGTCTGTGGTTGGATAGGTAGCAGGGTCTGTGGTTGGATAGGTAGCAGGGTCTGTGGTTGGATAGGTAGCAGGGTCTGTGGTTGGATAGGTAGCAGGGTCTGTGGTTGGATAGGTAGCAGGGTCTGTGGTTGGATAGGTAGCAGGGTCTGTGGTTGGATAGGTAGCAGGGTCTGTGGTTGGATAGGTAGCAGGGTCTGTGGTTGGATAGGTAGCAGGGTCTGTGGTTGGATAGGTAGCAGGGTCTGTGGTTGGATAGGTAGCAGGGTCTGTGGTTGGATAGGTAGCAGGGTCTGTGGTTGGCCATTCGCGGTATACAAATCCATTCGGTCTATTACGATCGGCTGAGTTCCATTAACGCCACGAAAGCCAACTTGGACGAGAAAATCCAGATTGCTTAAGCTCTGCCTTCCATTGGTCTAAGAAAGGCTGAACTTGAGCTTTTTAGTACATGCGTTTAATGGCGACGTAAGTGAGAAAGTTGGCATAAACCCTCTTCAAGGTGTAAATTTAGCATTCGCTCAGAACTCGACAGACTCAACAAAAACCTCGTCACAAATTAAGTACGTAGACAGTTGAATCGTAATCGTAATCGAAAAATAGACATTTCTAAAGCGCTACTTAAAAGCTAAGTGCACGGCACCAGTTTATTCGCGAGCGCTGCGTCAAATCAGCGGGGTTGTCCAAAGATGCCATGTCAAGAACCAAGGTTGCCCGAAGACCAGAGAGAGACGGATGAGGAGCTGTTAGGGTTGGTTGTGTTTAAGCGAAGCGATCGAACTTTGACGTTGCAATTGTAGGCCCCCTAATTGAAGTTGTAATTGTGATCGTAATTGTAAATGTAAACGTAATCGTGCATGTAACTGTTATTGCAATTATGACTGTGCTTGTGAACACGTGATAATTGTGACAAAATATTTGTTCAGAGCCCCTTAAGAGCCTCTCAGAGGGAAGTATGGGAGGCCCTCGTTTCCTTCTTGTAAACTCTCCAGTCGGCAAGGAACTATAATTACGAAGTCCAGTGGAGCAGCGCATGTTACTGCAAACAGAACCGGCTTGAAAACGAGCTTAAAGGTCAGAAGTGATACAGCAGGAACTGTCTATTTATAGGAGACACTGATGAATATGAGCCACGACAACTGAAGACTGCACACAGCCAGACATTCACTGACGCAGTGTCTGATGTTAGCCGGAAAGAAGCAGCGCACTGGATGATGGGATGGTTTCTGCCAAGACCGTTAATTGCGTAACGACGTGTGGCTTCTCCAGGAGTGGCATCTAATCAATGCCCTGCTAATCGGTCGTCTTCGAATCAACCACAGAGACACAGACAAAGGAGAGACAAAGACAGACAGATAAAGACTAACTCATAAGCGGAGAGGGGACAAACACAGACAGAGACAGAGACAGGGGTAGAGACAAAGATACACGGAGAGACAGAGGTAGAAACACAGACAAACAGAGACAGGCAGTGTCAGACTCAGATAGAGGCAGAGAAAAAGACATAGAAAGAGGAGACTGAGACGAATACAGAGACACAGATAGAGAGAGAGGACACGGGCAGAGCAAGAGAGAGAAACGGACAGAGACATACTGTATATTCGGGATCCTTTCTTATCACATTTTCTTGCCGTATTTTATCGATTGTCGAAATGGTTAACGCTGATTGCTTTATTATAATACATTTCAGTCACATCACATCATACAAAGCTAAAAACACTCCTCTTCCACAAATCCTATCCTGATTCCTCCTCTTCCCTTATCTCACTTTCCGGTCCAATTCCAAACATCACCCACCGTAGCTGTCTGACTGACTGCCTGTCTGACTTTTGGATCTTGACCTGGAACCGACCCTTCCTGCCTAAATATTTTGTTTTGACTGGGCGCCTGCGAATAAGCTGGTTCCAGCGATTTAATTTTCGTTGGGCGCTATATAGAAATATCGATAGTACTATTACGATTGTCATAGGTAACATTGTTTTATAATGCCGAACATTACTCTACATGACTTAAATGCATGTCTGTCTATCTGTCTGTCTATTTGCTTGTCTCTCTGTTTATCCATCTGTCTGTCTGTCTATCTATCTGTCTGTTTGTTTTTGCCTGTCCATCTGTCCGTATGTGTGCCTGTTGTATGCGTTACTTTGCTGTTCTTGTATGTTTTTTGGTGTCGTTATGTGGATGTCGTGTTCCGCTATTAGTCCCAGCTGGAACAACGTCGTAATCAGTCGATGTATTGTTCCGCTCAGCGTTCGGAATAATTCGGGTAATTCGGGCTCAGTTCGTTCCCGCGAGCCTTTCACGGCCTGCGCTAATTTCTCTTGGCTTCCGCAGCAGACGATATTATTCAAATTTATGCACGCATGCGCTTTCGACAAGGCTCCAAGTTGACAGACGTTGCAATAGCCTCAAATTCGTGTAATATGGTCATGGTTATCGTCCATGGCGAGTCTTCTGCGGTTGAGTAGACGGAATATTTGACGAAATGGTGAACTGGATGGAGCCGGAGAGCTAATGGGACAGGGACTGAGAGAGGCAGAGAGAGAGAGACAGAGATAGACAGAGAGAGGCAGAGAGAGAGGGGGCAGGGACAGGAAAGGAAGAGAGGAGGAAGAAAGTGGAAAGGGAGAGATAGAGTGAGATGGGAGAGGGAGAAGAAGAGCCAGTGTCCATCGATCGGGTGCAGTATTTATTGTTGTTAGATTTCCTGACCTGGGAAACCAAACCAACAAGTCATCAATCACTCATCACCAGCGAAGAATAACTGACGAAATACTCGGGAAAAGCAAAGAAATCTCTTACAAGGCTTCCATGTCTTCTGACCTACTTAAAAATTACTTCTATGCTTCCCACTATTTTCCGGGCCATCGTCTGATAATTTATTGATCGTACATTTTCGGCGTTATTTTAGCAAAATGTGATACATCCATTAGCTGAAAAGAAAGTCGCCAAACAGGTATCACTGCCATCGTTTCTCCCGTTTTAATTTCTCCCAAGATAACTAACTGAACGCCATCCAGCGGAGCCGGACACAGAAACAGAGGGAGCAGAGACTGTCTTACCAGAGCCACAACAAAACCACCGAAGTATCCAGGACATGCGTGAGAACCAGTGCAAGTTAACGATGAATCCAATTCTTCCTAGTTTCTTCTTAACAGCTGTGAGGTTGTCAACTGAGACAGAACTACCGGAAAAACTATTCCCTAAGTCTACAACTCTTGCACTGAAAAATCTCCGCCCTCCTAAGGTTCATTTCGGTTTATTAAATAATTTATAGCTTTGTTCTTGATTAGCCCTTGTTCGGTGCTTAGTTAAGGAACCTCTCCCAATACACTGCATCCTTTCTTCTTATGATCCTATAAGCTTCAATTAGGTCCTTTCCACGTATCCGTGAAAATCGTCTACGCGTGACCAAACTATTAACGACGACCGTTGAGTTCAAATTTCTGCAGCTGGTTCTCTGCTTTTCGTTTAGTCGATCTGTCTTCAGATAATGGATATATCACATATTCCCGTCTCCCATGACCTAACATTAACTTATCTAATATATACCATAACTAGATGCTTGCCTTTATATACACACACTTACATATATATATATACACGTATCTACGCTATGCCTAACGTAATACATTAACTATGTAGCCTACTATCTAGTCAACATATTTATTATAGGTGCAATACGAATACTAGGAGAATCGCTACACGTTCATAGATACATCCATGCCTACCTCTATATAATAATTATATATATATATATATACATACATACATACATAAATGCATACATACATGCATAAGTACGTACATACATACTTACAGGCAGGCAGACATACACGCATAAACACATACACACATTCAGTGCATATGACTTTCTTCACGCTTAGGTGAATGCTTCTTGTAGAATACAAGAATTTATGCCTACTCTTTCTTACGCAATCCAACGACTACTCAACATGTTTGCGTGTGCTCGCTGGCGGAATCTATCTTCGATCTTATTAAACACTGGGTAAGAAGACACTCTAACTGTATCGTGCAGTTTCCTTTGACCCAGCGCCTATGGAATGCCCCAACTGGGCGCAATATAAATGTTTCATACATAACGTTATGAGAGAAATGAAATGAATAACTGACGTTCGGTTCCATCCGAATGTCTTTCAGTCTCATTCAGCGGGCGTTCGAACGCATTGGCGCCATATAAATTTCTTATCACGAGGCAAGATGCAATTGTGAGGCGAGGAGGCAATCCATCGAGAAGCTCTCAACATAAAAGTCCAATATATTTCCCGAGAGTTTCATTTATAATGAGGCTATTGATATCTGAATACATTGTTTACGGTTGCCTACGCTTAGATCTATCGGAAGCAATTCACCCACTTTTCCTAGAGTGGTTTCACAGTTGCGTTTGAACGAATCGGTGAATACAAGAGCTGAAGGGTTTCGCCAAGAAGTTCTGGATTCGAGCAGCAGAGTGTTAGTACAGGAGTTCAATCGAGGAATTTCCTCCCATGATTCATTGCAGATGTTTCCACCGGTTGACTCTGCACACAGTCAGGCCGATGCTGTCTCTCTCTTCTCTTCTCTTTTCAATATGTATGTCTCTCTCAGTCTCTCTGTTTTTCTATGTCCCTCTCCTCTCTGTCTCTGCCTCTTTCTCTGTCTCTTTCTCTGTCTCTGTTTCTGTCTTTTCTATTTCTCTTTCTGCTGGTGTTTTCCATAATTCTATCATCTAACTGAAATCATTTCGCCCGAAACAGACTCATCATCAGTCAGTGCGCATTAAATCATCGCAATCGATTGTCATAAATACGTTCATAGTTCACGTCAACAGCAGACTACGCTGTGAGTCGATGCAGTTCGCCCTCTGTTGGGTGGATGGTTGAATGGGTGGCAGAGCCAACAGTCTGTGGCGGAGGGGGAAGCTTTCCATGAACCATTAGGAAAGCAGAACGAAAAACATCGGTACACGTCACTTACTATTCCGGTTAGCGAGAGGCAGGCAGACAGCCAGCCAGACAGGCAGACAGACTGATGGGATGGATGGATGGATGGATGAATGGATGGATGGATGGTTGGATGGATGGATGGATGGATGGATGGATGGACGGATGGATAAATAGACAGGCAGACAGACTGATGGGATGGATGGATGGATGGATGGATGAATGGATGGATGGATGGTTGGATGGTTGGATGGATGGATGGATGGATGGATGGATGAATGAATGGATGGATGGATGGTTGGATGGTTGGATGGATGGATGGATGGATGGATGGATGGATGGATGGATGGATGGATGGATAAATAGACAGGCAGACAGACGGGAGGCAGAACAGGAAGGGTAAATAGTGTAGCAACAAAAGCGCATGTACGCACACTGTCTACATGCTCTCATATCTACACATTTATATTGCTCCTTTCGACGATCCTTCCAAAGCCGTTACATTATAACCCTAACCTCATAACCATAATCTGTTGCAGATGCACTTTCTAGCTGACATCATAATTCTTTGGGATAATGTACATATCGTCCCTTAAGATATCTTTCGGAAGGTCTTCCATCTGATGCTATCCCGTCAATTGAGAACAGTTTTGAAGCCTCGACTAAAGGTATGTTAAAGGTAAGTTAAAGGTAAAAAGAAGGTAGGTTGAAGGTGTATGTAACACGTGCTTATGCAGAAGAAAAACGGTTGAAAACACACATACACAAAACATAGCCATAACTGAGTATTGACGACGAAACGATGTTATGAGTTAAGATCGCTGCCCTCAGCCGTTTATCTTTGCTTTTAATGTAACTTGTTTCTTTCGAGGCAGCTCTAACAAGGCTTTATGTGACACTTCGCTTGGTCGTCGGAGTTTATGTCTAGAATTATGGTAGAAGGAGGAGGAGGAAGGAGAAGAGAAGGAGGGGGATGAAACGACAGAGGGGTGGCCGTTGTCATACTGCGCATCACATGATGGGATGCTGTAAAGACATGCTTGATCAAAGAGTAAAGAAGCATGAGTAAAACCCAGCTGGTTGTACTTTTGACTTTTCCAATTCTTTGTGATGGTCATGGTGCAAAGTCTTCTTTAAAATGAAGATACTGATTCGTTCATATGAATAAATGTCTGGCATAATCAATTCCATGTCAGCTGTTACCGCAGCAAAAATTCTGACTTCATCCGGGTCTCCCTGTCAGCGGGAGGTCCATCCAGTCTCGCATATTTGGCAAACCAGATAATCCAGCTGTGTGTGTGTGCGTGCGTTGCATCTCCGTCGGTCTATACATCGTTCACCGTCTAACAGCAGAGTGCCGTCGCTAGAGCAGAAGACTTGTAGTGGGTCCTAGTTGTGCTACTGTGAGCAGAAAATAACGGCTGACAATAGCCTGTCTTGGCTGCTGATGCAGGAAACGATGCAGCCTCCCTATTGCTGATGCTGCTGCTGCTAATGTTCGGCTGGAGGCTGGATGAGCCATCCGTCTAAGCGAAGTAAACGAGGGAGAAGAAAGGTTCGACGACCGAATGGATGTAAAGCTATCGCGCTAAGAGTAACAGTTGCTTGATTTACGATCTCACTCGAAGCGACAATCGATTGATGTTCGTGTATCGTTTTCACTGCGCTATAGAAGTCACCAGATGAGATTGGGCGATCATCAGAGAAGGTAGATGAAGAATTTTTTAATAAATTATCGACATTTATGTCGTTTTTTGCGGTTCAGATCAATCGGTTTCTAAGAGTCGTCAGTTCTCGTCGCAAGGAATCAGCCGATGGCGTTCCTTTGGTGCAAATTCCAGCCATACGCATTTCAATCTTTATTCCGAGAGCGTTTCTTGAAGAGGCGATGGGAAAATAGTCGCTTTTTAGAGAATAATCCAATCTAATATGATTTCATATGAATCGATTTAATCTGATCGAATCTAATTTGTAGTGACATCACTATGCCCCTAATGCATCGGAACCTGTTTGTCATTCGGTCCGTCTGTCTATCTGTATGTCTGTCTGTCTGTCTATCTGTCTGTCTATCTGTCTATCTGTCTGTCTATCTGTCTGTCTGTCTGGCTGGCTGGCTGTCCATCTTCTCTGTTGCTATCTGTCTCTGTATCACAGCCAGCCAGAGCATTAGCATAAATCATAAAAGGTAAAAAGAAGAGTTAAAAGCAAAGGTAAAGATAACAGACTTGTTTGCAAGTCCTCGACAGAGGACTCTCTTCTCCTTATCGTTCTCTCCGCTGAAGCGCAAACCTAACAAAACAATTCATATCCAGATCAACGTTTTTAACCACCCGACCTACTTCTATTGTTATCTACACGGAAAGGATGGAGGGCTGCGCTGGCCCAGATGGCCTCGACTTAATACAGACTGCATAAAATGTTCATTTGTCACGAAAACTATTAACTGTTTCGTGATTGTTGGGTTACGTGTCATCCTCGACAAAGACTGACCTCTGGTCGGCGAATGGCATAAGCTCCAGCTGGACAACGGACTCTGGCCCGACCGGTTAGCTTCATGGCCGGTGCATTGTGCTGGTCTAGCTATTACTTTTTCCTTTGTCATAGTATTCGATTAAGTCAGTTGCATAACTTCACTCTGTTCAGTATGCCAGGGTCGTATGTTACGAGGACCGAGCTGCCAAACGTAACGTAATTCGAAACAACGGTTCACACAAACTGACTTCTACAATTTCATCCTCTCAACAAAACATGTTTGTCTTCTAGGCTGACTAGATATACATACATACATATATATGTTATATATATATATTATATGTAGATATGCTAAACAGTATAAGGACTATTACTGCTATTCAGTGGATGGCAGTAACAAGCAAAGAACCTTTCAGTCTGTTCGCTAGAGGGCACAAATGAATACTCTTAATTATATGTTTAATTTGTCTGTAGGTCTAACGTATCAAAGTCAAACCAGGCAGAACGTTATTTTGGGTTATTATTAGAAAGGAACTGAACTTTATTTATACAATAAAAGATTTAACTTATCAATACATACATACATATATATACTACTGCACACACACATATATATACAGAATGTTAAGCAAGTATACTGTATTGTACTGCATTATATTGTTTTTATTGCATTGTGTTGTATTGCATTTAATACTAAACCATTTGATAGAGGCGAATAGAAATCGGTTTATTTCACTGAGTCATTTTTTGACGTATTCAAATCTCACGTAGATCTATCTTCTTGGCAGATCCTCTTCTACGAAACATTTCTTCCGTTTTCAGATGAGAGGACGTGAACGAGCAAAAGGCGATAAATAAACTATTCAGATGCTTACATACTTACAAAGATAATAACCTCTATCGGCGATCGTGTAAATATCGTGAGAACTTTGCGTCTTGAATCGAGTTTGCGGTTTCGATTTGAAGCGCAGTCGAGCCATACTTAGAAAAAAGACCAACACCTTTGAGAGGTCACTAAAAGGCGCTATATAAGTGTTTCCGTAAACACGTACATACATATACTTACATTCATGCATAAATGTACATACATTCATTCATACACACATACATACACACATACACACATACATACATAGATACACACATACATACATACATACATACATACAAACATACATACACACATACATACACACATGCATACACACATACATACATACACACATACATACACACATACACACATACATACATACACACATACATATACAATGGTACGGGCCTGGTTAGTTGTTGCGGCCCTAGATTGAACAGCGAGCCCTGTGTTTCTGTTCAGCCGGGTTGGCGATCATTGCCTTCTGCTCATCCCGCAGCAGAAGTCGTTCCCTTAGAACGATGCGAACACCTCTTGCTTTCTCGGGTATTGGACCGTCCTTCTGGGACAGTCTTCCCCTGAAAATAGGAACTTTTCCGACAGAAAGAGTTTCAATTCACATTAAATTGCGCCTTTTAGCAGTGGTGCAACTTCACATTTGGGCGCTCCGCAAATAATTCAAATGTGCTCTTCGGGGTCTGTTCGCTCTTCCTACGGCTTTTAGATGGTCCCTCTTTGCCAGATTCGGTACCACTCTCGTCCCCCCGCAGTTGCGGACCTTGCAAGCCCAGGGTTACGCTACTGCTCTCTAGATCTGTTAGGTAGCCCCGTTTAACAATCCTGGGGAGAGTCCTAAATAGATGCCGTAGATGCGCATGGCGTATACCTTAGGATCAGATAAGAAAACAATGGAGATTTTATGTAAGGATAGGATCAAAGGAAGTTGGACGATAAAGCGACAGATAAGATGATAAGAAATAACGCTATCTGAATCCCTGCTGCCTCATCTAACGACGTTTTTCTCTTTCTCTGGCCGCCTGACTTCTAAAGCGCCGGCATTTGCTACCGTTAAGAACGAGATTTATGTTGCTCCCGCTTATCTACTTATGAATGCTGTTAAAAACCCAGTCATGTCCGCCGCAGATGTCTTTGGTGCGTCCCATGACAAGAAATTTATATAACGCCCGATTTCTATACAGTACTACTATATGAATTTACATAGCGTCCGAGCCGAGCCTCTGGCGCTGCCTGCTATGGAGCTAATGAGGATGGTGATGAGCCGATCTGACGAGATTCAACGCGCGTCGAATTCCAAACTGTCTATAATGAGAAAAGGCAATCTTCCTTTCAAGCCCTCCAGGTATCTCTGGACCAAGTCTCTTCATACATAAAGACACATATATATGTATTGCATATATGTATTGTGCATGTGTATTGTATATATATTGTGTATGTGTGTTGTATATGTTTATTGTATGTATGTGTTAAAGATAATCGTGTTTGATGGACATGAGGTGGGAGAGGCGAGGATTACATGTGGTTCGCTATTATCACCACTGTATCCATTTCTTTTGGCTACACCGTGGGCAAAATACAGAGAATACCATTTGCGAACGATTACCGAATGGATATCGGCCAAATTTATTGAGTCTATTCGTTATTCACAGCGTTGTTAGATGAAAGAAATAGAGGATACTGGTCCTACTTATCTCTATAGGTCTAAGAGACTCGATAAACTATTACTATCACTAGCGATAAACTATTGCTATCACTAGCGATAAACTATTGCTATCACTAGCGATAAACTATTACTATCACTAGCGCTATATAACTCTGTGCACCTGACCTTTGACCCTTGTATCCGGGATTCGAATCCCGTCTTGTCATGTGAAACTGAAGATGCGTTGTCAAGTCCTGTAATACGTTAGGAATGGTTGTCATCTGTTGTTCGATAGCTGTTCTCTTGCTTGTCCTTCAGTCAAACATCCCCGAAACCATAGAACCATGTCACTTATTCATGTACATGCGCTATATAACTGTCGTAGTAATGCGCTGTATAAGTGTGACATTCATACGCATGCGCACTGGACACAGTTTGGCATTAGCGATGCTGATCGCAGGTCTGCAGAAGCAGCTGCCTTCGTAAAGCTAATAAAAGTGTTATATTAGACAATGTCTAGTTTAATCAGCCACCACCAACACCCGCAATATCACACCATTTGCCCTGGAGGACTTTTGCTGAACGCGGCGCCTAATAAATGAGTATTTACCTTTCAAGTACTTAAAACAGGATATGTTGACGTTGTAAGAGTAGAAATCGGTCTAATGGTCGTTGCAAAGAGGTTTGGACCCCGACGTGGAATGTTTCGCTTCAGATGTTTCTGAGACGGTGGGGAAACTGTCGGTTCGTTCCACTGGGTTTATCTGCGTGAGAAGAAATCCATTCGACGGTTCAAGGGGTCTTGCTGCAGGACAGGATCAGGACCAAATGACGCAATCCATCAGCAGTCAGACGGATTCCCAAGGAAGCATGAACTGCTGCTGCTGCTGCTGCTGCTGCTGCTGCTTAATGGTCAGCTCAGACTAAAGCTACATCAATAGGTCCGATGGCGTCATTGCATTTGAAACAGCATCGTAATCGTAATCGTAAACTCGAGATTTCTACAACGCCCAACGAAAGCTAAGTCGTGGGGACCAGTTTATTTACAGACGCTCAGTCAAAACAAAATCGACAGTCAAGAAGGGTTCGGTTCCAGGTCACGATTCAGGAGTCAGGCAGGCAGACAGTAAGACGGCTACGGTGAATGGTGTTTGGAATTTAAGCGTTGAGAGTTGAGCTGAATGCAAATGTTTTCGTTAAGGTTTATCTGTTTGTTTAAGAAATCTCTACTTCAGGGCAGTTCAAGTCGTCAGTAATAATGTGATGTGCGGTTGTCTAGTGGTTAGGGGCCGGACAGTCAACGCAGAGGTTGGGAGCTCAACTCCTCGCCAGCGTAGAAAGATATTTTGAGAGTTCTGCTCTCTGCTTCCGAACACTTGAGAACTCAGCATAAAATGTATATACTGTCGATGGGAAGACCAGACGGCGAGGAGGGGGAGAGGACTTGCAGCCCACCCCCCGCCCTCGTATGTCGGGCTAAGAAAATGAAGTCGCCAACACTTTTGTACCGACGGATGCATTTCGGGTTTAGCTTAAGAAGGATTGCTTTTCTTCCCTTCTTTTCCCTTCTTTTCCCTTCTCTTCCCTTCTCTTTTCTTTTCTTTTCTTTCCTTCTCTTCCCTTTTCTTTTCTTCTTTTCTTTTCTCTTCTTTTCTCTTCTGTTCTCCTCTCTTCTCTTCTTCTCCTCTCTTTTCTTCTTTTCTCTTCTCTTAAATGTTCTTCTCTTCTCTTCTTATCTTTTCATAAAATTTCATGGTAGCAAATACTATGATATTTTCTTTTCCGGTTTCTATTTTTAAATTAGTGACGTAATGATTACAGCAAAAACCGAGCCGCAATTTTTGAAACATCGTATTGCGTCGAGATTGATACGATGTTTGCATCGAGACATTTGGAGCGGAAACAGGTGTCTGTAGCAGACACTGCACGCAGTTGGGTCTGCAGGGAGGCTGGTTGGGGGTGTTTCGTTCAGTGTAAGTCTTGGCCTATGCAACTGTCAGTCACTGGGCCGAACGAGAACAGGTGGTCGGTCGGAAGGCGAGCAGGAAAACATCGACGTCTGGGACTTGCATTAGGCCGATTAGCTGCGCAGACGATGAAGGCGATGATCGAGTTTCAAGCGCTCGATTGAACTACCTTGGCGCGTTCGCCATTTCCGTTGTCTTCTGGTTGAACACACTGGACTCGAAATACTCCCGAGTCCAACTGTAGCCATCCGTCACTCTCTCTGTCTGCTTCTTTCGGTCTCTGTCCGTCTCTACCTGGCTTTTTCTGCCTCTGTCTTTTTCTGTCTGTCTCTGTCTCTTTCTGTGCGTCTGTCTGTTTCTGTCTGTATGCCTCGGTTTGTATGTCCCCCGACTGTCTGTATGTGTCTGTATTTGTCAGTCTATGTCTGTCGTCTGTTTCTGTCTTTCTCTGCCTCTGTCCGTCTCTATCAGGCTCTGTCGGTCTATGTCTGTTCCAGTCTGTCTTTGTCCATCTGTCTGTCTGTCTGTCTCTGTCGGAATATCTGTTGTTCTCTGTGTCTCTCTGTCCCTGCCTGTTTCTGTCTATCTTTGTCTGTAGCTGACTTTATAGGGGCCACAGAATTTACATCGATGTAAGTTATGGAGTAGGAGCTTCGTGTAGCTTCTTGTTTTCGTAAACAATTCCTTCATGACTTCGTCTCTTCGAACTCATCTTTTTTATTCGTTCATTCACCCGTTCCTTCTTTTGCTTCCTTCCTTCGTCATTTTGTTTTTGTTTGTTCGTTAGACATTTTTACTATCCGTATTCTCCCTTAATTTCCTTCTGTCTAAATCGCCAATGCCTTTCTCTCTCTCCCCGTCCCTCCACATGTTCGTCCCTGTCTTCCTCTGTCCCTCGCTGCCTTCCTCTGTCCCTAGCTTCCTCTGTCTCTCGCTGCCTTCCTCAGTCCCTCGCTGCCTTCTTCTGCCCATCGCTGCCTTCCTCTGTCCCTAGCTTCCTTTGTCCCTCGCTGCCTTCCTCTGTGCCTCGCTGCCTTCCTCTGTCCCTAGCTTCCTCTGTCTCTCGCTGCCTTCCTCAGTCCCTCGCTGCCTTGCCCCCTGTTCCTCGCTGCCTTCCTCTGTCCCTCGCTGCCTTCCTCTGTCCCTAGCTTCCTTTGTCCCTCGCTGCCTTCCTCTGTGCCTCGCTGCCTTCCTCTGTCCCTCGCTGCCTTCCTCTGTCCCTCACTGCCTTCCTCGGTCCCTCGCTCACCCCTCCCTCCTTCGGCTCCTGTGTCAACTAATAAACCTGTAAAGTCGAGATCCTGACTTCCTTGATATTTTGCATTTCACGCCATTTCGTTGTGTATCAGAAATAAACTGCTTCTGCTGAAATAAATCGTCGCTGTTTCTTCTGTGTTTTTAGATCCACTTCTGCGTCGTCTGTCTCGCTGTCTCGCGTCCGAACCAATAAAAGGTCGACAACTGCGGAATAAGGACAGAGAGAGACACACACACAGACAGGCAGATGGACAGATACACAGACATTTAAAAACACATTTAGAACTCATAGAGACAGACAGACAGACCGACAACGACAAATGCGCAGACGGATAGAAACACAGATGGAAACATAGAGACATACATACAGGCACACGTATTTACCGAAACACAGACAAACAGACAGAAGCAAAGACAGACATTTAATCAGACAGATAGACAGACAGGCAGGCAGACAGACATAGAGGAACTCAGACAGACAGGCAGATATTTATACAGACAGACACAGAGAGAAAAAGACAGACAGACTGACAGACGACGAGGCGTGCGTCGAGAAGATGGTCATGTCTGCGAATGTTACAACAGCTGACTTTGGCAGCGTGTCGTTCGTCGTTCCATTGGCAGCGTTGATCGTCGTAAACGTCGTCATCATCATCGGAAACTGTCTCGTCATCACCGCCGTCTTCACTCACACGAAGCTCCGGTCGACGCTCACCAACCGATTCATTGTTTCTCTGGCAGCCGCTGATCTCTTCGTTGGGCTCATCGTCCTCCCCTTCTCCACTGCAAACGAGGTTCGCACCTACATGCATACATACACACACACACACACACATATATATATATATATACACACACACACACGATCGATCCTTATTATCGGTTGCTGCTGCTTACTACGACGACGATGATGCCGATGGTGATGAAAAGGAGGATGACGCTTATGATGCTGCTGCTACTGATGATGATGATGATGATGCGTACGATGATGTTGTTGTTGTTGATGATGATGATGATTATTATTATTATTATGATAATGATGGTGATGGTAGTGGTGGTGGTGATGATGGTGCTGCTGCTGCTGCTCATGTTGCTGATGGTCCTGCCTCAACGTATTTCGGCTTATTATAGCGCATTTTTTTACAACTGCGAACGCCTAGTATAATGAGGTTTAATTTCGCGGACGATGTCTAGACGCTTTAGGACAGATACAGTAACCGGGGTTGGCAGAGCAGAGCATTAAAATGTCGCCTGCAACACATCATGACGTGTTACAGGCGACATTATTGCATCTTATAACTTAACACAAAGCAGAATGCGGTAGATTATGGAAAGATTGACTAGGGTATAGTAGAGTAGGGTAGGGTATGGTAGGCTAGGGTAGGGCAGGGTAGGGTATGGAAGGATAGGGTAGGGTAGGGGAAGGAGTGGGTAGGCAGGACCGGTCTTAGGACAAAGTGAGCGAGCGATGAAAATCGCCTAAGTTCTCTGCGCTCCGATCTGCTGAAAAATGTACAACATGTTGATCTGGTCGCTGAAAAATAGATGCAAAAGGTTTCGATTTGACAGCAGAGATGTTTCATCTGGCACGATCATCCTTTCAGATTAAAAGAAAGAAACACGAGAAGCCGGGGAGGGAAGAAAGGAGAAGGAAAAGGCAGGAAAGAGGAAGCCAGGGAGAGAAAGGGGGTAAGGGTCTCAGTGGCGTATCCAGACGGGTAGAGAGGGCAAAGGAGGGTTTGGGGAGAAGCGACAGTGCAAGACCCCGGTAGAGTAGTCAGGCTGTCTGAAACTGAAAACATTTGCATAGCTAAGCACTGTAGGCCTACATAGATGCTACTCGTAGCCTATGAAAGCTTTTTATTGTACTTCAACAGGTATTCAGCTAAAAACAATAAATGTGCACAACTGCTGTAAGCAGAGCTATAATGCAGGAAGTGATCTATTCTATTCTGGAGTTTTTAATGGCCAACTGAATAGCATCTTCTTCGAACAGTCAAACTGCAGAAACCTTTCTGCTTATAGCCAGCACTGGCAGCTGTTAGCGTTGGTAAGACTCGTCTAGTGAGTTTGCGCTGTGATACTTTGGTTGACCAGCCAAATACGAAGAACTTTTGAATCCGGTGTGGTTGGGTGAAGACATTATTGAGTGTTAGATTGGTTTCGATATTGGGGAAGATTAATGAGGTAAATTGAAAAGTGTTGACGTTACGTGAATTGGGTGGAATTTTCAAATAGAACAACCAAAGTCTGTGTTTAGCTTATGTCCGTATGAAAATATTTCTCTCAACGCGTTTTGCATCTATGAATTGTGTGGCCTGTGGGCGTCAAAGTGTCTGATTAGGAGAGACATTGACAACTACATCTCTCTTCATCACGTAAGCACAACACCAGACTACAAGCGTCTGCTGTTCTGGTGATCAGGAGCTTAACTATTGTCTAGGAACTATGAGGATGGCTATCAGTTTCTTCGCCTCATCTTTCCTTTCGCATAATAATAATTGTATGACTTGTCTTGTCTTCAACCGTCCTCGAGCCTACGTCGGTGGCCGCCAGCCAACCATCCGACCATTGGAGAAGATTGGGTGCCAGATTGGCTGAACCACGGACAATTTGGTGCCATCTGCTTCTGTCCTCATCTCTTGTAATAACTGATCGAACGATAATTCAGTCCACGACTTGATGAGATAGCATGACTTATGGTATAAAAAGTCACTGGATAAAGCCAGGCTCATACTAAACTTACCGGTCAATGTGTTTATTCACGGTATGAAAAAGTGACGGTCCAAAATACGGGGTACGAGTACATCGTGTCTCTTAAAAATTACGCCTATGCTGGTGAGGTGTATTTCTGACCGAGCGTTCAGTATTCGAATCTCAGTTTGGATGAACATCACGTTAGATCTGTTTGAACTCATGTGGGTCTCAGGTCGAATGATTGATTGACAGCAAGAGACGGAGGCTTAGAAGGGCTTTAGCATTCACAGACAACCAATGATTATGCTGCTTTATCCTGTGACCAGATCTGAAATTCCTGTCAGCCGATTCAGTCCTCCAGTTCTTCTCATCCGGTGGCAGCTGAGATCTCTCGAACAGCAGCACGAACGAACCACATAACATAGGACTGGAGCTATGGTTCATTGACATCAGGCTCTCGGGCAATCATCCACGACCATATAACATCGTTGTCCACTTGGGTGGCGCTTCTAAGGAGGGCAAATGCAAATGTAGGCCTAAATGTAAATGTAAATGTAGATGTAAATCTTCGAAATGTGTTCTGCGACCATTACCTGCCTTGTCTTCCAACCGTAAGAGTTCGTCGCGCTGTTCCTTGAATCTCTATTGAAAAAGATGTATGGAAAGTGTACAAGAACTCAATGAATGCGTCTATCTATCTCGGCAGCTGTTTTGGGGCTTTGCAGCAATTGCTGCAGTCGGCTGATGTTACTGGACTTTGTACCTCGTGTATTCAGCCTCTGGAATCCACTCTGCTGTAGAATCGGCTCCAAAAAGGCACAATCACAACATCATTTGAGCTATCGCGATTACGCACTGCGACCTTCAGGTTGTAATCGATCAGGGGATAGACTGGGATTGTGTTTCAATGTAATTGGCGCAAAGCTTTGAGTGTTTTGTGCTTGAATGTTTAGTGTTTAGAGACAGGTTGGCGTCATTTCGGAGGCTCTTTGAATTTGGTAAACCTTCGGGCTTGGTTTCAATTCTATAGGCGTTTGAGGTTGACGCCCAGGAGAAAATAAATAGGTTTTAACAAGACATGGTTGTGCAACTAGATTTGAATTAGGTGATAGTCTTCTCTGTAACTAGATTTGAAGTTAATCTAATCAAATCCAGTCTAATCTAGTGACTTCTATGGCACCGTTATTATAACGCAAAATGCATCAAATGATGGTCGCTTCAAAAGAAACCGTAGACATAAAATCGTAATACGTTAAAGAATCTTGGACGAAATCATGTCGATCAAGGAATCTGAATTCAGACACGCCCACTTAAGATTTGAACAACTAGACGATATTCTTATTCTGGTCTCAGGTGGTTAAGGCGTATGTTTGTATTTCAGTTGCTGAGATACTGGCCTTTTGGATCGGTCTGGTGCAGCATCTGGTTGGCCGTTGATGTCTGGATGTGCACGGCATCCATCCTCAACCTGTGCGCCATCAGCTTCGACCGATACCTAGCCATCATCCGACCGTTCCGCTATCCGCAGCTCATGTCTCCACTGCGCGTCAAACTCCTCATCATCTGCGTCTGGATCTTATCGTTCATCATCTGTCTCCCTCCTCTTGTCGGCTGGAAAGAACGCAAGCGGGAACAGATCAAAGACTGGATGATCCGCTACAGCGAACCGACCTACAACGCCACGGACCGTGACGGCATCATCCGGCCTGTGGATAGATCAACCGAAATGTTTCCGCTTGAGTGCACACTGACTGCGGAGCCTGGCTACATCGTATACTCGGCGCTCGGCTCTTTCTGGATTCCGATGATCGTCATGCTCGGCTTCTATTGGCGCATCTACCGAACAGCCACAGCGGCCACGGCAGCCTTTCGTCGGGGCTTCGTCGAGAAGAAGGCCCCTGGAACTGCAGGAGGCTTCTCGACGAGCAGCTCCGATAACTCCATCACCCTGCGAGTCCATCGCGGCGGAGGAATGTCACCCACGCGGCGCTCCGACGGGTCCCTGTCCGACTCGGGGGCTACGACAACCAAGAACACCCTACGGGGCTTCGACGATCGGGTGACGTCAACGGCTGGACCTCGGTTCGCTCTGCTGTGCCAGGCGAGATCGGATTTTCCATCGGAGGAAGTCAACCAGAGGATGAGGAAACTCATCAAGCTGCCAAAGATTGTCGTCACCTCAAACGAATGCTTAACGAATCCGACAGAGATGATGGCTCTGTCGCTTGACCACAGTGGCCGCGAGGGGGCCACGGAGGCTGCCGGGGTCACTGCAGCCAGTCGCCGTGGCTCAACCAATAAGGACGTCACGGCTGACGTCATCGTCAACCAACGGAAGGGAACGTCGAAGATGACGGAGACGTTGCGACTGTCCAAGTTCCCGAGTCTTCTTCCGCAGCTACGTAGTTTGAACAGAGAGAAGAAGGCAGCCAAGACCGTCGGGGTGATCGTCGGTTGCTTCGTTCTCTGCTGGGCACCGTTCTTCACCGTCTACCTGTTGGGAGCCTTCTGTCCAAGATGCACCCCACCCATCGTCTTCGACGTCTGCTTCTGGCTAGGCTACTGCAACTCAGCTGTTAATCCCATCATCTATGGTCTGTGCTCCCGCGATTTCTGCTACGCCTTCAAGAAGCTCGCGCGCTGCAGGTGCGAGAGAAAGCGCCCCCACGGGTCCCGTGCTGGAACGAGGTTCGCCCGCATATTCAGAAGTCTGCGCATCCAGATTGCAACAACGACTACTGCGACTGTTTCCGTTTCCGACACAAACCTCTCTTGAGCCGATCTTACTCACGTGGGCTCGTCGCTTGCTTTCATTGTCTCCTATTGCGCATTTTATTGGAGGCGCTACCGAAGTTAAATTCGATTTGCTCTACGTTGCCTGCACAGACTCTGCTCCTGAGGCGATGGATCAGCCAGCGGAGATATGGGAACTTGGAGACATCCGCCAAAGACGTTACGTCAACATATCTCGATTCATGTGGACATCTGCGTTGAAATGATTTGGTGAAAGGCTGTATGGATTGGGCAGAAAATATCGAACACATGAAGAAGCCAATTAGCGGATGTGCCAATCAATCAATTGCAGCTCAATAAATCAATACGTCTCCCGATCATCTATGTATGTCTACCTGTCTCGCTACATGTTTCTCTACTTATCTGTCTCTAAGTCTCTATCTTTGTCTATCTATGTTTCCATGTGTCTATGTGTGTCTGTCTTTCTCAGAAGCTATGAGACCTTTAACATCTTTAATTAAGTTTAAAAATCTGCTTTCATGCGATTTCTTTTTTCAAGAGAACACCCAAAAGTGTTGTTGCTGTGCGACCCAATTGTTGTTCGAATTATGAGAACGAAAATTATATAAGATCCTATTCCCTGAGATTATCTTTCAGTTTCACACCTCAATTCGAATTCCATGTCGACTAACCCCAATCAAACTCAAGCTGCTTGATCTTTGAGATAAAAAGGCCTTCAAAAGGCGCTACTTAAATATTCGGATCTAGAGACATGCGTGCGTTGATCTGAGATCCAGCAATCGTCAGAATGCTAATCAGTTTCATCTTTTGCAGACGAGGATTTAGGAGAAATGAAATGATGGAAAACCCGATTTTCATAAGGACTGCGAAAGGAAGCCTTAGATTAGGGAGTACAGAACGAGTCAAATATATACATTTATATATCTACATACAAACATACATGACAGACTAAATACACATGTACATTAATATATTATTTTGGCTGTTCTCCTGTACTCTGGCATGGAAGCCAATGAATCGATTAGTCTCAGGTGAAATCGAGGTAACTGTGACGGGTCCTTGCATCTAATTAACTAGAGGAATGAAATGCATGAATCCTCTTTGAAGGAAGCCAGTGCAGGTGGGACGGTCTGCACAGGTAAAAATGTATTCACCTTGAACTGGATAACCTGTTGAAAGACCAGCACCAGCCAATTGTGACCTTTCATTAAAACCCCAAAAATCGGGAGAAATCAACACTGAATTTGATCCTGCACTGGATTGGGTTGGAATTGCTGAATAATTAGGTGAAAATTGCACGCATTACAAGAAAATTACAATTTAAACTGTTCCAAGGTTCATACAGAACTTTTCTGTTCGTTTTCATTAGTCATTTTGTCGATCTCCAAAACCGTCGTTTCCATTTCTCTGGACGGCTTCTCTGCGGTAGGATCGGGGATGCTAGAAGATTCGGCGTCAGTTATGCCTGAATACATCTTATTGTCTGACTCATTGTCTCCGCAACGCATCGCTTCAAGCGACAGCATCTCGTGCTTAGCGTCCATCTTTCCTCCGATTGCCGAGTCCGTTTCAACGGTGATGTCTTCACCCACTTCCCCCAAATGCGTTGCCATGGTTTCCGTCTCTAGGGACCGCTTTTCCGTTGGGGCTGTTGCTACGGGGACTGTTACTATGTGCCCTGTTTTTCTGAGAACCGTTTTCATTGACATCTCTTCGTTTTGACCTGTCAGTCGATAGTTTTCTGTTTCTTCTCTGAAGTTGTCGGATTGCGAAGATATGGAACTCAAAACGGAGTTTCTTCCTTCGGCTGCTTTCGATTTCACGTCTATTGCGTTGCCAAGTGACGCTGTATCCATGGCAACATCTGCAGCAGACGATCCGCTCGTTCGACTGCTGCAACAGGAAGTTCGTCTGGAATTGTAGGCCATCCTCTCCTCGGAGATGCCTTCCTTCGCATTCCTCATTTCCGGTTGGCTGTCTGCATCGTCTTCACTGTCTCTGAGGAAGTGAAAGAGATCCGGAAGTGTGTAGTTTCTGGTTGGTCCTTGCGGAGGAATAAGAATGGTCCTCTTACCTTTGAGTCCAGTTCTCTTGGTCTTCGCGTCAAATTGGCCTCTGGCGTTGTGCCGCATTCCGGACCGGATCCTGTCTTCTCCGTAAGTTGATTCGACGAGGGCTTCGTAGGACCGGAAGCAGCTAGGAAGACTATTGACCAGACCAAGACCCGGTTGAGTTCTCCTCGTCTGTTCGAGGGTAACCCTGAGGAAGCAGGCCAACTGCGATTCGACTCCACTTCGACGAACCTTCTGTTGATTCAGAGGGTTCAAGCTGTTCGTTTCTCCGAAGTGGTTCATGTGACTCGGTCCTGCGCCGTAGGACGAATCGAGGTTCGTCGTTCGCTTTGAGCTTATTCTGTTTGGAAGGACAGCAATGGAATCCAGCGTTTTCGATCGACCATTGAAGACTTCGGATGAGGAGAGGTGGTTGCCCATTGGACTGCAATCTTCCCCTGTAGATCTGGTTTTCCCGGATTCTCTTGTGGCGTTGCTGCCACGGTAGCTGTCCCAGTGGATGAAATCGTGGATGAATGACGAGGAAGGTGAAGTGACGGACAGTGAAGTACCGGTCAGAGTCAAACGCTTTCCATCCCTTACTGGATCCGATGCAATTGTGGTAACCGAGCGGCGAATTGCATGCGGTCCTGGTTTAACCGTGGTGGGAGTTCTTTTGACTTTAGGCGCTAGGTCTGTGGCCGGAGCGGATGTGGACGGCTGGGGAAGGAGGAAGGTGCGGTCACGGCTGACCCCAATGGCAGCCGACTTACTCTTTGAGAACTGTCTATTGTCTGCTGGTGTCAACGTTGTCTTCCTCTTGTGTTTTGGAAGACTGAGTTCCACCGCAAACGACTCTCCACCAGGTAACCTCTTCATCTTTTCCCTTTTCTGGAAAAATCAAAGCCATCGGAAGTGTGCGTAAAATTGTTTTGTATCATTTCTACTCTTGATCGCGATTCATTTAGATCTCGTTTCAGCCGTATCGTAATCGTAATTGTAAACTCGAGATTTCTACACCCCCAAAGAAAACTAAGTCGCGGGAACTAGCTTTTCCACAGACGCTCAGTCAAAACAAAATCGATAGGCAGATTCGGTTCCAGATGAAGATCGAATGGTCAAGCAGGCAGACAGCCAGGAGGATGGTGTTTAGAATTGCAGAGGAAAGAGAGATAAGAGGAAGAGGAGGAATGAGGATACGATATCTGGAAGAGGAATGTTTACAGTTTTGGGTGAAAGACCTGTGCAAAGATTGCAAAGGGTGAAGTGTGAGTTCACAGGATCGTTGGCGATTTCCTAACGTTTGAACGAAATTAATTCTATAAAAAATTGTTAAAAGACGCTTTATATATTATTAAACGAATAAACAGATCTAGGTCAACATTCAAAGAAAATTTATGACGTTTGAGCCAAAGTTCGGCGACTGAACTTTTTTCAAGTGCTTTAAATCAAACATTGGATTGTCATCTATCTACCTGGCCTCTGATGATGGGTTACATCCGCAGCCAAAAGCATCTGGAAAAGAGGAAGTACTTATAATATGGTTGTCTGCATCGTTTTTACTATTGAGCAGCAGCTCCTATGCATCTGTGTTGCCTGCTATTTATATAGGGCCTCTCGAAGACGAGTGTCAACCAGTGGACTACTTCAACCTGCTTACAGAACACTCGACGTAATACTAGATGTAATGTTTCTTGTTGAGTTGAATTAGTGTTCTGGCGCTAAACAAATTGCGCTAGGAATACGGGATGATGTGCTTGAAGGGTTAGCCTTAAAAAACGAAATGAGAATAAAATTAGTTAGGAGAGAAAAGTAGGCTACAGAGTTCGAGTCTAACCGCAAATTCGCTGCACGTGAGAGTTCTGGTAAGGAGGAGATTCTTATTCGGGGATGTCACTGAGGATAACGACAGAGAGGAGGAAGAGGAGGATGAGGAGGAGATTGGGATGGAGTTGGACGGTCTCCACTCCTTCCTCGTGAACGGCTGCAGCTGGACCACAGGCAGCCGATCATCAATCGACGCCCGGTTTCCAGATATGCCGCCGTTGTCGTCACGGTTCGGTGCAGCGTTGCCACTGATGCGTGTCATACTGTCCTTCTGATGCCTGGTCGCGTACTTCGGAGGACCGAGGGTGACCGGGGTGTTCGGGGTGATACGACGCAGCAGAGCCCTCTCCGGCAACGCCGACTGATGGACTGGCTTCGAGCTGGCGTAGAGAACTCTCGAGAGATTCTTAGACGACGAAGCAAAACTCAAATCAGTCCTATGAAGAAGAAGAAGAAGAAGAAGAAAAGCATCTAAACAAGTGTTTCAATGTCGTCTTCACTATGAACACCTACGATAAAAGATCGCAGTCATTAGAGGAAAACTCGGGTAACAGCCGATCGTAGATTTGATTGGCTGGTGAAGTCAGCCGTCTGACTGTCTGCCTGACCCTTGGAAATTGACCTGGAACCGAACCCTTCCTTCCTATCGATGTTGTTTTGACTGAGCGCCTGTGAAGAAGCTGGTTCCCACGACTTAGCTTTCGTTGGGCGCTGTGGAAATCTCGAGCTCACGATTACGACTGGCATTAAACTTACGACCACAGCCTAAATTTGCCAAAGGTGAATTTTAAACCATAACAAGCACCACCAAGAACAAACAACAAGAACAAAGTTCAACATAAGCAAATATCAAAGCAGACTTTAGTTTTCTGTGTAATCAGTGTCAGAGATCGATCGATAAGAGGTCGATAGATAAGAGATCGATACACAGGAATGCGAGACACGAATTAAAATTTGAAAACAATGCACTACAATAAGAGAACTGATCGAAAACTTACCCTGTGTAAATTTCGTGTATTAGTGACATTTCACTTGGATCGATTATGCACTCCCAACTCTCCCAGAATTCCGTCGTCCAAATTCTGATGCTTCGACCTGGAGCTGGATCTTTCTTCCAAACTGGATCGGTTGCTAATCCACTTATAAAGTGCAAGTGTTGCGGTTACTGAAGCTCCAGTCCATGCTGCACGAGACGTGGTGGGTAAAACACGGAGTCTCACAGTCTGACTTCCAAGTGCGAAGCTGTCGCTTCAACTGTCCTTGTCGAGTCTACTATGATCTGCTTGGGTCGAGAGGAGTGAGACCTTTAACGCGCCTATGGTTACCTGGCCGGGCTTTCTACGCCGGCCAAAGCATACAGACCTATGTAAGCAGACCTAATAGGCCTGTAGACTTATGTAAGTAGTCCTGTAGATATATGGCGGGCACTTGTTGCACGCAGGCGGTTGCCATAACGCAGGGTTCGATAGCCATAGCGACGCCCAGCTGTCAATCAACGACCTGTCGCTTACTTGCCTGTCACGTGAATGGCCAACGAATTTCCACTTAACCAGTCAAACCGAATTCCAGGAAATCAACTGATTAGCCTTCGGTCTTCTCTCTCTCTCTCTCTCTCTCTCTCTTCTCTCTCTCTCTCTCTATCTATCTATCTATCTATCTATCTATCTATCTATCTATCTATCTATCTATCTATCTATCTATCTTATGTCCTCCCGCTCTCTTTTCTTTTCCTCCCTCTGTCCCTCCTTTCCTTTCCATTTCTTCGTACTCTTTCCTACCTTCTCCCATTCTCTCTCCCTGCCTTCCTCCTTCTGTTTCTCCATCCCCACGGTCTCCCTCATTCCCTCTGTTCCTGTCTCCCTCCCTCTCCCTGTCTCCCTCCCTCCCTCCCTCCTTCCCCTACGTCCCATCCCTTTCTACTTCCTCCCTGGAGAGTGGAGAGTGTTTGCGTGTCGCCAATGTCTTGTGGTTGGCGTCTGAATTGCTGGCTGAGTCTTAGTTGCGCCGTTTGATCAGCGGTTGAATCCGCGGTTCGTTTCCAATCCATTCGTCGCTTCGTTCGTTCTTTGGCAACAGGGAACCTGAAGAAACTCTTTCTCACGGTATTTGCAAAAGCCACCAGGTCACATACACCCCAGACAGACAGACAGGCAGACAGACAAACAGATAGACAGACAGCCACACAGACTGACAGACGCACAGACAGGTATCTTACCTATCGAGCTCTTGCATCACTCAATGATAGGCTTGTCTATCGATCTGTAATTATCCATGTTGTAAACTTAGTCTAACTGACTGACCGACTGACTGACCGACAGACTTACTTACTTACTTATTTATTTACTTACTTATTGTATTTCAGCCTGACTGACTAACAGACAGACGGTCAGATACAGAGAAGGAATTCGAGGCTGTAATTAGTTAACCTTTGCTATTTTCGACAAACGCTGGAGTTGTTGAATAGTTTGCTATAACTGCACATACGTCTCATTCCTGGACAGCTTTCCTGAACAAACAGCGCCGATATAAACTCGACCTCGGCAATCAAGAACGATCGATTCGTTCTATGTTCTCGTAGAAGGTCTGTCGTTAAGTACAGCTGACCCTATGAGAGCATTTAATTGGCGCCACAATATCCGCCACTTACAGATCGGGAGCCAGACCAGCGGACAAATCGATCAAGCAGCCGAACAGTCGATCGATTTTGCGGGGCACTTATGTGGCCACGCGATCGGAAATGTTTTTGGAGTCTTTCATCATTAGTTACACATTTATGACCCACTCGCCGTTTGCTACAGATGAAAGCGCAGAACGGCTTTCGTTGTGAAGTGGTGTGCAGAGTAGCACAAAAGGCTTTTATCAGCTGTTCACATCAATTCAAAGGTGAGTCGTGTTCGCTTATGTTAGAAGCAGCTTATGTCGTTGTATATCAGGTCGTCGAGTTCACTGCATGTGAAGCCAAGGTCGCTCATTCACCACCGCTTCTTGTCATTCGACCCATCGACTGCTTTGCTAAAGACAAGTTGTGTACACTATACACGTCAATGGCGGTGTCACAAGTGCGTTTCTATTTGATGTTTGGCCTCTATATAGACGTAAGGATCTTCGATCTTGACCGGGAACCGAACCCTTTTGCCTATCGATTTTGTTTTGACTGAGCGCCTGTGATTAAGCTGGTCCCAGTGACGTGGCTTTCGTTGGGCGCTGTAGAAATCTCGGGATTACGATTAAGTCCTATTAGCGCTTGATGTCATTCTGTTTGAGCGTGGTTTTATGTTGGCAAGTGGGGGGTCTCTGAGGAGTCTTTATGGAAAAGGCGCCATACAGATTCATGATTATGATTACGAGGGAGGGACCTATACGCAAACGCTGGCTTTGCATTAGGCTGTAATCCGATCTCGCTGAACTTGTTCTGGAGCTTATTACACCGAACGTGACCGGCTGTGCTCTTAGAACCTCTGACTGTACCTCTACAACCTGTGCCAGCTGCCTTGGCTGTAATTTTAAGCCGAGTCGTGTTGGACGAATAGTTGGAGACCGATGTAATTTCACCTCACATCATAAATAATTCAAGAGACAAAGAATACACAGACGTCAATGTAAGCTGTACAAAATAAGTAGGCTTTCAGATGTAGACCTATAGGCCTATGCTCTTTGATATAGGCCTATCTCGTTACGCTTAATTGAAAGCGTTAACTGGAGCATTTAACGAAAGCCTCTCATCTGCTGAGAAGATTCAGTTTCACGAGCTAATGGCTGAAATCGCACGAATATTGAAGCTGCATCATCTTACTGCAATAGCACAGGTGGTGGACAATAGATGTCGTGTCGTTTGAACAAGCTGAAGTACAGCAACTGAGGTAAGCAGCAGTTCAATGTTTCACAAATGCATGGAGATCTATCCTTCGCTTTCCAACTTCATATGTATGTTTATATGCATGCATGTGTGTATGTATGTGTGTATGTATGTATGTATGTATGCATGTATTATGGGATCATTTATATAACGCCTTTAAAACCGCTCGAAGGCACAGCTACGTGTGTTAATTATTGGGATTGAATGAAGACCTCGACTCAGGACTTTTATTCCGAACACAGACAGTGCATTTCACGCATCGATGATGATCTTCGTCTTTAGCGACTGAACCTGCAGCTGATTTAAGAAGCGCTAGGGTTTACAAAGCGAAATCAAGTCCACTTGCACTGCGTTGTTAACTGTTTACGACAGTGACGTACGGGGGGGGGGGCTTCGTAGGCTCACTGTTTGTTTGGGTCCTGCCATCACTTGGCCTCCTAACTTCAGATGCTGGTCTCTCTCCCAAAAACAAAGGTCATAGAAAGTCAATAACCACTGCCATCATCTCGAAGTTCTGGCCAGGGCAGTGGTTTATCTTCGAGGACATCTATTACTGCATCAAGTACGAAGATCTGTCCAGAAATACGATCTCAAAGCAGCAGTCGACCAACGGGGAGGATTTTCGCAAGGGATGTTTTGCTCGACGATTGAATGCGACAATCCCTAAGTTTGAGATTATTATCAGAGAATCAGAGACAGTGCCATGTCTAACCTGTAGGTCTTGCGATGGAGTGCAAGCAAACAGTTTGATGAAGAACGAATAGAAGAAGAGGAACAAAGCAACGAGGAAAAGGATGGTTGAGAAGATCATATGCAGGAGGGTTACGATGATTATATTCAGACAATTAGATTAGCCATTGACCCGTAAAAGTCTCTTGACGTTTCTATAGAATTCTAGATCAATCGGCAGCTCGTGTTTCGTCTTATTGGCCAGCCACTCCTCGAGGCAGTCAATCGTCAGGTACTCGAAGTCGGAGTAGAATTTGTTGGCGAACATTTCCCTTCGACCGACGAGACTTGGAAGATCCGCGACGCCGAAGATACAGACGTCACGAACGAACTTCCCACCGCATCCATCCCTCTTCTTCCAGGCAGCGTACGTCGCCAGCCACGGCTTCCGCTCTGGCGGAAGGTCATGACCTCCGGGAGATTTGAAAATCGGGTTAACCCAGCGACTGTTCAGCGTAGCCCAGAAGAACTCGTCTGGGCTGTAGATGTCTTGCGTCCAGTTTAAGAACTCCTGAACCACGCGGTCCTCTAGGACATACTTGACGAATGGCCGGCTGAAAGCCCCGTATGCGCTGCCCTTGACCAAGGTTATACCGTGCGGTAGAGGCTCCTTCGAGGTGCGACTATCGACCAGTTTGTTTTTCTTGGAGATGACGAACTTGTTCTGGTATCGGATCTTCATTGAAATTGAGATGTACCTCGACAGTCCTTCGATGTCGTTCGATCCCTCGTACGTCTGAAGGATTTTGACGATCTCTAGGTTCGTCTTAAGCGGAAACATCTGCCCCGTGAGGTTGATGACGTATTTCCATGTGCGTCCGCGAACCACGAGCTCCTGCATGCAGTTCAGGTCGGCCTGGAGTCGGGAGAAGTGTGCGTAGGTTATCGCTTCCAGCTTAAGTGGAATGAAGACATTTGAGAAGCAGCTGGCGATCAACTTGACCGCTTGACGAAGGTCCTCAGGCGCCTTGGCATCGACGTGGATGCAGTATGAGTTGTGCGGACGGTGGATGGTGCGTAGCAGTCGCTCCACCTGATCGACATCCCGGTGAACGAGGATGGAAAAGGCAACTGGAAAATTCAGTTCGTCGTTTGAAATCGGTTGGACGTCGTAGAGTCTGGTCCTTTTGAACGTCTCGCAACCGTTGTCTTCGATCTCCTTGGCCAGTTGTTTGGCTGAGACTGGACGATAGGGATTGAAGTTCATGTGAAGCATCGCTCTACTCTTCTCACCTGCGTCACCTTCCATCAGAGCCAGGCAGCTCACCGATGTCACCCTTCGCACGGCCGGGATGGATCCGGGACTTCGAAGGCTCTGGGCGATGTCCAGCTGGTTCGATTCGTGGTCCGATGACTTCAGAAGACACGCGTGATCGATCGACGTGTAACTGATCGTCATACCAACTATGAAGAGCGAAAGGCAGAAACAGACGATGAAATTGAACAGCTTTCGGCTTCTTTTTAACCCTAGCAATGCACCTCTGCTGTGAACCAATGGGCGCATATTCAACCTTCGGCATTGCCGAGTGTTCTACCGAATCAGACGCATCTTCAGGTCACAGGAATCACCGTCCATTATGAAAACCATCGTCGAGAGATGTCCTATAAGCAACAACATTTAAAATAATATTAATAACCGGACGAGAAGCAGCCGTTCCAGATGGCATTATAGTTGTAACAGGCATTTTGGATCTTCTGAAGTATTATACTGGTCTCGGATAAACACAAAGATAATAAATGATAATCATAATAAACCTAAGAACGATGGTAGCGCCAAAATATCGTCAGAGGTAAAGTAGAGCCGGCGTACATATGGACACGGCTGCTACTATGTTTAGGCCTAAGGAATAGACTGAATCACTTACACACCAACAGATGGCTGAAACCTAAGACACATGTCATGTCCACGTCGCTGAAGGCGCGCACTTGTCACGCACCTGCCAGCGCATGCGTAGATAGCTCCTTCCTGTCTTCCTTCCGTTAGGATGTGACTGAATAGGAAGACAGACGTTTATGGTCTTTTATAGAAATTTGCCTTTCATGCAAGAAGATTGATTTCCAGCGAAGATCTTTAGGAGTCGGCGTGATAGGAAGTTAAATCGATCGGGGACAGAGACCTGACAACGAGAAATAACAAAGAAGTCTTGCGTCAAGAACGATATAATAAATAATACTCGCTACACAGTTATACTGACATCTTGCCAAGCGCATTACATCAGAGCTTCACGGAAGGCAGCTGCGAGTGAGGGGCTACAGACGAGGGATGCCAACAAGACCCTTGGGGCTGAGACCAAGGCGAGACCCGAGACGTCCCGCCCCGTGACCGAGACCAACATCTAGGGACTCCGAAGGCGAGACCGAGATGAGAATGAGTCCGAGACGACCACAAAACTGTACTTCATTGTCAGCACTCAACAGTTTTGTTAAAGTTCTAATGTAGGCCCATCGTTGCCTAAGGTTTTATGAGGTTTCATAATGATTTTTCAATAATTTAATAATTTGCTCGGTATTGTGTCTATTTACTGTCGTTGTACTTACATGTACTGTATGGTCGCTGCTAAGTTCTGTCGTTTTTTGCTACTTCCAGTCCTCCAAAGTAACTAGCAACTTAGCTAACAGTATTAATGCACGATTAATTAATAGTGTTAATGCACGATTAGTTAATAGTGTTGATGCACGATTACTTAATAGTGTTGATGCACGATTATTTAATAGTGTTAATGCACGCTTTTTTAGTGTGTTAATGCACGATTTGTTTATAGTGTGTTAATGGACGATTAGTTAATAGTATTAATGCACTACGACAGACTGACAGCCAACAGGCAGAGAAACTAGTACACAAAGTTGTTTCAGCTTTCGTCAAGACATCGACCCGTGACATGAAGTCGTCGAGCGGCGAATTGAATTTCTGAATTGCACAGAAAGTCAACAGGGAAGAAGGCATTGATTTCTACTGGTTATTGTATAAGTCGACGCATAGTAGCAGCAGAGTCGTAATTGTAAACTCGAGATTTATACAGCGCCCAACCAAAGCTAAGTAGCGGGAACCAGCTTATTCACAGGCGCTCAGTCAAAAGGAAATTCATAGGGCAAAGGTTGAAAATCGCTCCATATACCGGTCGCACCGATGTTTCTAAACCAGTGCGTAAATCGTCTATTAATAGGATATGTCATAATATGTCATATTAATAGGATATGTCATATGGATTCTCAAATACATTGATATTTTAGTAGCAGGTGTATCTCCTCCTGATGTTACGAATCATTTCCTCCTGCATAATCGACTTGGCATCTGTCGCAGATGTAATTACTTGTCCAGGTAATAACTGTCGCAGATGCGAGAGGGAAGTCGCCGCATACGAGCGATCTATTGATATTTCTGTGTACGAAGGAAGATCATGTGACAACATGTCATAACAACACTGATAACAGCTACAGGTGCACATGACTCACAGTATTCTGTAATTACATTGCAGTGTGTGTGCGTGCGTGCGTGTGTGTGTGATATGATATTCTGCATGCTATTTAATCCTTATAGAAACATCCCACCTAATACGAGTATCTGTATTCTACGAATAGAAGACATGGGCAACGAATCTGCTAACATCTCGAAATGCTGTAGCGATGCATTTCGCAAATTCGCCTTTTATTTCAGTAATTTCCAGATGGGCCTACGCGTAATTGTAATCGTAAGCTTCAGCCCCAATAAAGCTGATTATTCGCAGACGCTTTCTCAAATGGAAATCGGTGAGGCGAGTATGGTCAGGATCGGGTTTAAGTCGAGATTCAAAGGTCAAGTAGGTAGAAAGACGGCTACGGTGGCTGTTGTTTGGAATTGGAATTGGTAAGATATAATTAATTTAGTTACAAGTAGGCCTACTGTTTTCAGTTCGAATGAAAGGCCTGCGCAGAAACTGCAAGAGCAGAGTTACTCCTGTATAGACCCAGATAGAATTACAGAGTTACTGATGATCTCCTCCTATCATCGATCAGATAGTTGCCCTATTGTTCTGGAGTGAGTTTGTTCCAAAAAGATGGAGCTATGGAGCGATTGCCGAGTTTTAAAGATGACTTGACTGAGGGCGGAGTAGTGTTAGTGTTCCGTTACATAGACAGCCTGCAGATAGGGTGACTGATTATTATCGTAAGTTTAGGCTCAGAATAATTACTGTGATGATAAGCGAATGAAGGCCTATCTGGGTCTATGCAGGAGGCCTAAATACTCGCCTCGGAAATTTACACGGGATATTGGAGGCGATAGGCCTTCTCTTTTAGACCTGTGTACATTTTATAGGCTAAAGAGAAAGAGCGAGAGAGAGAGCCAGAGAGAAACAGAGAGAGAGAGACAGACAGAGAGCGAGAGAGAGAGAAACAGAATGAGACAAAGTTCACATGTTTACAAGCTTTTCGACCCCTATACCTCAACATTTGTAGACAGTAGGTTGCGTACATTCTGCGGGGGTGGGTGGGTGCGCATAAGGAAAGACGCGAGGTCTTACTTTAGACATCCACATTAAAACATCTCAGCATCGATAAAATCAATTCAATAATTGTAATGCCAGACTCGTTTTAAAGTCACTGGTGCCCACAATCAGACAAAAACGTTTATAAAGATATCGAGTCACTATAATAGGCTACCGCTACACGTCCGTAGTGTCACTCTGTAGCCACAGATCACAATGAATATCCAGCGCTATATCGTCATCGCTTTTAAGGGCACATTTTCCAGATACTCTTCAGCAGTTCCTAGCTGAATTTTTTGTTCCTAATGGATTACACTTACCTCGAGCAAAAAATAGCAACAACATCAACAACAACAACAACAATACTACTACTAATTATAACCAACTTAATCATATCTTCGAAAGAAAGATACGGTTAGTAAGAGACTAGGCCTATATAGGTCAGGAATTTAAGACTAAGGACAGAAATCAAAACGGCTGAGGATCCATTTAGCCAATGAATAAATCACAAGAAATTCTTGTCCTATATTCTCAACAGGCTACATGTATTATTAATCAGTTTTAGGATGCGCTTATCTAAGAGGCTTGACACTGAGTACTCCATACAATATGAAACACCGGGCTTCACTGCATTAGTCTATACTGACGAAGTTGTTTACCGACTGCTAACGAGGTAGCAAAGATAGACCATACCTGCTCATCCTGATCGCTTTACATAGACCCAGTGGACATGTAGGCCTATAAGGTATGCCTATGTTGTGTACCTACGTCGCTAGGCCTACTGCATGAGATGCCTGACTGGGTCTGTATGGATAGGCCTACGTCAAGTTTATGCAACCATATCGCTGATACGAACAATGGTCTCCTGCGGGCCTATCCGTTTATAAGATAGGCCTGCAAATAACCGGGTGATCAAAAAATATCGAGACGTCTTTAACTGTAGACCTACATCAGTGACGCAGAATGGCGAATGGTATCACGTGGTATTCTATCAGACAAAAGATTCTTCCAAACTCGTACAGACTCCAAGCACGTATCAAATTTCATCAATACTATAGCACATTGACGACATCAGTGTCCCTATATACAGACCCTCTGGTTAATTGCTTCATGCATTCCCTATGGGCATTTACATAGAACTATTCCCAGGTATCTGGCCCAAAGAGCTTCCAAAGAAGGCCAGCGAAAGTCTTGATAAATGGTGCGTACTCGGAGTTTCTAGTCATAATCGTAATCGCAGACTTCAGATTTCTACAGCATCCAACGAAAGCTAAGTCAGAAAAACAAGCTTATTTGGGGTGCTCAGTCAAAACGAAATCGATAGACAAGAAGGGTCAGCTTCTGTTCTAGGTCAAGATTAAGGGTCAGGCAGACTACAGCTGTATGGCCCTCCAAATTGGAGCCGGAAGAAAGATAATTATGGGAAGACAGGATATGTGGAAGAGGATTTGTCAGTAGTTATTTTATTTCAAATTAAATCACACCCAATCAGCTCCGACCAGATCGAAAGAAAAATTACCAGACTGAGTCTAATCTGATCTAATCTAATCCCGTAAACTTCTATAGCGCCATTAACGTAATGCACAGGACATAAATCGATGGCCACTCCTAAGAAAATCTTCAATCCGATATGAAAATCATCTGGACAGAAACAGGGCGTAAAACACTTCAACTCTTGCAATCTCTGCGCAGGTCTTTCACTCAAAACTGAAAACACTCCTCTTCCACGAATCCTATCTTGATTCTTCCTCTTCTTCCACTTATCTCACTTTCCGGTTCAATTCCATCCAACAGAGCCGTCTGCCTGCCTGCCTGCCTCTTGGATCATGACCTGGAACCGAACCCTTCCTGTCTATCGATTTTGTTTTGACTGAGCGTCTGTATATAAGCTGGTTCCGGCGAATTAGCTTTTGTTGGACGCCGTAGAAATCTCGAGTTTACGATTACGTGGGAACGACAGAGCCTCGGACCAGCAGCAACCGACGAAGACCGGAAACCAAGGGCAGTCCTTACTCGGGGAATAACAAGAGTCGCGACATCTACCGAGCGAGTGCAGTGTTTACGAGTCTCATGAGTGAGCAAGACGATGCTAAAGTTGGTCGGTCAATCGGCAGAATTCGGTAAACAGCTCGGAATTTTATTGAACAGCCCTCGTGTGCTGACCTGGCTGAGGAGCTGCATTGTTAGAAGCCAGCGCCGACCACCTCAGTAGTCAGCCAGTGTAAATTATCATCAGCCCAAGCGGTTTAAAATTTCATAGGCCATAGGCCTAATCTGATATGCTGGACCTGTGGGTGGGCCTTCACAGAGCCAGAAAGTTGATTTCTCCATTGCTCAGAGATGGGGAGAGCGAGAGAATTTAGGCCATCAGCGCTATCAATAATTACTACGCTGCTCAGCCTATAATTACACGTCAGAAGGTGCATTTCATGTCCGATTCGAGTACGCTCCGAGCCGCTTAACTAGACTTGCTCCTTTAGAGACGCTCCGAGCAGCCTCGATGCATACCCAGAGTGGTCTTGGAACTCACCCAGTATTAGACCAGACATTTACAACCTAAATGTGTCCGACTCTGATTTAGCTAAAACTCTGTCCCATCTCTTTCTGGCTGAATATCCGTGTTTCACTTTCCTCTATTCTGCCTCTATCTTCTCGCTCGACTTCTCTCCCTCTCTGCCCCACTTGCAGTCTGCCTGCCTGCCTGTCTTTCTTTTATTCTCATTTCTGATTCCCGATCCTACTCTTCGCTTTATATATCTTACCACTTCAATTCTAGACACGATCCATCATAGCCGTCTAGCTGCCTGCCTGCCTGACTCTTGGATCTTGACCTAGAACCAAACCCTTCTCGCCGATCGATTTTGTTTTGACTGAGCGCCTGTGAATCAGCTGGTTCCCGCGACTTGGCTTTCATTGGGCGCTGAAGAAATCTCGAATTTACGATTCTTTTACCCTCTATGACTATACTTGCTATTTTAACTGGCCCTATAGAAACCTAGCAACTCGGCTAATTGTCCTCCATCAGAAAATCACTCACAGAAAAGTTCGAGACGAAAAATACATAAACAAACATTAACAAGAACAGCATTAACTTACAACAACTGAACAATATTTGCTTAGCAGTCAGAACTGCCTTCAAATGCAACATTATTATTATGCCTCTCACATACACAACAAATACTGCTCTTAATTAACACATAATGTAGCAAACAAATCAGTTTTCATTTGCTGATTAGACAAAGACACATTGGACTTGAATAAAATTATGTCAAATATTCTTGCGATATGGTGATCAGTTTTTCAAATGACCTTCACTGTAAACTTATTTTTAAAAAACCCGGCCAGGACTTTCTGAATTCTAATCTGTTGTGACTTCTATTGCGCTGTTATCATAAAGCCACAAAGGATCAGTCGATGGTCGCTGAATTCGAGCAGCTGAAACGCAGAGTAAGGAGACGACTCTAGTAGGGTCTGATCGTTCCGAAGAGACCCCGAAGAGTCCAGCGCGAGGCTGGGACTCCACTGTGAGACAAGTCAAGGTCAAGGACTGCCTGACGCGAGTATCGGCTGTGGTAGACGGGGCAGGAGTAGAGTTCCGCTGAGGAGGACTTGGCTGCTGCGTCCTGTAGGAGGGGCTTCTCACTGCGAGGCCAGCACGTGACGTGGATGACGGGCAGCATGGAGTTGGTCGGCCGTGGAGGAGAGTCGACCAGTTCGCTGGTCGTCTTGTCGTAGAGACAGCCCCACAGGTAGATGCCGAATATGAAGAGGCCCTCTGACGGCGGATCACGAATCTACGATCAACACGGTTAACGTTAACACACACATCACCCAATGGAAGATAACCACCAACACTCCTAATCCACAGATCCTATCCTGATTCCTCTTCTTCTGCTTAACTATCCTGCAGATCCAATTCCAAACACCACCCACCATAGCCGTTTGATGGCCTGACTCTTGGATCTTTACCTGGAACCAAACTGTTCTTGCCTTTCGATTTTATTTTGACTGAGCGCCTGTAAATTAGCTGGTTCCTGCGACCGCTTTCATTGGGCGCTGAAGAAATATCGAATTTACGATTACGAGATGCACACAAGGCAATGTAATGTAAGGTCAAGTTAGGCCAAACTCCAGTTAATGTTGCATTTGGTAAGTTAAGTTATGGTATGGTAAGAAATGGTAAGATATGACATTAAGGTAAATTAATGTTAGGTAAGGGAACGTAAAGTCATAACATAATAGTAATAATATTTTAACAATTATTTCTGCTGTATTCTATAGAAGTTACATTGCCATCTTGCAGAAATGCAATCTGGTCTTTACTCAAGTAAACCTAATGCAAAAGTAATAATAACAATAACAATAATAACGACAACAACAACAACAACAGCAGCAACAAAACAACAACATTATCATATTATTTGTGTTGTGTTGCCCTGTGTTCTGTTCTCCTTCCGAGAGACTCCGTGTAAGTCATTTAAAAATAAAGAATGAAGTCAGTTTGACAGCTAACGTGGTCCTTGTCTCGAGCGGTGATCTCCGTCTGAAAGACCAGTTGCTCTACGTTGCCGTTCTTTGTCGCCGCCTGGTGTCGAGCGCAGTCTTGCTTCAGTAGAGCGAGCAAACTGCGTGGGTAGAAGAACGCACCCAACCAGTAGGAGGGCATTCGCTCCCGACCCTGTTCACGCCAAAACACAACAACCTCGGCTGAAACTACTACTGTCTTTCTAAGAAGGAAAGATGAAACAACCCAGGCGTGACACACCATATCGTTACAGGGTCATAAAATCAAGGGTCAACTGTAAGAAATCAGGACCACCATTTCATACTGTCTTCTTGCGACAGTCATACGAAGACAAAGTTTTAAATGGATCATACATCACTTAATTCATTTATTTCAATACATTACACTACATTTACATCACTTTAAATTACATTACAATTACATTTCATAAAATTACTTTGCACTGTGAGTTGCCTGAAGATATTAAGATTTACTGACTTTGCATTTCTAATTTATTGCTTTAAATAAAATTAATCCTGTAATCTGAAAATAATCCAGACAATAAGTTGAAATATTATTTTCCACTTATTTTCAATCGAACGTCTATCAGTCTGCTAGAGAGCTGTGCTTCAGTGCTTCTGACAGAACACTCTCTGCACACAGGCGCTATATAAATATCCGTTGAACTGGTTCTGAAAAACTCACCAAGAACAGAATTCGGTCAAAGTGTTGGCATCGACTGTTGAGTTCAGCCATCCAAGAAGCGAGCGCCTGATTCGGTGGAGGCGCCGTGTGACCTGCCAGGTGGCGCCAGTTCTGTGGAATCCTCTGGTGGTAGAGGTCGCTGGCTGCCTGCAGATGGTCTGGAGACAGGCAGTCTCCCATACTTGAAGATTCACAGGCCGTCTTGATAGCCTACAGAAGAGTATTCAGTCGAAGACCTTACTATTCATCACATCGTACTTTGATATCAGAAGCCAGTTTAAGAAGTTCAGAAAGGAAGACGAGCCAACTACAAAGTATTCAGTCGGCAGAAGTACGAGTGACTTTCAGTTAATTTTAAAGACACGCAATACATGTAAATATCAACAAGTCTCCCTTCTGCTTGCAAAGCACGGTGGCAACTCGTGTAGCTCTCTAACCATTGTTTGCTCTTAACTACTTTAAATCATTTAGTGTAGTACAGGCAGCGCTTTATTGAGATACCTAAAAGGCGCTATATAAAGTATCTGGATAACTAAATAACTATCTAACTAACTTCTTAATATTAGGCCCAATTACCAGCAAAAGGTAATTCATTGTCACCTGCAAGGCACTTCAGAATATTAATTATCAGCAAAAGGCAATTCCTGAATACTAATTGTTACCTGTAAGGTGTTCCTGATTTCGTTGAGAAGTTGTTGCATAAGGTCGAGTTCCTTCATGAGGAACAGATTAAAGCTCGTCATTCCACCGATTTTCTTTATCTTCTCAACTATGCTTTCCTGTTCCAAAATTCAAACAACCAACACATTCGTTGAGCTCTCCATTCCGTGATTAGTAAGATGTGTAGGTTGGTCGGACAGCTATGCTGGTTGTTATGTAGGGAAGTATACATCACAAGCTTGTTGTGTACATAAGCGACCATCGACTGATGCCTTGGGCATTCTGATAACAACGTTATAGAAGTCTTTAGATTAGCATCCAGGGAGGTTGGTAGCTATGTGTGTAGGTAGGTAAGTAGGTGGGTAGGTAAATAGATAAGTAACTAAGTAAGTAAGTTACCCATGATATACACAGATATATATATATATTATATGAAGATTAAAATTTTGGAAATATCGATAAGATTTGAAATAAACACTGGTATGGAATAAAATGGTAACAAAAAGGTATACACCTTTGTATAACTCTTTGGCAGTTGTCTGAGGATTGTGGAGCAGAGTTCATAGAAGTCCACTTCCTTCTTCATCTGGAAAGACACATAACTGGCGCTGGAAAAGACTCCCATCTCCACCACTGATGCGCTGTTGCTGGTTGTACTCACGTTCGCCTGGAGCAGGCCTAAGTCAGGAAAAACTAATCGTAATCAGAATCGTAAACCCGAGATCTCTACAGTTCCCAACTTCTAATAGCAATCTAAACAAGCATTCTAGAACTAATGCCATGTAGTTGTAAAGCCATCTAAAAACGTCACACTGCAACCTGTGCGATCTTCTCAAACCAACTAGGAACATCATAGTTCAACTGAGTAGACAAATTCTTTTAGAGCAGAAATAGCTACAGCCGAGTATTCGCATGAATTGTGTTCTACCTGAGCTGATTGTTTGGGAATTACCTTTGCAGGGGGAAGGAGGCTGGACAAAGAGTTCATGAGACAGAGACCCAGAAGACGGCATCGCATCGTAGATACGATTCAGACGAGTGAATACGTACTGGTCATCTCCAAGCAACGTCTGAAAAAACGTCCAGAGGTAAAGGGGACAAGAACGCCTCTGAGTCAACGACACATTACTTAGTCAAATGGCCAAAAAAGGTCAAAAGGTCGAAACTATATTCCATCTTCTGTCAGCACTGGTCGACTTCCATGGAGTGAGAGAGATTCCAAGGCTGAAGAATTTTTTGGCTCAAAAACAAAAACATAGTTCACATAATGAATGCAATCGAGATAACATTTTCTACAAAGACTGAAAGGCACAAAAAACTAACAGCCATTTTAACATCATGCACTGATTAGACAAAAGCCGACTCAGATGAGAAAGACTGATTCATTACTTTACTTCATTAATTCTTTAAGTCATTCAATCAGTCAGCCAATCAAGCAAAAACCAATCAATCAATCATTCAAATCAATCAATCAATCAATCAATCAACCATTGAATTTATAAAGCACCCTTTCAAGATATCTATTCAGAAGTACCTTCTTCATCAGCAAAAGAGAACCATTTTCAAAAGCGGATCAAAGATACATAGTGCGCTTCCAGCAAAAGAAGCAATACTAGTATTTATCAGCTTTGTTGTTATGCTTTAAATCGGAGCAAAAGAAGAAGAAGATGGTAACCTCAGCAGATGAATGGATGCTGCATGCCTCAGGAACTTCCAGCTGATGGTTGGCAACATCCTCCAAAGCCTGAACCATCTGCACGACTCGGGTGTTTGGTAAGAAGAAGGCTGGCGCCAGTCGGTACTTGACTATCAACAGACACACAGCCATCAAACAGAAGGAAACCATCCAAAAGATAAACTCAAGTTTTTAAAAAGAAGTCTGTAATCTTTAAGAGACGGTTTGAAGAAATCAGAGATCATCAAGGATTCCTGCTCCTTCAAATCTGAAACCCTCCTGGGGTTTACTGCAAAGAAGCTTCTCATGGAAACAGAATCTGGTGACAGATGTCCAAGGCTCAGTAACAGAAACGAAGCTACAGAAGTCTTCAAATTCAATTAGATTAGATAAGATTGGACTGGATTAGATTAAAGCAGAGATAATCTCTCTGATATAAAACAGTGAACCTATCCTTGACTCTAACAGACACAGGATGACTAAGGACACATTGAGCTTAACCCCTTGACATGCCACTGCCTTAACGACATGAATGAAACCCTGATTTGAAAAGTCATCCGCAACTTACGCTTTGGTAACTCAAAGTCCTTTTTCACAGCAAACGGTGAGATCCAGTAGTCAATCATTGCACTCAGTATCTGCTGATCTTGCGAGCTACTCACATATTTCCCATAGACGACCTGCACAACCAAAACCAACCATGGACCCCAAGGCTAGTAACCAACACATCACAACAGTAATCATAAACTTGAAATTTTTAAGGCACTACTTAAAAGCTAAACGCAGAGAAAAAGCTTCAAGAGCACTGCATCAAGTCAGTGGGGCAGTCTAAAGATGCATTTCAAGAACCTAGTCTGGATGGCAGAAGACCAGAGAGAGAAGGGAAAGTCCACCCTAGACGACATTAAATATGTCTTAATATACCGAGACAAAGCATCTTATTTGGATTCAAAGCAGAAAAACAATAAACTCAGATGCTCTGTCACACAATTAGTTTTCCAACTGGAAATAATAAGAAACCTCGCTAAGCATGAATCGCAGTTCCGTCCATGGATAGATCCGCTGTTGGATGCACGCTCCACTGGATGTGATGAGCGGACAGTCCTGGAATTTCGTGGCAGCCAACTGGAAAGACTCCTGGAAAGACAGAACAAAGCAGTAAAGCCAACATTATACAACAACCCCTTGTCTATTAACATCAGAACTGCTTCATAGCAGACACAGTTCCACAGAAACTGAAATACATTATAGAAAAATCCCTTCACATCAATCATAATCATAAGCTCGATATTTCTCCAACACCCAAAAAAGCTAAGTTTTGGGAACGGGCTCATTCACAGGCGCTCAGTCAAAAGCAAAATCGACAGACAAGAAGGGTTTGGTTTCAGCCTCCAGGTCAAGATCCAAAAGTCAGGCAGGCAGACAGTCAGACAGCTATGGTGGGTGGTGTTTGGAACTGGATCTGAAACACTGGCAAAGGGAAGGTCTTTCATCTAGCAAAAATGCCCCAGAAATTTTCCATGAGGGTAACTAAGCATATGTGAGTAAGCCGGTTCCCACAACTTAAATTCTTAAAACATATATAACTTCTAAGGTAGCAGAGCGTGAAATCCAAACTGAGGGCACATACAAACACTGGTTGAGTTCCACTGCCAAACAACTTAACCAGCATACGTCAAGGCAGCTGAGCAATTGAATAGCATCTTCAAAGAACCTGTCAAAGGTTCCAAAGCACAAAGATCCGAACAGATGCAGCGCAGCACAACAAGAAAATGTTTCCTGACCCGTTCTAAGCTTTATGCATGCAAGCATTTCAACCTTCTGCCAAAAGTTAAAAACTTCAGTTTTACTGAGTTTTTGTTTTGTTTCACCTCTGAGCAGACATCTCAAAGTGGCGCCACATAAATTAGTATTAAATTACATTACATTTGTGTCTGAGTATCGTATACTCATCTTGGACGGTAATTTAAAGTTGAGTGATTTTATATAAAGTTAAGCTGAAATCATCTCTTGCTCACATAGAGCTGTTCAGTTCCGATTTTTGTGAGGCTCAGCGGTGCATTCCATCCGGCGTAACCAAGGCGACGGCGCAGGTGAATGGCACCATGCAGGTAGCAGAGATTGTGCAGAACGGCCGGCCACTCCTTTCGCGAACTCTGCCTCAGGACGTCCTTGGCGTCGATGTATGCAAGCGAACGAATGAGGGTGTCTTTAATTGTCTGGAAAAGATGAAAAACACGTCAGGTATCAGAAGATTTTGATAATACCTTTGAAGAATCTCTCAGCAAATCCCAAGTTCTGCATGTTTAACTATTTCCTGAAACACTGAAAATTCATGAACTGCACTTACGACGAAGTAAGCCAGTAAAACATTATTTTACTCAGTGGAAGTACGCACATACCAACAGCATCAATTTGCAAACAATCATCAGTTCCCATGATAGAACAAGGAGATTCAAACCTCAGATGCTATAGTAAGAGGCTAATGCTCTACCACTCAGGCAATCTGTCTGTGACCCTCTACTGCTCCCCTCTGGCCTTTTGACCCCTGGATTGTGACATTAAGGAGAGTCACCACTCAGTGCCTTCCACGCACAGCATGTGTCTTCAAATATTATTAAGAAGTCCTTGAAATGGGAATTTGTCGCAAAGCCATGCAACTCTTCAGAAAGTTTATACAGTTTAAGAACCGCTGTATTCACGTCTACACTTCATCTGTTAAAAAGTCCCCAGAATTCACAGGAATAAAGGACTACTGTCTAAAGAAAGAATGTAGTAAATGTCTGATCATCACTTTACTGTCTGCATGTAGTCACGTGTCTATATATCTAGACACATAATGTAAAGACCGCACAAATGTGCTGCATAAACACAGATGAAATGGAAAACTTAAGATTACAAGATACTCTCTGGAAAAAGAGGCAGAGTTCAAGTATTGACCCGACGAACTCTGACCTTTGTGTCATCAATGACAACCTTGATGAAGGTCTGTCGTGTGAAGGAGGTCAGTTGCTTCGTTGTCTGAGCAACGACCCAGCACCGAAACTGTGAGTTCAGAGGGTCATTTGCACCCAGAATCTTGTCCAGTCGGTCAAGAATGACCCCGGCAGAATGACCTTTGCGCAGCAACACCCACATTCCCTGTCCAACATCAACTGATAGACTGTAGACAACTCATACTGGCTGCAAAAGCCCAACAGAAACTTTTCTGATCTTAATGTCCACTTGTTACACTCAATTTCTTTCAGCACATTCAACAGTTTCAATCATTTCTATTCACTTTTTCATAATAGTACCTTTGAGAGCTTCTAAAGGCGCTACATAATTATCAAAACACATGCACATACAAACAAACAAATTTTCAACTTTATAATTAATATACATGATACATTTGCAGAATACTAAATCTTATTTACGTAAAAATGCATGAATTTAAAGAAGAAATTCTAAATCGGGGAAGCTCCATTTCTTGTATAGATACACATGAGGGTGTATGTATGTATGTGTATTATATGTATATGTATGCATGCATGTATGTGCATACGTATGTGTACAGACACTTAATACAGGACCTTTTGTGTACCTCGCAGAAGCACTATGTCCACTCACTTAAGTTCATTAGCTAAAGTTAATTAAGAGCAGGAAGTTTGTCTGTAAACAAATACAGCTCAGATAACTGGAAAAGTCACCACTGGTTAGCTCTCGCACACACATATAACCCCACCAACAGTGGGCCAAAGTACCTCAGACGATGCTGTCTTGACCAAATCCTTTATGGACGCTTCATCCTCTTCGGCGGAAAAGTTTCCCAAAGTCAAGGTCAGCAGTTTGATGTCCTTGGACTGTGCAAAGTCCTTGACAACGTTCTCAGCAGCTTCGGACTCAGATGTGTATAGGATGAGGATGGGAGTCATTGGAGAACTCTGGCGGATCAAAGATGGGGCGTCTAGCGCCATATCAAAGCAATACCTGTATTAATTGCACAGGTAACAATATCAGATAAAATCAACTGATTGCAATAACAGAATATCACTAAGAAACTTCACTAACATTATTCAAATACATTTATAAATACTGACAGCATTATTTTGGTAATGTAATCTGGTAGACGGCTGTTCCTAGTTGAGACTTGGCTGGCAGCGATTCTGAGCAGTTCTTTGATTAGACCCTTAATAAATTTACTGAATGGATGTATATATGTATTTATGTATGTGTTTATGTATGGATGGATGGATGGGTGGATGGATGGATGGAAGAACTGAAAAATATGGCTGGCTGGACTAATGGATGTATGAATGGATGTATGAATGAAAGCATGGATGCATGGATGGATGAATAAAGAAGGATGAATGGATGGATGAGTGATTGAGCAAATAGACAACATGACCTATGACCTTTTGCCGAGGACTGAGGCCACAAAGAGTGATGCAAGGTGCAAGAGACGATCACTTCGGACGGCTCTTATGATGAGCATCCTCTGAAGACCAGTCAGCTGGTCATCCATCTTCTCTGGCAGCGGCTGCAGCTCCGGCTGTTCGCTTTCACAGAGCGTACGCCACTGGGTCTCGTGTCCATCACGTGCCATGTGGTCAAACATCTCCTCAAACCACTGCATCAGCAGCATAACAATTACTCTCAGTCAGTCTCATCAGTCATAATTTCTCAAACACCACCTACCACTATATGTAAATGTAAATGGTTTTCTATAGCGACCTTATGACCTCGACCCTGGTCATTTTTCAATGAATTATTCGGGTGTTCACCACCGCTGCCCATTTGAATGGGAGACATGCCATTTAAGGCTCCTGTGTAAGGACCGTGCTACCCTGAGATCTAACAATACTATACAATAAACAGCTTCATATTCCAAAATGCCATCATATGCTATTACCGTCAGGTTAGATTAGATTAGAACTGATTATGAAACATTTTGTTGCACTAACCAGAGATTTGACTGTATCAAAAAGGATTAGATTAGATAAGGCTAAATTTCATTGAAATAGAATAGAATAGACTGGATTATCATAGATTCAATTGGATCAGAATAGATTGCATTAGATTAGAATATACTGATTTGATTGGATTTCCAAAGATTAAAAATGCACTAGATTAGATCCATTAGATTCAATTGGATTATCAATAGATCAGATTAGATTAGATTAGACTAGGGACTTCATAACCTTGTAGTGAATGGCCAGCAGTTGGAGATTATTGAACTGGTCATCGAGCATCCAGTCGAAGGGTTTCCTCGCAAAAGCAGCTGCACTTGAAGGTCCCTGTGTCAGCTGAAGGGCAGTCATCGTCACAGAACCCAGGATTGGAGAAATGAGGAACTCACGCTCTCCCACTCCCACTCTACCCTCGGCCTCTTCCAGCTGGAAAATGGAAAAGATACATCCGCTGAAATCTACATAGAAAAGAACTTCTTTTACGACTCTGTTTGTTAGCTTATCATAAAAAGCCTGAAAGACATTTCCAGAAACCACAAATGTTCACAAGCCAATAGACTACTGTACCCGGTATAAGAAGGTGAAAGAAAATCCTGGATCCTGTAAATATTTATCAATCAGGAGGCAGGCATTGAAGTTTCTAAACGAACCCAGTACGAATACGAAAACTGTGAATAGACCTCAATTGCGAGCAGCAGCCGATAAATGTTCTTATCCTTTTCCAGTAGAAATCTTGACACCGAAGAATAAGTGCCACTGATGATTCGCTCCATCACACACTTCTGACTCACCCTACAGCAAAACAAGTTTTCCCATACAATGCACATCATATTTACATACATACACACATGTGTATATATATATATATTTATTATTACGACAGTTGAAAAAACTTTCTATCAAAGCAGACAGACAGAAAGTCAGACTGAATGACAGCAAGACAGGCAAAGAAGAAGATAGAATGAGGCGGAGAGATACGTGAAGACTCACACACAGAAAGGAGGCAGGCAGACAATGAAGCAGTCAGAAAAAGAGGCAAAAATATTGGGATAGACAGACAGACAAACAGACTGATCAACAAATGTACAGACAGACATTGAGGCAGATACAAATATTGCCAGACAGGTAAAGAGGAAGACAAATAGGGAAATGGAACAAGAGCCAGATACAAAGCAGAAGATAAACAAACACACAGACATACATATCCAAGCAGACCTATCAGAGTGGCTCGTTGCAATTCGGAAGATGGTGAGGAACTGTTGGAAGGACGTCTCGTAGAGCGGATTCAGTTCGCGAAGCTGTGACATTGTATCCCAGCAGACGGTGCCACGATGTGCGATCAAGCGGAACGACTCTCTGTCGGTCAGCAAGTGCTTCTCCGTGGCCTCTGCTCTCAGCCGACTGCAAAGCAGAAAACAAAGCATCATACGAACGTCAGTCCTCAATCAACTACCAGAAGAAACTTGGTAATTGTAATCGTAAACTCAAAATTTCTAAAGCGCTACTAAGTGCAGGGCACCATCTTATTCACGAGAGCTGCGTCAAGTCAGTGGGGTTGTCAAGAATCATGTCCGGTTACCAGAAGACCAAAGAGAAAGGGAATAGGAGATGTTAGGGTCGGTTGTGTTCAAGCTGAGAGAAATGCAACTTCCTTTTCTTAATAAAGGTCCAAAAACACCAAAGAAACTGATCCACTGAGGATCCACCGTATTTGGCTCATGAACCAGGTTTTCAGTTCTCGGCTGAGGCACCACTTCAGCTGCAACTGACTTCTAACTCAAACAAGGTGAACGCTGACCTCTTCGTGGCAGTCAAATGATTCGGTAAATGAACTGACTTAAAGTGGCAAAATTTATAGTCATACTAACAGGTCAGACTTCTTCTACCTAAGGAAAAGTTAAAAGATTACTGCAATGAGTACAAAACAATTAATAACAACGATAAAAAAGGTAAATGTAACACAACTGTTTGCAAGCCTCTGTAGAAACTCCTCAGGGTTAAAGGTCAAAGGTTAAAGAATTGTTTGACTGAGTCATAAGCAGGACCGCAGCAAGCAAATGATTTGAAACCTTTCTTACCTCCTAAAAATAATTATGGTAACACTGAGAAGTGGAGGGAGTAATACAAACAGTGAGCTAAACAGTAACCTACTCCTTAAGAAAAGAATTGCAGACAAAACCTTAGACTATTAACTCACTTTTCTTCAGCTTCTTCGTGGTTCTTCTTGATCTCTGACAGCTTCTTGCAAATTGGAACGTTATTCAAGAGCTCAACCTTCTCCGACAGAACGCTCGCCATCTGCTCATCAAGACCAATCATCGCCGACGTCTGCTCACGTTGCTCCTGTCACATAAAAACAGCAAAATGCAAGAGCCATCAAATAAAACACTTGGAAACTTAGATTCGCTATATAAGTCATTGTCATCCAATATTCACAGTGGAAACCTCACCAGAAAATCCTTAGACAGAGCCAACAAAATGCTAGAGAAAAACAAATATTTCTACTTACTTAACAAGTGCTGACATAAAATTAACATTAACTTAAAACACATAAGATAATATAAACAATAAAACACCTAAGATAACATAAACAGATAAAATCAATTGCAAAGCAAAAATAATTCTTTAAAAGAAGAAATTTCGTGCTAAAATCAGAAATTACTAATAAATATAGTTGTATAAATGAAAAGGTCATCAACAACTGAGAGAAATACCTTTGCAAGTGAAATCAGTTCGTCACTGATTCTTGCTTTCTCCTGCCTCAGGAATACGTCCAGCAGGTACTCTTCAACATCCTGTCGTGCCTGATGGAAGTTCAGCAGACTGACGACTGCTGCCAACTGGGCAGGTATAAGGTGTGCAGGTGTGCTCGTGTGCAGGTAGAGGCGAAAACCCGGATGACATTCCACCTCATGGTCACCCACCTGTTATCACCAAACACAAGGAGGGGCTTGTTTAAAAGATTGCTTGCTGGTAAACACATCTTCCACCCTTCACACCAAGTGCTACTCTTCTCCATATCTTTTACACTGCTCCAATTCCATCAGCTCCAACTCCATCAGCTCCAATTCCATCAGCTCCAATTCCATCAGCTCCAATTCCATCGCCATTCATCTGCCTGACCTATTGATCTCAATCTGAAACCTAACCATGAAATACTAATTTTGATTTCACAGAATGCCTTAGCTTTTTTGAGAACTGAGTAATCTGGAGATTATGATTTAAGAGAAACAGATGAATAATCTACTCTAATTTGTTTTAGATTCCGCAGCATTATATCATAATGCACAAAGTAACAATCGATGGTCGCTTCAAGTGAAATAAAAATCATAATCTGTTAAAGAAGCTCAGAGAATAAAGATGTAATCTTAATCACTCGCTACTTAATCAGCATTGAGTTTTAACATAGAACTTGTCACAATCATCTGTTAATTAAATTAATTAATGCAACTAAGTCACTAAACCTGAATCTCAGGTGTAGATGAATATTTGTTGGACAGGAAGGTGGAGTTACACAGACAGCTGAAGAACTGGTCTACTAGCTGTTTATGATTCGTTGAAACTGAACAAAATTGACTGACCCTAAGTTTGACGGGTGGTTGACCTGGCATGAACTTTGACCTTGAGTGAAGGACAGACTGATAGTTTAGATCATGAAGGATCAAAGAGACATCAACGTCTGTCACAAGGATCGGCTGACCCTCAGCAAGACAGGCATCAAGCTGTGGCCTCACTTCCTGGTAAATAAATCAAAATTATTAAACCAAGCTATTACAAAATTCATGTAATTAGCATACACTTGGGGCATCTGGTTCTACCATGCTACTGTAACAATAAGCCAGGAAGGCTTTTGTATTACGAAATGATGGGTAACCACGGAAACAGATACAGACCAGTGACCGGAGACAAGGCAACAGACTAAGATAGACTGAAAGAAGCGTAAGAGCAGAGAAAGAGAAATAATGCAGGAGAAAGAAAGTGAGAGAGAAACATACAAAGAGAGTGACAAAATGACACGAGGGAGGATAAATAAAGAGACAGAATCAGTGACTGTGCAGAAGTGAATCTGTTTAAAGGCTGCTGACTCAACATAAGTGAAGCAGAGAAGGGCAACATCAGCTTCTCTGTTAGGCATACTTTGAAGACTGCACATCAGATTGACTCCTGCAGCCAATCTACAAAATCTGGTTGAGCATAGTGTGACTTCTGGCATATAGCAAAACATAAACACAGCAACACATAAATGGCATACTCTTTGACACCTAACTTTTATCGTATCACCAGCAGAACGAAGCACACGATGATTCAGAGGAAGCAGACAAACCACTCAAAGATCGATGTTAATAAGCTCAATGTTCGATTTAGATAAGCAGCAGAAACACCTAAGAATCAGCCTCTGCCTTAAATAATGAAAACAAAATTCTCCACAATATCTAGCCATGAATATCTGGACAAAGAATTCATCACGCAGACTTCGTAAAAGCTGGAGGGAGATCACCTGATCAGTGGCCGACACAAGTCTGATATGTCAACACTTGTAAAGGCAATTGTCTGATATGCCAGCTAATCGCTAAGGCTTTCATTGGCTGACAAGCTGCCACACAAACTTTGGAAAATGTAATAATTGATTTAACTAAACTCACCGACTTCACTAGCAAACTGAATTAATCACGCACCTAAGAAGTCTAAAAACGAAAAGCAGAACTTGGACTCTAGAAATAATTTCAGTTCAGGATGTGAACACTGGTTTCAGATTTTCATGGGTTTGACCTCGATGTAAGCAAATGCTTTCTTGAGTCAGCTGTAAAAGCACGTTCTGACTACGATCAAATCAAATATTCATCTCAAACTGTAAATGCACTGAGTGCTTTGCAAAAAAAGATTGATTACATCATTTTACAACACATAAATGAGTAAAAAGAAACACTGCTTCGACAAACATACATAAAGTCTGTATCTTGTGAAGGATAACAGAGAAAGCAGCTAAGTTTCAAGACAAAAAGTGCAAAAAAAATATGCAAAAAAGTGCAGTGAACAACAAACAAACTGGCTCAAGTAATGCTCAAAAGTGCTTAAAATCAACCCATTTAAAATGTAGAAACCAATGAAGAGCAAAGAAACTTCAGCAAACTGTGCTACAAATATCTGTGAATCGCGTCAAAATCCAGAGCATTTTTCAAAATTACCTTTTTAACCGCTTCCTGTCAAACAATATTTTCCAGATTTAACGTATAAATCTGTTTGTAAAATTTGGCAAATTACAACATCCACAACTAAACTTCAGACTCTCAGCAGCATTCAGTCAAAATTCAGATTCTTAGCTTCAAGGCAGTCACTCATACTCTAAATAATGGTAACTTTCAACTCTACCTAACACCCAATGCTACAGAATTTATGGACAATCACGCACATTCAGCAAAGATGAAAATCGCTGTCACCCATGGGGATCTGGTGGTGACTTGATTTCATACATTAACTAGAATACGTTGTACTTTCAGAGATTGGTCCATTTTTCGGGCACAACCTTCCTCTACACGTATGTACAGGGAAATATATCTGTGCAAGTACGTATTTATCCGAGTGTGTATGTATCTATCTAATGCAATAAATAAGAGAACAAGAAGTCAGGCTGCGGTGGGTAAGGAAGCTGAAACAGACGAGTTTTATGATTAGTTCTGAATGACGTTAGATCTGGGAAGTGGATTTCAAAGCTCTGGACCAACCACTAAATTCATTGAAAACTGAGCCAAGGGTTGAGGCCATACGGTTGCCATAGAAAAACGCATACATTCACACATACATTATCTCTCAAATGTGCTATACTGTTCTTCTGTCTGGGACAGTGTTATCAAACATTTTCTGTCTGTCCTAAGATCATCTGTTAAGATATGTTAGATAAGAGCTGCACCTCTAAGAAGTTCTTTGTAGGCAGTAAGAACACAATAGATACAGTATTTAACATCACACGAGGTCTTTATGCGTGGCATTTCCCTCTCCTCAAAAACTATCCCTGCCGCTCAATGAAAGTCCGACTTAAGATCTTCTCCATAACTACACAGAAGCAACTACGATTTCCACCATAGCACCATCTTGTCTTCCCAGCTTGACCCCACCCAGATTCTGACCTGGTACCAAAACTGACCAAACAACCTGGCTCATGTGACCTGACTTGATATAGCACCAGTGAATAAGCTGATCTCCCTGATGCGGCTTTCGTATGGCAAATAGAAATTTCAAGGATTTACATTTACGATTACTCTATGCTAGATCTGTTGACAAAAAGCCAGAACTCCTAACTCATACCGGATACTTGATGACGGTAAGCGCCTGTTTGTCATGGATCCTTTTGAGCCAATCAATTGACTCGCGAGTTGTGTCGCTAATGAGGTGCCATGCACTGAGGTTGTCTCCTTGCATCATGAAACACATGTTGTCAAGCATCAGATGCAACGAATGAGACAGGCCGCGTTCTCGCATCTCATACCGCTTCGTCTGCAGGAAGAAATGTCAAAGAAATATCAAAAATAACTTAATCAATACTGTCGCAAAATGTAACATAACTATTGAGAAAATTCTTTGCAGCAGTCGAATTCTCATAAGTGTTCAGCTGAGTCAAGAGAATTATCAAAGACCTACTAGCAGTGTGTGAAGTCAAGATTCTAAAGCGATAAACGAGAAATACATAGTTAAATAAATGAAAAATCCGTTTTCAAATACAGACTTTTAAAGTATGAGAAAGAATTATATTTTTATTCTGTAGTATTTCTTTATATCACACCAATATATAGTCATCAACTGATGGAGCTGAGCAACTGTGCAGCAAGGACCGTCTCTAACCAACAGATTCAATTCTACCTCTGTGAACAAAACAGTCAAACCAGTCTCAGATGATACAATAACACTTAGCGTAAGCAAGTGAACTGCTGAAATGAAATGCAGAATTGCTAAGAACATCTTACAGGAGGATACAGGAAGTCGATGAGCTGTAAGTCTCGGAACAAGAGTTTCGGTGACTCCGGCAGACGGTGATGACAGCAGACGGTCAGAAAGAAATCGACTGCCTGCTTCCTACAGAAACAAACCAACCATGTCAAGTATCCCTAAAGGACATCACTCTTTCACCAGCATCTAACAGGTTCTTAAAGCCACTACATACCTAACCAGGAGAAAGCCAAGGTCTTACCTGGCATCCGTTGTCATACTGCCACAGTATGTTAGAAAAGCAGACGCAACAACACAGTTAACAACGAGAACATCGCTCGTTTGATACAACTTCACAAATTCACTCCACTCCGTCTCCTGTGACCTCAAGCTAAAAAAGCAAAACAAAACAAATTATTCCAATTATTGTTTTAAACATAATGCTAATTACCCATAACATAACCACCATTCAGTTTCAACATCATACTTTTTTACGTACTTACTTAAACACACGTATGTCTGTCCGTAAGTCTCAATCTGAGCTGTGGATGAGTATTTACCAGGGACAGAGATGGAATTGTGAAGAGTGAAATAAATTGTCTTATTATTATTAGTAGTAATAAAGAGAAAAAAATCATTTAACAGTCCATCATTTGCACACAACTTCTTCTGACCAGCTAATCAGTTATTCAGAAGACTTGTGTAGCCTCTTCATCAGGATGAACAAAGCTTCAATTGAATACCTCTGGCAAGACCTTCAGTTTTTCACTGGAATCTGACACATAATACCATGTTATGTTTTCAGAGCTCCAGATAAGCATTATGTCAATGCTGAGACACAAGTAAAGGCCAAGGGTTGAGGCACAAGGAATTCATTTGGAAATTCCCAGTATAAATTTCCCAGTTTCAATGAAAATAAAATTGCTAAAGAAATTGCTAAAGACACCTCCGTCTTTGTGCCAACAGCTGCAGTTAACACCGAAATGAGAGAGATATCATTAAATAAAGACAATAAAAACTGCTACATGCACTGAATCAAATCATAGCGGACCATTAAGCTGGTGCTAAACACAAATTACTAGATAGAAGTTTGCAGCTATGGAAGAACCTTTCGATGGTCGCTATGGCGATTCGCAGTCTTGTTGTCATGGATTCGAGTTCTTTGTGTAGATTGTGTTTGTGGACAAGGGCCAAATCGAGCTCAGCCTGAAGTTTTGTTAGCTGCTTCTGTAACTGTTCCAGGTCCTCGCCATCATCTGCATCATCAGCTGATTCCAGATGCTCAGCCTTCTCTTTCTCCTGCTGCTGAAACCCAGAGACAACAGAACAACCAGTAAAGTGACAGTGGGCAACATGAAACAACATTTTGCACTCTGTCATTGAACAAGCCTGATTGACTGACTGATTGACTGACTGATTGCCTCATCAACTGATTGACTGACTAACTGACACCTTGACTAACTGGTTGATTGACTGACTAGCTAGTATAATTACAGATATGCTGCCTGACTGAAAAGTTCACTGATCCTAAAGACGCTTTTCTCAGTCTTTATTAGCACTAGGATAAATTGATTAACAGATTGGTAGATTGACTGATTGATTGATGAGATATCGTCATCTGGCCCTGATCCTCTTTAAGCTACTTGCCTCCTTGAGCTTCTCCAGATTCTGGCGCTCACTCTCTGCAATTTCCGCCTCCAGATCGCGTTGTTTTCTGATGGTGGTCGCCAGAGGGCCTGATATCTGTGTGTATTCGACAATCGCAATGACGTACTGAACAAGCGTCGCTGCGTCTTCGCTCGAGAACTTGGCTGCAGCGATTGTAATTCCTCTGTTGTTGTCAGGCGAAGGAGAGCGACGCACTGTGCGAACGCTCTTCTCTGATTCAGATTAAACAATTAAAACTGTACAATAAATGTAATCTTCAAGATTTCTCAGCGCCACACAAAAACTGCACCCAGGAACTGAGCTCATTAAAGCAGGTCCACAGGAGCCAGATTGAACTACAGTTAGAATACAACTAAATTTCTTCACAGGTCTGTCACTCAAAACTGAAAACACTCCTCCTCCACAAGACCTATCCTGATTCTTCCTCTACCCCTGATCTCACTTTCAGGTTCAATTCCAAACACCATCCACTGTAGCCGTCCAACTGTCTGCCTGCCTGATTCTTGAATCTTGACCTGGAACTGAACCCTTCTTGCCTATCGATTTTGTTTTGACTGAGTGTCTGTGAATAAGCTGGTTCCAAAAACTTAGCTTTAATTGGGCACTGTAGAAATCATGAGCTCATGATTACAATATAACATAAATCTAACAGATTTAACAAGAAACTTATGATACACATTACAATACAGGTGGCCGTTGATAGCACATAAGCAGAGTGTAACTAGTCAGTATCCTGGCAATTAGGATGTTAAGTATGGTGTTCATATCATATACTTACCCATTGTACTGTCCTGCTGAGATCCTTCTCCAGCAACCCCAAGCTGTCCTTCAGGACTCCTCGCAAGATAACTTTCAACAGCTGCATTCAAAACCAACAAATCAAATAATAATCACAGGGAACGGAGCACAATGAGACATAGCCTATATGGTAGTCGTAGTCTGGTCTACCTCGGGTTTTGCATCTCAACTGGAATCTTGATTTCACACTAAAGTGGCCTTAAAATAACATAACAACGGATTTTAAGTGGCTCAGAAGACATGAAATCCGTGCTAGAAACACTGAAAATTAACAGGGAATGCTTATTAGCCTATTCCTTCATAGCTTCTTCCTAAAAATCGTCATGGTGTCCATTAAGACAATACTATAATCTAAACCGTTTCACAAGTCTACAACTCTGGCAGTGAAGAATTTCTGCCCAAATGTTCCTTTCGGTTTCTTAAATAATTTATGCTTGTGGCCTCAGGTTGAATTGCTTGGTGCTAATTTAAAGAACCTCTTCCACCGCACTGCCTCCTTTCCAGCGATAATCTTATAAGCATCAATCAGGTCAGCTCTGCTCTTCCTTCTCTCCAAGTTTATTAGCCTGAGCCTTTTCAATTGTTTTTTTGATTAAATTGATTGTAGTTGTGATTACCCTTCTCATTAATTAATAGATCGGCACTATAGAACTTTCCAGATTAGACCTGATTAGCCTAGATTATTATTTGACTAGATTACATTACAAAAAGCTGTGATTTCATACATAGGAATTTGCAACACCTGCAATGCAGCGACATATCTAAAATTTCTACAGTTACACCTGCATGTAACACATGGCCTCGCTTCCCCAGAGCTCAGCTGGAAACATTTCAAACCAGACAGCTCAATGAGTGCTACATAAAAGCTCTGGCTAAATGCATAACTGATTTCTGACGCAACATACCTGCAATGATTTCGGGAGCGATTCCATCTTCCCAAGGAATGTTGTGAAGCTGTTCGACAAACTTGACTGTGTCGCTCATGATCCTCTGCATCACCTTCCACTGTTGGTGATCGAAGCGTTCGCCACTTCCTCCGTCTTTTATCAGCGACTTAACTGCAACACGCAAAAGAAAGTAAAACACGTCTTTCAACTTGTGGTGAAGTCTTCCAATCTACTATCAATCAGAAATTCAGTCAAATGGCCAGTCAGACAGTCAGATAGCCAGGGAGTCAGATAGTCAGTCAGATGGCCAGTCAGGCAGTTGGTCAGATAGCCAGTCAGACAGACAACCAATCAGATGGCCAGTCAGACAGTTGGTCAGATAGCCAGTCAGTCAGACAGTTTGGTCAGATGGCCAGTCAGAAAGTTGGTCAGATAGCCAGTGAGTCAGATAGTCAGTCAGATGGCCAGTCAGACAGTTGGTCAGATGGCCAGTCAGACAGACAACCAAAACAGGTGCAACCAGAAAAAATCGAGGACGTAAACAAGCAACTCGAATGTAAAGCAACATATTTCAGTTTCTCAGCATTGGTGGAAAAGCTGTATTTCGGAAACTGACCGTTCAGAGTCAAATGAAGTTTGTACGTGTCGCTAGGTTACAGAGAAAGCGGTAGAGAGGCTTGTAACTGTGACATTGAAAAATGAAAAGCATTACTCTTTCTTATGTTAGCCGTCGTCGCTCTTGTGCTTCCCGAACTGACTGAGAACTTTCCGGATTGTTCATCCCGCGATGGATATGAATCAATTCCCCCTCGCAGATCAAGGCGCTGACCTGGAGAACACTTTCCAACAAGGAGAATCACCATTTCAATGATGCTTCCAACAAGAACTGTTGGATTCTGGGCTGACTTGAGTTTCTCAATGCATTGGCGATTAACCTTGTTTTTCCAATGCAGAATCTGACGACAGAAAAACAGAAAACAGATCTTAGGCCCACACGACAGACAGCCAGGCAGAGAAATACGTTTCTATTAAGAAGCTTAGAAGAGTCGATAAATAGGACTTGGTGAAGATGCATTGGTGGGTGAGTAAGGTCACGTGAAGCATGTGACCACTGATTGAAACATTTACTTTCTACATTTAAATAAATTGTCACTTAACCATTAAAGACCATCACTTCACCCCTTGCAATTTCTGCACAGATCTTCCATTCAAAACTGAAAACACTCTTCTTCCGCTTATCCTATCCTGATTCCTCTTTGTCCCCTTATCTATCCTGCAGATCCCACTGTAGCCATCTGACTGTCTGCCTACCTGACTTTTGGATCTTGACCTGGAACCGAACACTTCTTGCACATCAATTTTGTTTTGACTGAGCGACTGCGAATAAGCTGGTTCCTGGGACTTAGCTATCATTGGGCACTGTAGACATCTTGAGTTTATGATTACAATTGTGATTTAAATCACTTCGGCCTTTGCATCACTTTGTCTAGTGCTCTACCTGTTCTCTGGCGTTTGCCAGGTTCTTCTTCATCAGTTCAACGTTCTTGACCGCTTCTGCCAGTTCCTCCTTTGCCTTCTCCTGGCGTGACTTCAGACTCGCCTCTCTCATCCGGTCAAAATCATCGTCGTATTCATCTCTCGGCTCTACACAGAAAAACAGGAATCAAACAATACATAACAGAACCCATTCACCACCGCCGCCGCCGCCGCCACCACCCCTGCCGCGCCTCCACCATCACCAACACCACCACCACCGCCGCCGCCGCTACCACCACCACCACCACCACCATCCTTGTCACCTGGTTTCAAGAGTTCATCCTCCGCTTGGTCTTCCGTGACTGGTTCGTTGAGCTGGAGATAGGTGCTTAGGGACGTCGACATTCCGAGAGAAGCCTTCCGCTTTTCCAGCCGGGTGGAAACAGAGGTCAGCTTCCGCTGGAGGTCAGTTGCCTCACGTTCGGCCGATTCAAAATCCTTCGTCTTTGTCTTAATCAAATCCTTAATCATGCGAGAATCTCTTCTCGTCGCATTTAGTGTCTCCAGTGCACTCCTAACATAAAGTTGTCAAACGTTTATATTATTATTGTTGCATTTATGAAGCACCACTTTAAAATAACTCAGCATCAATTGATGGTGCCTCAGCATCAATTGATGGTGCTGAGCAAGTGTGAGTGAAGGACTTGCTCAAGGTTCCTATACCGTATCCATCTGAGGGGGGGCTCGAACCTGTACTCTCTGTGTTACAAGCCGAGCACTTTGACCAATTGTCTACTGCGCCCCACAACGCCACGCCAAGAAAACTCCTCGTTATTACATACATTATGAATTGTACTGAAAGAGGACACCAACGTCTCTTGGGAAAATACCGTCGCACCGATTTCTGACTGGTTATGTATGATAAACAATAACAGACTTAGAGATTAAACAACGACTGAGGCTCTTTTCATTAAGAAGCCAAACATAATCAACGGTCAAACATCAAACTGCTTCAATAGAAAAATAACAATGATAATACTTATGACAATGTCGACAACAATGATGATGATGACAATGACGACTATGATGATAATGATGAGGGCTATGGCATTAATAATGACTGACTTGAGCCGGGCAAACTTGATGCAGCGATCTGTTTCCATGGACGAGAAGAGTCGGAAGAAAGTGTAGCTGAATCTGCGGAAGATGGAAGGACCAACAAACACTTCGTTTGAACCAACCTCTGGACCAAGCTCATGATTCCTGTACACGGAAATCAACCATCACCACACTTACCAATGCTATCACTAACACCAAGACTCCAATTACACCATTATGGTGTATCAGCATCATCATCACTATCCCTGCAATCATGGCATGTTAATCATTACTGACACAGCCTCACAATCATGATGGCAATACAAATCATTGTAATCATCACCATTGCCGTAGTTGTCATCACCACCATCACCGCCGCGGCTACCGTCATCATCATCACCCCCATCATCCTTTATACAGCGTACCTGATGTTTTCAAGTAGAATCATTTTCGAGTAGGGTCTGTTGGGCAGTTTCATCATCTCCCTTCTTTTTTTCAGTTGTCCAGTTCTGACCTCTTCGCCCTGTTGACCTGCATGTGATATTTGGCTGCAGTAGGTCAACATATGGCTGTGGATGTTGGCAAACGTCTTTGCCAGGGATTCTCTGAAATGATCAGCAGAAAGGTCATCTAAATCAACGTCAATGAGGTCCTCATTCTCATGCAAATTCTTCATCCTTAAAGATGCTTGGAACAGTAGCTACCTAGTTCTTGACGTGTATGTCAGTCTGAATTCAAATATCAAAAGATGCTTTGGTTCAAGAAGAAGGTCAAGTTTGTATACTTGATCAAAACATTTGCAATATGCACACGACTTCTACATTTGATAGTTCAGCAAATAACTTTCTGCAAAGCTACTCAATTCTGTCAGGAAGTGCAAGTGCAGTTTAGCAAAAACAACAAAGAACAAAGAACTGAAGAACCAAAGATAACAGGTAGATAACAAAATCCCTTCCAGATACTTACGTCACACTCGACTGGCACTGCATATCGATTGAGGCATCGTGTATTAAATGAAGCGCTTCTGAAAAGAGTGACTCCTCTGACCAATCACATAACCACATCACCTGGCATCCAGTCAGCAGTGCGGGAAAATCCCTGCATCATACACAAATGAACAGCTGATTAATTGCGAGGTCACAGATTTCACTAATTAGACAAAATTCCTTCCAGATACTTCCATCACACTAATTAATACATCTTAATAATTAATATCGATTTCTGTTTAACAGAAACTTTAATAACTAACTTTATTGTTGGCATCAAATTCAAATTCAGTGCAGGATGAAGACCTGCATGCATATAGTTCTGAAGATCTGGCATCAAAGTACATTCCCTAATTTTAAAGAGCTTATTTGCTGGCTGGCTGGCTATTTGGTTAGCTGGTTCTACCTATCAAGGTTGGAACCATAAGTGCCACTTAGCAGCCAGCTGGCTAGATAGTCAGTTGGCTCAATAGCCATTAAGCCATATATTCAATTAGCCATATAGCCAGTTGGCCACCCATTCTAACAGCAAGCCACTTTTCCAGACGGTTAGTCAGTCACTCGGTTGGACAGATTAGCAACAACCTCTCCTCATCTTACAGCTTGTAACAAGTTGAACTAAGCATCACCTGATCGCAGTTGACAGAAGATGGTGTTGCGGAGGCAGAGACAGAATGATGCGGAGGTTGGTTTTAATTCGGGACAGCAGCAGAGCAAACGGATCAACCTTCTCTTGTCTATACTGCTTCCTTATGACTGGCACCAAAGCCTTGAACACACGTAGAAAAACAAAGACTAATTTAGAAAATACTTTGGCAGTTAATTAACATAAATCGGTAATCATAATCATAATCATAAGCACACATTTATATAGCGCCTCATTGGGAAAACTCCTCAGAGGTGGTCTTGACCTGGTAACACCAGATCCTGGTCAGAACCACTGGCAAAATCAAGGCAGAGACAGGACAAGAAGTTCAAGTCACACGTTGCATGGAAGCCCGTTTGAGTGTGAATGGCCAGTAACAGCATAGCTAACATGTTGCAATGTGGACACGTGATACTGGGTATCTGAAACACACATTTTAACATAAGGCTGACCAAATGAGACTGATCAATTTCCAGAACTGACAGTTATTTCTCTAGTCAGAAGATTTTTCCACAAAGAAATTCAGCGAGAATTATTATGGTAAACTGCAATTAATTAACTTCAAATGAATTTAGAACAAAAGTCGAAATCATAAGTGCATAATATTTCTTCACTACCAAAGCTGAAAATTAAAATAAAATTTCAAGATGAGCAATTAGGTGAAATTCTGAAAGCATAAGAAATACCCACAACACAAAACTGAAGGACATTAGAGATGTGAAAAGGAAACGAAATGACCGTCCATGAAGTAAAATTTTCCTACCAACAAAAGTCCATCCATTTCATCATTTGTGAAGAGATGTGGATAGATGCCACTGACGAGGATGCTGTGAATTGCGTCCGTATGTTCCGCATCACGAAGATCTTCTTCCTAAAGATGCGACACAACCAAAAACGTATCTAATTTCCTCTGGGCGTTTCATGTTATGTAACCCAAGATTTTTACAACGACCTAATTAATTATTCATTTGTGAATTTATTTCAGTAACTTTTCCAAGATGCAGAGTAACTAATAATAAATCTGGGTTTGGATCAACGATAAACGGCTCCTTTTACTGATCCATGGCTTCTGCTTCCAATTAAAAATTAACTAATTTTTACATTTTCACAATTAACATTCTGGGGAAATGCAAGAATATGTGCGACTGGTTTTTCATGTTGCAACTAGTCTCTTTCCTTAGTAGTGACAGGTAACACCAGATGGGTGCAATACCAAAGAGGACAGAAAGAAGAGGCATTTCACTAATGATAATAACAACAACGACGATGATGACGACGACGACGAACAACGACGATGATGACGACGACGACGATGATGATAAATATTAAACTGAATATGGATAAAAAGACAATGCAGCATATTTTGCCAATGAATCTTCAGTTAAAGATCAGTGCAACTATTCTCAGCAGCAGCAGCTCAAAAACTGCGTGATGGAAACAGTGAGCAGTTGAACTGCTTACAGAAAAGACGAGAGCGAGTCTCTTGTCTTCGGTTCCAGCGAGTCTTAATGCTGATCGTAATCCATCAAAGAAAGCCGTCTTCCGAGACGAGTCGATGCGATGAATTGGAAGACCAGTGACATGAAGAACCAACTTAATGAGATTGTCAATGTTGGAGCCAACACTTCCAATCAGCAAAGCATTTCCTCTGCAAACAGAAGCACTTGGCATAACAACATAACGCCCTACGTCTTCCAGTCTGTCTACGGTTGATGGTTTCTGCTGGCTGGCTTAAATGCACACTTTTGAACTGTGTAGACAGGAATTAGGAAGTTACAGTTGTATTGCATTGTATTGCATAACAAAAAGCTACTCTAAGCCAGCAGTGGATTCAAGTTTACAAAGGGGGCCAAGTCGGGTATCGTTGTATTTAATGGGGTTTATGGGTTCAAACTTCCCCGAACTTGCTCAGATTTTACCTTGCTTATTAAGCAGAATTTTTTGTGTTTCTGTGAGCTTGCCTCCAAACTCAGAAGAGGTGGTGGCAAAACTGGATTCCCTCTGCCACTGGTCTAAACCCTGCACTGCCCACCTTCAAATTCCCAACTAAGGTTAAGGGATTTAACTGGATTTCATTTTCGTCAAAGACTTCCGTCAAATTCATTTCTGCTTACTGGTGACTGTAGCTGAGTATGCGATGCAGTCGTATGACATGAGTAATGACGTTGTCCGTTAGCTGGATGTCCAGTCGGGTGTTGCTGAATTCGTTGTTGTAGTGACTGAGGTAAGCAACAAGACACTCACGAACCGAATTCAGGGAATCCACTGGTTGAAGAATTCCCTAAAACACCAATTTCATGAAACAATTAGTTAATCAGTGATTGTATTCAATTTTTATTCTGTTAAATCAATCACATATTATATAAGCTTCTTTTCTTCTTCTTCTTTTTTTGTCCATGGGCTCATCGCCCATTGCTGTCAATTGCAGGCTTCGCTGTTGATCTCCACTGTCCCTCTGTCCTGTGCCAACAGACTCAACCTGTACAAATCTGTCCGGCACCAGTCTCTGATGCCATCCATAATTCCAGAGTTTAATGCTTGTTATGCACGCAAATTCAACAAATAAAAACACAGTTGAGAAGCAAGTATTTGAGAAGCGTCAAAGGAATCCCAGTTAGCAGAATATTTGTTAAACATAAAACAATTGCAGTAAGTCTTTTAAACCATTTCTACTATTTGACTTGATTTAATTAGAAACCAAAGATATTCAAGATAAACTCTGTACGCAGGATGTTGTAAGAATTTAACCAATATGGGCACAAATGACAGTCAGCCAGAAGTTCAGGAGAAACTACAAAGTGGCAACATGAGAAACCATCGTTAACTGAAAATCCAATCGGCAATTTGATCAACAAGAGGCGAGTAATAGTGACAGATCGAAATGTTATTGGCAAGCTTTATTTACTCATTGCAACAATTTCCCATGAGTTGGTTTCTCCTGCGAAAATGATAAAAGTACACGTTTTCGTACAACGACCATATGGCCTCGACCCTGCTCGTTTATCAATGAATTAATAGGTGAGATCCTTCACCACCCCTGCCTGTTTGAATAGGCACTGTGCCATTAAGGTCCCTATGCGCAGACCATACTAGCCAGAGATTCAAATCTCGAAATAAGCCATGATCAGGTTGCAAACTGGCATCCTCAGGCACAGAGGCTGCCATTATGAACTCACCAGTTGTTTGACTCTCCTCTTGAAGTGCATTGCATTTGGCCGACGATACTCATCCGGGTTTACAGAGAACGTGATGTACAGCTGCTCAGGACGATTGGCAAATTCTGGCCACCTCTGTTACAGAAAAAGTCTAATTGAGGAAACCACAGCTCATGGTAAAACAGAACATTCTATTTCAATGATTTACCCTAAAACTCTATTCAAAATGCCTCAAAGGAAAACATATGAAATGTGAAAGACTGCAATTTCTCAGAAAGATTTGTCACAAATTCCTTTCAGTTTCCGTTTCCAATCAGTCAGTCTTTTCCCGTGGCTCCAGGTTATATGTAACAACATAATATAACTATCTCCAATCCCAAACATCACCCACCATAGCTGCCATGCTGTCTCTCTGCCTAACGCTTGGATCTTGACTTGGAACCAAACACTTTTGCCTATCGATTTTGTTTTGACTGAGCGCCTGTGAATAAGCTGGTCCATGTGACGTGGCTTTCTTTGAGCGCTGAAGAAATCTCGGGATGTCGATTACAATATCTAACCCAAACCCTCCACCCAGTAAAAGCAGAAATTTCTCGTTGTGCTGTTTTCCCTGAATCTCTAATTAAAAATTACAAGTTGAAATAACTGATTAACAGATGACAAAAGTTGATGGAACTGCGCGCTGAATGTATACACCATGCCTTACCATCATGAACCAACAGACATGAAACGCTGTATCTGACCTCTTCCACAATCTGGTTCACTGTCTCATCAAACCATCGAACGTCGGCATGGCGACATAAGCGATCTCTGACAATGCGATTTATCTCGTGTTTCCACAGCGACACCACAACCTCCTCATCTGCTCGACTCTCGTCTGCCAACAGCTTAAACGTCTGTCAGGAAACAAACGGATAAGAACTGTCAAAACAGTGGGAGCTAAGCATTCGTCACAAGATTCTAAAAACTCCAGGTCCTTGATTTCAAGAAACTTCAAAACGGGTGCACAATAAGTCTACAATTACTTAACCTCTCATTACCTTACCTTTCCTTACCTTTTCCAAGGTAATGAAGATCAAGTTGTGCCCAATTTTCTCATCTTTTGAACTACATTTGCATCCCTGCATTGTTAATGAGAAAGCACCTACCTGGAAGCAGGTGCCAATGTCTTTGAGGGAGAAGAGATAGTGCTGTCTGCCAGGAAGTGGAGATGGACGCAGCGTTGTTGTCACAGACTTGAGCAGAGCTACCAAGGCTGAGACAAGGCCATTGTGAATGTCAATATCCACTCCCTCATGGTCTCCAAACAACAGGTTTGCCTAGAAGCAGGAGACGACACTTATACAATCACAATCATCATTCATTCCTTCATCCATCCATCCATCTATCCACCCATCCATCTATCCACCCATTCATCCATCCACCCACCTACCCATCTACCTTTCCATCCACCCATCCATCCAGTCTATGTGCAAATGCAAGGGAGAAAGAACATTTACCTCGAGGAGGTTGTAGATGGTTGCTGACAGAGTGGAATCGCTTGGAAACGACAGATGAAGCAGAGCAAAATGTCTCTGCAAGATAACCAACTCAAACAGTTGCAAAGAACTCCAGAGCAATTTCTCTGAACCGGTCCAACACAAATGTCTCATATACAGCGCCTTCAAGACGTTCTTAGAAGCCACTGCTTAGGGACATAAATGTCAACAGATATCAAATCATTTCAACTGGTTTGGCAGCAAAAACTAACCGGTTCAGAAATGACAGCAGCAAAGTTAAGATAGAAATCCAGACAAAAGGCCTATATAGTCTGAAAGCAAACTTCTCAGTCTTGACAGCATAACTTTTCCATTGTGACAACCACCTTTGCAAAACACAAGAGCACTCAATTTCTGTCGTGCATGTTCAAACCTCCTCTGTTAAAACGTTGTACAAATGCTTAGTGCCACTGACTGGTTCTTGGACATTATATTCTAATGCTATATAAATATAATAAAAGAGATGGAGATTAGGAGAGAGGGGGAGAAGAAGTGGGATGATGATTCTCTCTACCAGCAGACGTGAACTGGGCAGAGTCTGAATGAGACTCGGTTGGCTGCTGAGGTTCATCGTTGAAATTATCGTCAATCCTTCGATCGTCCGATGTTCAAAAGGTTTTTTGATGGTGCAGATGATTTGCTCGTCAAGAATCCTCCTCAGCAGCTGAAACCAAATTAAACCAGAGATGAATGAAGGCGCCACTCAGCATTTGCATCAGCAGCGGAAACTGATGAACTGAGATGCAGAGACAGAATTCATCTAATTTTCTGTCTATCTTAGTATCTCTGGTCTGTTTAATCCAACTCTGGCTGAACTTCTCTTCCCTTCAGCTGAGTTCACTGGTTTCTAAAGCCTCACAACAAATCTCCACTGGACCTGTCCAACGGACCAAGATTTCAGAGTACAGCTTTGCTTATGAACAATCATTGACTGACACCTCGTGCATTAGGATAAGGGCGCTATAGAAGTCGACAGATTAGATTAGCTTAGACACTTTGACAACAATGCAGAATAGTAGAGAAGTAAAAAGTCATGATTAGAAATTAAAAGGAGTTCTGTCAGTATTTATGTGAACTGCAGTGATGATAATGACAACAATGATGATGATGATGAAGATGACGACGATGATGAAGACGCTGATGTTAACATGGATTCCAAGGACAAAAGCAATCAGTTAAAATTCACTGCCCTTCGTGTGGACTATGCATAAGAAAGAGTAGGATACTCCACCTCACAGCATCGTGGAACATTGCATTTGTCGTCTCTTGGCAGGTTAATATCATCGATGAACAGCTGCAAAGACTTGTTGTCTTTTCCTCCATACGTGTATCCTGCAACAGTTGCAAACATTCACTAAATCCTCCAAAAACACAACCACAACATCATCCTCACTAAGTCTGCTATTTGACAAAAAGGTAGCCACATAAATATATTGTTTTAAAACAAAGCTGAAGTAATGTAAGTAAAGTAAGCTAAATGTAGGCATTAGATGTTTAGTAGATGCAGTAATAGCTGTCGGAGTAGCTATTAAGACAATCACTCAATGCAGAATTGCAATCTGTTACAAGCTCATAATTTGAACCGCTGAGTCAAAACTTCTTTTTAAATGATGTTTTCTTGACTTTAACTTTCTCTTCATTTGTAAAATTTCTTTAATATTTGTATTTACAATTATTTACAAAGAAATCTCCCTCTAATACTTCATATGCAAAAAGAAACTTCTCTATCCCTTTCCTTTGCCCAACTGTCGTTCATTCAACTCCCATTCGTTCAAATGTCCTGTGTTGCGTGATGGTCTGATGCTTAGTGCACTGGACTCTCTCTGCCAGGGTAGAAATTTGTTCCGAGATTCTGGCAACACTTGTGCCCTCTAGGAAACCCAGCTCTAATGAGTACACAGATTGTACACTGTCAGTGTGAAGATGAGGTGGCGAGTGACAGAGGTTAAGAAAAAGGAAGCTGCTAGCACTTCATCAAGAATTTAACCCCAGTGACATGGGTGAAAGGTCACCCTTAAATCCCAGATACGTCTGGCAGCCAACTCAAGTCCAAAGCTGTTTACCCTGTCTGTGATGAAGATTTGCCTCCATAAACTGTTGCATTTGACGAGCCGATGTTGCACCAGAAGCAACCATCTCCATGACAACTGTTGACTGAAGGTCTACAAGACAACAACAACGACTACAGCAACAACACTGACAACAGACTTGTTTCAGGTTCAAACTGGTTGCCTTTCAACAAATCATCATTCGTTAACTAGATCTAATCCATATGATAGCAACCATCCTTAGACTGCTCAAGGCATCAAACACACCCATGGTGGCTCCAAGATTGCTTGCGTGGTGGGGCAAAGCCATTTCTAGATGGGCAACACATTCTGGCAGCCCACCATGCAGGGGTCAGGTCTGCGGGGCGCCGGCATATAACCAAGAGGATGCAGGGGGGGCGAACCTCACCCTCGACGCTTCTGCCACAGACACCCATCAGTTGTTCTCCATTCAGTTCCTGTAGGTCAGTCTGGTTAGATATCCACAACCCAGATGACTTTTAAAACCCCGACCAACCCTCATTGACACCACTTTTCCTTGTACTTCAGTCTACACCAGTAGGGCTTCTTCCACGGAATGTGATTCTGAACAAAGTTTCACCTGAAGCGATGATCAATTGATGCAATGTGTATGATGATTATGAAACATTAGAATTCCTTCATTTAGGCTAGAACTGTTTCAATTCCACATCTACATCTGTGGTGGTAATGCATAAAACAAGCCACCCAGTAAATGAATCAGACTGAAAATCTTGACTGAAGAAAGAAACCTCGTGTGTTTACGAGGTCGTTCGCAAGAGCAGTTTTTCCGGAACCCATTGGACCAACGACAAGAACGCTCTGCCCGGAAGCCAGTGCAAAACTGGCCAACATCTTTGTCCGAATCTAGTTGCACAAAGAAGACAGAATCAATCACTCGTTTGAACTGTTCATTCCAGTATTGTGTTCAAATGGTCCAGCAATGAATCGCTAATCTGCAAATTTTCATAGTTTAAATTCTCACAAAATAATTGCCAGTTTATCTTAAAACTATGGTAGACGTTTAGTTTACCTGTTGACTGTAACTGCGAAAGTGACGACAGCAGCAAAGGTGAGAAATTAGCCACTTTACAATGTAATTCCATAAAACGTTTCGCTAGCGTCATCTTGAGAAAAAGCAATTACTGTTACTAGAAATTAAACCAACCCTATGATCCTATTTTTACTAAAAAACTAGTCATGCCATGCATAACCATTATTTCATTTACACATAAGACATAATTTCCATGCAGAAAATCTAATCTTGTGGATTGTTTATACTTAGCAGCCTGTCTTCTGGTCCTTCAGATCTCAACTGGTTCTGTCAGCTTGGAATGCGGTTTCACGCAAATAGGGCATTGATTGATGCCCTTTATGTTATGATAACGGCGCTACAGAAGTCATTAGATTAGATTAGATTAGACTGGACTGGATTAGATTAGATTAGGCAGCAGTCGTGAAGATAGAGGTAGATTGATTCCTGTACTCACAGTGTCAATTGTGTCGATGAAGACTTGGCCGAGGAGATCCCAGGAGTCTCCGAAGCTGACCTCAGGGACCTTCGACTGCCATGGATCCCAATCACCTGCCTCATCAACGTAGTAGTCGAAGATGCAGATCGTCTGGTCATCGTCTGGCAGGCTGACAACACCAACATCATCGCTGCATTGCGGCAATTTGGAGATTTTACAAATGATGATGAAGTGGTCGAGGAGAAGAAGAGAAGGAAGAAGAGGAGGACTTAGCTGACAGACAGACATTGGTGATGGTGATGATGAAGACTGTTGCACAGACAGCGAAAAGAATGATAACGATGATGATGATGATGATGCCGATGATGCAGCTTGGTTGTGATGACCCACTGAGGATGCATTGTCAATTTTAGTACTGAATAATGGAAACTACGTAGACTTCAATTGATTTGGATGATGATGATGATGACAGCAGGAAGAAGACTAGGATGATGATGAAGAGAATGAGTGGGCAAAGGGGGAAAACAAGGCAGATTATCTGAGTGACCAAGATGACAATTATGAAGACGTGACTTTCTGTGACTAGTTGAGTGGACTCACGCATTGGACAGAGTCATGAGTAGGTCACTGAAGGCCTTTTGTTCCACTTGGTCGAGGAGTCCCCCAAACGTCCACATAAGGCAGAACAGGAAGAGACGCTCGATGTGGACGTCACCTCCAATCTCACGATTGTCTGCCAACATGGCCGACAAGATGTTGACACAAGTCGTGAAAAGGCCGACCTCCGTCAACGACACATGTGTTCTTAAAATACATCATCCATTAAAATATTTAAAATATACACCTCCCATTAATACATTTTTTAATTTAAATTAAATTACAAATAAATTTGTTTTAATGAACAATTATCATTAACTTTCTAACTGCTAGTAAGCTCTTGTTATTCCACTGATTTTGTTCTTTATAGAAATTAACTTTTATAACTAAGTTTTCATTTCTAAATAACTGAAAATGAAACAATGCACAAATATCATTGATATTTTTGTTGTTATTATTGCTGTCAAAATATAATTTGTGTCTGACCACTGACACAGTTCTGTATCAATGAGACGAAAGTTACCTGCAATCGTTTGAGACAAACAGCCAAATCCGATCAATTGTCTTCTCAAAAGCACTTTGCAGAACCTAACAATTCACAGGATGTATGAGTTTCACATTAAATCCTTTAGCAAAAGTAATTTCATTTAGTAAAATTTTTTAATTAATTCATTAAGTGAAATTTTGTAATTAATTCATTTAATGTATTATTAATTAATACATTAAGTCACTCAATCAGAGGGAGATAAGTAAGTAAGACCACACAGAACTTTGCTGATTTTGCAGCATTGCTGGGGCCTTAGTAATCACAACAAACTTCAACTCTGTGATTTTCCAGTTACAAATGAATTTGTTTAGATTCTCACATAACAGGCAACCCCTTTTCCTATCCAGTTTTGGGGAAACTTAGCTGAACTTTCAATCCTGCCCCACTGCCAAGGCCACTGCCCACGAGGCCAAGGCCAGACTGGCCTCCCTGTATCCACCGTTGTCACTAGATAATTAATATTAAAATGTGTTGCATACATTGACTTCCTGTTTCGTTCTTGTGTTCAGCCAGGCCTTTGCTATCGGCCGCCAACCGACGACAGTTTGGTCGATGAAAAGAATTCCCTGCGACAAACAGCAGACAGTTACAAGTCAAAAGACGAAGATGTCAGTCTCTGAATACATATATGGATTTGAAAATGCTTTCCAAATTGAACACTGCATTTTGGCATCTAGAGTTAACAGAAAGGCAAATTTGTGAGTTTTACTGTGCTATTAAAAATTTGCAAATCTAATTGCAAAAAGAAATGCATACTGTAGGCAATCGAAGTCCACTCTAAATAAATATTTAAGCTGTCCAATTAAAGAGAATACCTCTGATAAAAGATGGATATATGGATGAATGAAAGAATGAATGAGCGAATGAACGAGTGAAACACAAACTGTTCGTGCAAGGAATCCGGGTGAGGCGGTTGACAGACATTCCGTTTCGAACAAGACCTTAACGTTTGGAGTCAGAGGCAGTTGATCTCCATTTGAAAGATTCAACATCTACGTCATAAAAACACTACCATCGTCAACAATGACTCGTGGCAACAGCTACTAACAATGACAACCACAACTGCTGACAACAGCAACTTTTATTCAAAATTCACACAAAGGCAGCTGTTGTTACTAATGACAGCAACAGATAAAGACAGCTGCTATCAGCCGGTCAGAAATTACAACAGCTATTCTAAGACTAAACAGCTATCAAAAAAACCAACAGAATACGGCTAAAAATGCAGTCTTTTGTAACAGAGGACAATAATGAGGAGGAGGAGGACAATGAGGATGAACGTACTTTGGCGCCATCTAGGACACACGTGACCTGATCGGTCCAGTTGGCAGTCAGTGGTCCATCGAAGCAAAGCCACGTTGTAGTCGTGTTCTCAGTCTGTGCATCAGCAGAACAAACGACTTCATCAGCCACCACAATCATCAGTCAGACAGTAACAAATGTAAGTTATGTAAAGTACTGTAGCATCACACAGAGTAATGGAATGTAATACGAACGGATGTTCACATATCTCCAGTTCAAGCAGTGTTCTCAACCCAGCAACACCAGCCTCCCACTGACTGTGACCATGACTGTGTTTGAGCCTTTCAAGGAGCAAAGGTCACGCATGGATCAAAAGCAATAGTAATGATAATAACGATCATCGGCACAATCAGGAAGTTTTTGGCATATGCTATTTTCTTACTTTCAGTTGCTTAGAAACTTGCACACTGATAACTGATTGTATGATTGCCATCACTTGATTGAAATGTTTACCATACTGAACGATTGGTAGCACAGGTTGACAGGAAGAATGTTTCTCCTCAGTCTGGATGTTGTCCTCAATCCAGACTTTTAAAAATTGCAGAAATGGTTGGTCAACAGATAGACGGATAGATCAGATTACTGATCAGCTGACAAAGTGAATGATTGATTGACTGATTCTTTAACTGAACGATTGATTACCTTTGTAGCTTTCTTCCAAGCGGCAGTTAGCAATCCATCTGTCCAGTCACCGTTTTCATCAACGGCACCAAAGATGACATCCAGCGAATCAGTTGCCAGTGGATAGAATCGCTGTAACTTGTGACACCTGTCTCCACCTCTCTGTCTTTCCGCGCTCTTCGATCCACTGTCCAGAGCTTCCACCAATGTCTTTATGATCGTAGATTTTCCTGTGCATGGGCTGCCGGCCACAACGATCCCTATAAACCCATTTTCAACAAAAGACCAGATAACTTCATAAAAATCTGCACCCATACAATTTTCAATACTTTAGTTAACATCTGATTTGACATCAAGCCTTTGATGAACACTGAACAACACTCAGTTACAATTCATGGCTGTTCAGTGTGCTCATAGGCATCAACGGGTAAAATTGAAGGGACGTAAACATAATCGTAATTGTAAGCTCGAGATTTCTGCAGCGCCCAAAGAAAGCTAAGTCATGGGAACCAGCTTATTCACAGGCGTTCAGTCAAAGCAAAACTGATAGGCAGGAAGGGTTCATTTGCAAGTTATGAGTCAAGAGTCAGGCACCTAATTCTGTACTTACAACCGATTTCAAAACGGCATAAGTGACATTTTAGCTAAGAATCATTGAAGAGATTGAAGAATAGGCCTATATGGCACCACAATCAACTTCCAGATAAATGCATACAAAATTGATTTTTGATTTTTGATTGACTCTCTTTATTGATCCCAAATTCAACATATCAAGTTACACATAAAAGTACAGTTTGCCAGGATACAAAAGGCAAACCCAGAAGGGACCAGGGTCCCGCTTAATTAGGGTCACCTATTAACATCAGTAACGTACAAAATTTCATGACTGGATATTGCCTATGGTACTGTAAACGCCTTTGAATGGTCTTATGAGAGGTGTTCAGAGACCAGGTTCCCTTGTAGACCATCATAACTAGAAGGACTCTTGGTTGATGGAAAGGTGATGTTTTCCATGTAACTCTACCTGTGTAAATAAGGGAAAGCGAATAAAGCTGAAGACACTTTTGGTTCCAGGTTTTCAGCGTAACAAGAGATCGTTCCCTTGCTACAACATCCAGACAAAACTCCAGGTCAAAGCCATCCACTGCGGTCAGCGATCGCAGGATGCTGGACAAGTCCAGGATTCCCGGAAAAAAGTCCTTCACGACATGACGGAATATTGCACTGTGCTGAAAAAAAGATCAAGACAAGTCAAATGCCGATCAATGACTTTGAAATATTTATAATGCAGATGATCAAAAATCAATCAATACAACACAACCAATCAAAATACAATACCAATCAAAGAAGCTGACATAGTATAGTGAATCTCCACAAGAGAAAAGAAAACGATCAAAATTACCTCAGCCGAAAATCTTGGACCAATGACCTCAATAAGCAGCTGACCAACAATGCTGTGTTCGTTCTGGATGTTTGCCGACAAAGGTTTCGAACTGAACTTGCGACTCGACTGCTTCCTCATCAGAGAAGCATCCGACTCTAACAGAAACACGGAAACATTCAGCTGAAACTGGTTTTGGCCAATATCATTTCCTGAAACTGGTTTAAGTTTCAGCTGAAATTAGCAACTGAAACTGATTCAAGTTTCAGCCTAAAAGGTCCACAATGTAATAACAGCATTTAAAATAAATAAACAATTTACATTACAAATAACAGAAATTAATCATCAAATTTGTTACATGGGTCACTACATGAATGACATCCTGTTGTATAAGTATATATGTGCAATTACAACATAATCACACAAAAATTAAAAATCTTTAAATTATCAACATTCTCTATGGATGTAGATGAAACTGAACTGTTAATCGCATGTGGTGTTGTTGACTGCGCATTTTCCGAAGGTTTAGATTCTGTCTTGGGTCTATTGTTGTCAGCCGTAGTTCGGCCTGATTTGCCCGTTCCAATGTTCCTGTTCCTCACCGCACTCTGGCTCGGTCGGCTCGGTCTCCTCATTCCAGCGATGCTCATCCTGACCAGTCGTTTCTTCTGAGCAGCGCACTGAAGCACAGCGACCAACGCCTGGAGACTGACGCTGTAATGGACCTCGGCTGGACTGAAATCAAAGACATAAACCAATCCACATCTTCTCCAACTGATTCTGAATCACACAGCTGCTGATCCAAAACTTTATTAAGTTGGAGGAAAAGTAAGCAAAGTTTCACTTTTAACTCCACTGACTTTACCTGCTGATGGCTTAGAAGCCAGCTTTTTCAGTTTTTCAAGATTTTTATGATCTTTTCTTGCTTTACAAATTTAGTGGGCAACCCTCACCCTCAGGTCTGCATGCCAACACAATGGCATCAAATGGGGAGATGACCAGATTGCCCTCCCCCACTGATCCACCTCTCTAGTATCATTTATTTTCATCTGTTCAGTTTTCACCTAAGATAAAAATAGCGCTTACAAGGGGACATGAACATTACCAATGAAAGTGTATTAGCACAAGTATCAGTACCCAGTGAGCATTAGATCAGACAATTGTTCACTGACTCATTCAGTTTTCTATTAACTTATTCACTCATCCATTCCTTAATCCATTCTTTCATTATAGAGAACCCATTCAGAGTACTGGGAATTTCAGAACTTGGAAATGCTTCCACAAATACTTACAGCTGATCCTTGACGAGTTCGATGACTTGTTTGAGCTTGCTGGCCAAGAGACTCGGAGCCTTAAGACCGAGTCGAAAGCAGCAGGCAACGAGAATCATCGAAGTTTCCGGTCGGATCAGAGCGACTTCACGAAACTGCGAATGAACGTCTGGCAACATCGACTCAATCGCCGTAGAGCCACGACGGTCAAAGGTCAGAAACGCTGAGAAGCCACCTTTTATCGGAATCTGTAGATTTAAATAAATAGATAAATAAGCTGATTAAAAGAATCTGACTTCAGCTGAAAAGTTCTAAGTTCACCTTCATCTGAAGGAACTGGTCAGATATACTCAGAGGGTCTGATGCACCATAAACAAATGCCTTCTCCAGTATCTCTAACGATTAGAGCAGCAGAGGACTGCTATCAATAAGACTATCACAAAGAAGAGCATAAGCAGTATCAATAGTAATAATAATAATAAAATAAATAATAATAAATTAATATTACTAATAATAATAACAGTAACGATGATGATGACGATGATGGTTAAGACTGATAACTGATGACTGATGATGATGATGATGACTGATGATGATGTGTGGATACACCTGGTGTGTGTGAATGTGAAGTAAGGCCGAAAAGCGTAGAGATCATAGAAACCTGACAACCGGTTGGTAGAACACAGTGACTCCGTAGCAACCTAACAGCATCCATCACTGACTGGACGTTATCGATCAGTATCTTCAAGCTCTGTCTCCGCAGCAGGTGCACAGCATCGAAGCAACTCCAGCATCCATCCATTGCTGCTCCTTGGACGAAACGACTGATTGCTGCTGGCGCCGATGTCTCGTTGCAGTAGAACCAGGACACGTGATGACCGGTTATCATCGCAAAATTCTAAAATCAATCAGTCAATCAATCAGTCAATCGGTCCACCTGGCAGTTGGTCAATCAGTCAGTTGGCCAGTGAGTCATTTTCTGCCAGCCAATCTGTCTATGCACCTACTGACATTTCAATCAACTGGTCTGTTTACCTCAATCAAAAGGATGAGTCAAGCAAATCAGTTAGTAGAGCAATCAATCAGCCAGAGAGAAATGTCAATCAACTGATCAATCAAGAAACGAATAAATCCAACAATGCAGACAACCGTCCATTAATTACTAGAACTCAATCACTCTACCTGTGCCAACACCCTAAAAGTTTTCTTCTCACTACTATATGGTACTATGCTGCCCACCTGACTCTTCATCTTGACCTGAAACTGAACCCTTCCTGCTCTGTTCTGACTGACCGCTTGTGAATATTTAGCTGCTTCCTGCAACTCAGCTGTCGTTGGGTGCTGTAGAAATCTCGAGTTTACGATTATGATTATGATTACAAAACGCTCTCCAAGCTGAACCACTTCATAGAAATTGTAACATAATTTCCAATAAAGAAAAAAGCCATGAAGACCTTAATGGTTTCCGTCTTCCCAACACAGGACTCTCCAACGACTGCACAGTTCTTCTGAGACACCATCGCAAGGACCATAGATATAACGCACTTGTCTGACGGCGGAATGTATCCACAGAGTTGGCCAGCCGAGTAGAACTCGTAGCCAAAGGAAAAGCGATCATCCAGAACAGATAATAGCAGATCATGACCTGAAAACCAGCAACCCAATCAAACAGGATGCAAAGAAATGACACAGATGAGCAGTCAAATGGTGTAAGTTGGCCATCAGTGGCCTAGTGGTAGGATGTCAGCCCAGTTACCACAGCGTACAGGGTTCACATACAGGTGCATCTGGATCTGAGATGCAAACTTGTCCAGTTAATAAACCGCTGTCATCTTGTTTCTGCTTCAACCATCAGATTCTTCAAGTAGTTCTGATGTAGATATCACTCCAGAGATGTTATTTTAAAAGAAGAAATTCCATTTTTTTACCATACCAGTCTCGTCTAAGTAAAGTCGAAGACTTCGTCTCCACTCGAAGTCCGTAGCTTCCTTGATCCGGCCTCGTGAAAAATTCTCCGTTACGTCACGAAGTAGAAGCGCTTGCTATCAGAACGAAATTTACAACTCAGTTGTGATGATATTAACTACAGTGTTTTTTAGATTACATCAGCTTAATTGAAAATGCAAAGAACCCAGAGTCAATCTATTACGATTCCCCCTGTTCAAGCACTTGTGCATTACAATCTTGATCTACTATGATCCAATGACTGAGCCATCGATCAATCCATCAATTAATCCACTGATCTGTCAAAAATAACAGTGGAAAAATCCAATGAATCATTTCCTTTTTTGACTCGTTAATGGATTTCGACTGGACATCTCCAACGGATATAACTTTGACTGTGATTTCACTGGAGGTAACCATCGACTGATGTTTCATGCATCATAATAATGGACTATAGAAGTCATCTATTAATTATTTAAGTTCATCGGTCAAATAATTCCTATGAAAGTCACTGTAATTAGTAATTATTAATTAAGACTGAAGCAATTGATAAGCCGATGTGGTTATACCTACCGCAATCATGGCTTCAAGCCTCAGCCTCTGCAATGGTGTAACTCGGCCAGTGGAGTTCTTCCAGACATCACGTGCTTTTGCGCTCAGCAGCAGATTCAGAGCAGCGATTGTCCTGCGATAGATGCTGATGAGAGCAGCACGGTCTGCTCTGGCATCCAGCATCGCCTGCTCACAGTCCCTCGTCCATTGGAACAGGAAGCCAAGGCAACACACCTGAGCAGGATACTGGAAGAACAAGAATTCACAACAGGCAAGATCCTAGGAGTTACAGATTTTGGGTAGAGATCTCTTTCATTTGACTTGGCAATGCTCATATTTTATAAAATTTAATTCCTTCCTTCTATAATCAATTTAATTTCTGGAGTTCTTTCAACTCTTGCCTTCAAAACCAAGTATTATGAATACGATTAAATTATGAAGAGATACCAAACAAATCAAAGAGGATCTAATCCAATCCAACCCAATATAATGCATAAATCCACTTCAAGAAAGGAACAAATGCAGGAAAAATGCCTGTTACTCGTCCAGTGCAGCAAGTGCTATGACGATTGAACCGATTCAATACACCTCCTACCACTCAGCCAAACCTATAGCACAGTTATCAAAATGCACTAAACATCAATCAGTGGTCACTTTGAGCGAAGTCACAGTAAAAATTCAGTCTACTGGAGAAATCCAGTTGAAATGGAGTGGGTCAGAGAAACCATAGAAACCAATTTGTCCCGGAAGAAAGACAGGGAAGAGATACCAGTAGCGAAGAACCACGTCCACACCACTGCGTCATGTGATGCATATGTGGGTTTTGCTAACATATCCCGGTTGATCAGGTATAGACGGCTATCTATGAATCTATGCGAATGAATGCAAAGGCTGACCTTTTGAACCCATTCTTCGCAGCTCACTCCACTGCAGACGTCTTGAACAAGCTGTTGCAGCAGAAAGCGCAAGGATGCTGACATTGAGTCCTTGATTGCCGCAAGCCAAGCATCTGCTCCTCCAGTCACAGGAACCTAGCAACCGAGTCAACCACGACTTAACAAAGTATCCAAAACACAGTCAAGGCCAGGTAAGGTAAGGTAAAGTAGGAAAAACACAAAACCAGGGTAGCATAAAGTGGATAGAACTTGACCACATGGGAACAGGATAGGGAAGGGTAGGGTGAGGCAGAATATAGCTGTGTGGGAATAGTACAGAGTAGGGTAAGCTGATGTAAGGTTGCAGAGAAGTACGTTGTTCGTCATTCAGCATCACTGAAAGATGGTATTGCCTCGTTAGTCATGATGGTATCTACCTCTTTTATTAAGTTGAGGTAATCTCCATCCTGACTCATGAGAGAAACAGCAACCACTTCTTGAGCTTTTGAAACATCAGTACTTCCGTCACTACCAACAGTTTCAACGTCATCACCATCGTCGTCATTGTCGCAATCTTCTTCTCTCTCACGCATTTCCAGATGAAAGTCCTTGACGGCACTGAAGAAGGACCTGATCAAAGAACAAAGACACATCTTCCACCAGCACTAAACACAGATCCAATGGATGAAATGACCATCAAAGGCAAATGAGTAGAAATGACAAGATTAATAAACCAAGCCTAGAGAGCTCAAACAGACTGTGCTAAGATTGATTGCAGCCTGAATTCTCCAGATCTTGAATGAACCCACCTATTTAAATTAAGATAACAAACTGTGATTTCATAATGAAGCAACCATCAAGTTGCACCATTTCACGGATTGGGCCTCCTACCTAGAATAGCCTCCCTCTCAACCTGTGCGGCATTCTGATGAAGCCAACAGATTTCACCAACACTTGAAAACTGTTCTCTTTTTCCAGGCCTTAGCTAGGGTATACAATTTCAAGGGGTGCTATATAAATACTCTCAATGACTGACTGAATGAATGAATCGATACTGGCCTTGAACTGAATGTCTCTAGATCTGAAACACAGCCTCAGTGCTTAGAGACGAGGTTCTTAAAAACCACTCTATAAATATTTCACACACAAATACATATACAATAACAGCACTACAGAAGTCTTCAAAAATGCTCCACGTGTGAACCATTTTTCTCTGGTTTAGCACTTGACCGATACAATAGATGACAATTTTTTACCAGAGGCAGAAACAATGGACTTTGCTGACCTCAGATGTGGTTTCACGGCTTCCACGTAGTCTGATCCTGCAAGGATTTTCAGGAGGACTTGATCAGAAACAAAGTGAAGCCTTGGAAAGACGGCTCTTCTGCTATCGAGATAAGATGACAACATCTTGAAACAACTCTCCAAGTCTTCAAGCATCTGGTCAAAGTAAGAAGATGTTCCCGCACCTTCCATGAAACAACACTAAACAGAAACAGAGAAAAACAATGCACATGAAAGGAGTTCTATCCTTACAACATCACTTTAATAAATCACTTTATTAATTCAGAAACACTCTAAAGTAATAGACACACAGACACAAACTATTCCAATGTGAGAGATTTACAAACGGCGAATGAGCAGCAGCATAGTTTCTGCACCGGTGGCTAAACAAACCGAAAGATCTGATAACTCCACACGAACCAAGTGAATAATTAATCCTAAAAGAACAAATGGATTGAAAATGTTGACCGGTTTTGACTGGTTTCAGCAGATCCAGTCTACCTTACTTGCCTGCCTAAGACAAAAAAAGTGGATCATAAAATTAGGAATCATAATTGTAAACTCTAAATTTCTAAAGCACTACTTAAATGCTAAGCGCAGGGCACCAGCTTATTCATGAGTGCTGCGTCAAGTCAATGGGGTTGTCCAAAGATATCATGTCTAGAACCAAGTCTGGTTGCCAGAAGACCAGAGAGAGAAGGGGAAGGAGCTGTTAGGGTGGATTGCGTTTAAGCCGAGAGAAATCGGAAGGAACCTGAATGGCGTTCTGTATTTCATAGGCTTTCTTCATCATCCGCTTCCAACTCTGATCGATAGCACGGAACATCTTTGACTCCTGAGGAAGCTCCTGCAAAACCAAGACAGATAAACTCAGAACGCTCAGGTAGTTCTCAAGGGCCTCTGAGGGCACCAAGTGCATTCAGCCTTCATGGTTGCAAGGCTTAAAGTGGATGATGACGATGAAGATGATGAGGCTTGGCAGCTAATGCTACTGCATAAGTATCATGCATAGGTGCTATATAAATATACTGAATAAAATGAACTGAAATGACATTCATTTGCCAATTCAAACATCTGAACTCGAGACTTTGAGCATGGTTAATACACGATGAGGCGCCACAAACTGACTGACCTTTATGATTCCAGGAGTGGCAAAGATGATCTCAAGACTGCACCAGAGCTCCTGAGCCTCGAGCCAGCGATCAAGCACTTCCTGGATGTCCTTGAGCTTCCGAGCCCAGCCGGCAACTTCCTCTCGCAGAGGACCGATGTACCGAGAGGTCAGCATCAGTGCCAGCGTTGCACGTGCATCTTCCAACTGGTCCAAGAGATGCTGAGTCGGCTTCAGAGACAGACAGACATGACCGAGGTTTTTGTGCTCGGCAAACGTCAGCACCTGAACAACGTCAACAAATCCAACACAATTAATATCATTTCTGCTGCTATTTTACGATTATGTGACAAAACATGATCGTCTAACTGCCTGTCTAAATGAATCACTGATCAACTATTCAGCATGATTAACCAGAAAGAATAATAACTTTCTCAAACAATATATCACTTAAAATCATATTACATTACATCTACAAAATCGTTATACTATTATAGGTAAACCCTTCAAAGCCCAGAAGGGTCTCCATGAGGGCAAAATACGGGGGCTGGTTCTTGTCCAATATTTGTAAGGCAGACTTGGAGAACATTACAGAATATTACAGGTTCATTTACACACTTACATTGCATACATTTACACTATTCGTGTAAGCTGAGGAAATGAGAGATAATCAAGGAGAAGCAAAGCAAGAGGCAGTTTCCACAGTAACCTGCTCAGTCCATTCATCTTCTGTAGAGTGGAGTCTTGTTTCGAGTTCCAGTTCATGTCGAGCGCTTCTGCAAATCTCGTTGATCTGTTCGCTGTGCCTGACAAAGACCACGAGACAATGAATGCAGAAACAAAGGCACAGGACGACGTTCAGAAATTACATCATGGCAACTGAGTGATTGAGCGATTTATTGAATCGTCAACAACAATTAATAAAAGCCAATCTGAATATCTTTACAAACGAAATAAATAATCTACTGTTAATATGTCAATAGAACAAACCTATAGGGTGATTAGACCAGTTTAATTCAGACTTCTACCTGTATATGATGACGATGATGATGACAATGACGATGAACTTGTGCTCAGAAACATATGTGCAGCAAACTGAAGAGGGAAAGACCATAAATAGTCAACCCAACCTGCTCCTCTTCCTTCCTAAAGCTTCTCCTCCCTTCTATCACCTCATCCTTAAAGCTTTGAAGTCACTCTGTGCCCATAGCTATTCCACCCCTCTGGAATGAACAACAAAATATCTGCCCCATCTCACGAACTCACCAACACTTCACCTCATGCAATGTCTGTGCAGGTCTTTTGCTCAAACTGAAAACACCCCTCTACCACAAATCCTGCTTCTTCCTCTTACCCTTATCTTTCTCGCCATTCCAATTCCGAGCACCATCCACCATGGCCGTCAGACTGTCTGCTTCCAGCCTGTCGAATTTGTTTTTCCTAAGCGCCTGTGAATAAGAAGGCTCCTGTGACTTAGCTTTCTTTGGGTGCTGTAGAAATCTCAACTTTATGATTACAATTACATGACTTTGAGAAAGAATGTCCTACTTGATGAGTTCAATGTCAAGAACATCAGCCAACTTAAAGACGTTGGCCTCCAACTGGAACGAACTTCCCGTCAGCCGCATCACCTTCATCCAGTGGCGACTACGAATTTCCTGGAAAACAAAAAAACGTGTCATTTCTTATTCAAAACTGTAAATTTCCCCTCCTTCTTGTCCTCTCCTCCTACTCATTTTTTCCTCCTTCCCTTTTCCTGCTCCTTGCCCTCCTAACCACCACCACCATCACCACGAATGACTGCAAATCAACATTTTAAAACTGTACTGTGTGGAAGAAGGTCAAACACTGATGAGGATAAAGATAATCATTAATTAAGATCATAAAATTTATGATTAGATTGGTGATTAACTGGATGGTGAGTGTGACAATCATAAAGTATCGGCAGATGATGTCCGAATGGCAATTCATACCTTGGAGGCAAGTTGTTTGAGAATGGGAAAGACTTGGGTGTATTGCGCGATTGAGTATCTCAGTGCAACATATGACTCCCAGTCCTTGAGTCTGTTTGGAAGACCCTGACATTCCAACCAGTAGCCATTCATCTACAGCAAAAAAAACAAAAAAAAACATTACAGACAATCAGACAACTGTGCACTTTCTTCGCAAAAAATCCCCTGTTGCACCCCGTTCTCCCTCTCCTTCCCTCCACTTTCCCCTTCTCATTCCTTTCCCTCCCCTCTCTGTACCTCTCCCCTGACACTCGTCTCTCCAGCCCTCCCTCTCCCGCATTCTCTGTCCCCAAATCTCCGACTCCACGCAGCTCTTGCTCTCTCTCACTCATTCTCTTGTCTCTGTCTCTCTGTCTCCCTGTCTCTGGCCAAGTGGAAGAACTTACTTTGCATGGATGGAGTCTCCCGTCTAACTGTACTAAATGTACCAATGTGTCTTAGCCTCTTATAAGTATAGGTTTCTAACTACATTTCAAGAGGGCAATGCATTCAGACTCAGTTGTCACCAACAATGTATTACTGACAACATAGGATGTGCATTAATGCAAGCAAATTATTATTATTCTTATTAATAATATTATTATTATTATTAAAAGGTCAGTAAATCCGAATCTGAGGAGCAAAGCAGTTGTGAGTGGACTTGCTCAAGGTCTCTACACAGTAACCGTCTAAGGGGAGGAGGCTCGAACCCATACTCTCCGTGTTACAAGCCGAGCACTCTTTCCAATCGGCTACCATGCCCCTCAATGCACATTCGGATTGTTCATTTTAAAAGACAACAGTAATGTTCTCTGGACAGCAGCCAAAACTCCTGCACAGAGAGAGTTAAGAAAAGCCACGTCTCTTAATTCTATTCTGTGAAAGCAAACGTGAAGTAGCAATTGCCTACGTACCTCTTCTGAAGACTCGTTTAAGTCAATATCAGCCCACAGACTGTCTCGAAAACTTTGATTAAAATCCAGAAACTTCTGGTACAGAGTGTATAGTAAACTCAGCAGCCGCAACTCCTACAAGTAAATAACCACAACCTGATTCTCAAAAACTGTTTCACAGGAAACTTAGGTCTAACAGGAAAATCGGATGCAGCAAACTTAGGAACTTAATCCTCTGAAGATAAAAATTAATTAATCTGCAGAAATTCCACTGACTTCAAACCAGTTTTTTAAGTACTTTTCTGAAAAGTTTTTCCAGTACCAAGCATAGTAGTACGCTGACGTGTATCAAGACTGATGCGATTTTACGATGGTTGTCTTAAAGATTCATTCATATTTATTTAGCAGTTTTGTGTCAATGTGGTGTTATGTGGAGCTTAGCAAACTTTGCAGCCACAAAAAGAGGAAGGGATCATTCACTTCTTGCTTCTTCCTACCTCCCCAGTCCTGTCCAGTTCCGGAAACGGCTTACACGGAATGCTAAACAGTTTCGAGACGGAATCAATCGTCTGGCGCTTTGCTTCATAGACGTCGTATCGTTTCTGGAAATCATCCAAGCGAGATGTGGCTTCCAGAGGGTCAATGCCTGGAATGCTTGGCCCTTGCGAGTCGAACGCATTGCGGAACTGAATCACCTCCACCACAAACATCTAAAACACAAAGAAATCAAAATGAAGAGAACATCATTGTAATGTAATTGCAACACTGATATAGCGCCAGTATTAATGCTAAATAAATCAGGAAATCATCAGACACAGATGATCATGATGATGAATTCTTTCTTTATCATGTAGAACCAGTACTCTAGGTGGAAAAATGGAAAACATACATTTCCAGATTTGAAATGTACTGCAGTGCATGACTTTAAAAATTTGTTGGCTTGATCGAAGTAACATGTAAATTATATTTTTGAATATTGCTTAAAGACAGCTAGGTACTGGAAGATTTATGCAGCTCCTTTAAGAACCTATCCTAGGTGCTGGCGGTCTGACAGATCTAACAGTTGGGACTTGATATTTGCCTACAGACTTTTAACAGTATTTAGTAGGCAGTACCTAAGCCCAGCCCAAATACTAACCTTGGTCCAACCTTGACCCAGCCCAGAAACCAACTTTGATCCAACCAAGGTACCAACCTTGACACAACCCAGATACTTACCCTTGACCAGCCCAGAAACGACCTTGATCCAACCATGACACCAACCTTGACACAACCCAGAAACTTAACTTGACCCAGCCCAGAAACTTACCTTGACCCAGCCCAGAAACCGACCTTGATCCAAGCAAGATACTGACCTTGACCTGCTTGTCGAGCTCTTGTTCGTAGATTCCTCGCTTCTCCCTGATCAACTCCATGTAGACTCTTTCAGCCACAGCCAGCAGCTCCTGCCAGTTGTCTCTCAGCCGCTGAACTTCTTCATCACAACTTCGAGACAGCCTCGGCTCAAAAATTCTGTCAGCATCACAGTCATCACCATCCATCAACAAAGACACTAACGACACTAAAGACATTATCAACAATTATCACCAGTTTCATCAACATACGCATTTAGAAATCATCATAATCATCATCATCATCATCACCACCACCACCACCAACACCACCTGCCTCTCTGCCACTGTTGTTGACATCTTTGTGCCCTATGACCCAACCTGATTTTCATGTACAACTCCTCAATTGGTCGGTAGACTCCATCTATCTTGTTCTCCATGTCTCGAACTTCTTCAAGTAGGTTAAGTGTGTCGTTGAGCTGGTCAAGGGTAACAACGTCTTCACATAGTTTTTGATGAACGTTGTTGCGAAACGTAACTTCAACGTCTTTCAATCGCTTTAACAGATAACACATCACAAGATCTCAGTAACATTCGCACAGAATGACCTTCCTACGATTCCTCGCCCAGACAATGGACACACGGCGTGTTAACAACTTACTTACTTCCTACTCTGAAGAAACCTTTGAACAGCAGTACCTAGTAAAAGCTGCTTCTGTTTTCAATCTGTCTTTACATTTATTCAGCAAATTCATGCAAAAAGATGGATCAAAAGATCAACTGGACACAATGCAAACATCCAGTGAAGTTGGACTAACATACTTTAGTCTGGTGAATTTCAGCAGAAGAATAAACAACTAACAGAATGAAGTAATCGCCATTCAAAAGTTATTAATATAAGTTGACAGTTCAGAAATTTTCAAGTAACCAAGAGGTGAGAGGCACCTGAAAAGCAGTTTTAGAAACTGTTTTGCAACTTATGAGCAATGTACAACCAGAGGACACTTCTTATATTCTTAGACATAATTCCTAATAAAAACTTCAAATTCCATTTATTAATTATCAGAAACTTGTTAAGAGTCGCCAGACAACGGATCTGGTTAACTAAATGAACTATTTATCCACAAATCAAGTACGAACCTTGGCCTCTTCCATAAGAACCGAAGCATACAGGTTCTTCCAAGCGACTGCAAATCCAATAAGTGTTTCCTTGAGAGGGTGAGTGACAAGGTAGATGGAGCCACAGTGCAGCACAGGTGGCAGCACTGTCACCTGGTTCTCAATCGCTAAGAGGCGTTCCACCTCTCGGACGATGACGTACGTTTCGCGGTTCAATTGGATGAATTCCCTGAAGTTGCCAATCACGTCATCCTTCCACAGAAACTCATAGATGCTGAAATTCTTCAGAAGGTTACGAAGAGCCGGTCGAAGATCTGTCAAGCAGAGGAGTGACTCATCAACCGTCATCACTGTCATCTTTATTCATCATCATCATTGTCATCTTTATCATTATCTTTAGGACTGTCATCGTCATCATCACAGCCAGTTTTTTGGCAATATCCTAATTAATATCATCAGGTCTATCCACTAATAAATTTTGTTCAATCATCATTGAATACATCTGGTAGGCCATTCATTCCAGCTGTCTTAGACCCAGATAGCTCAACATCCTGCTCATCTCTCCTTTTTCTTCCACCTCTATCCCATCATCCCTCACTCCATGCTGCACTCCATCCACCCATCCACCATTCATCCACCAGACGTCAAGTGAGAGAAACAAGAAACAAGTTACCTTCTGCGATGGCACCAATCTCTTCCAGGTTCTCGCTCACGGTTTCAGTCAGAACCTCTTTTGAACCACTCACCAAACCTGGAAATGAAATCTTTTTCATCATCCACAAATATCACCATCCACACCAAAATATCAGCATATATCAACGCAACCACAAGAACACTGATGTTTCCACGATGTAATTGAGAACAGCCAAAATGTAACAGGAGCTGCTTAACTTTCTGAGTGGCAAAGAACATGAAACAAACTTCATAGAAAATGAAGATGCATATAAACAAATGCAAAACGAAAGGAGAAAACCAGCAGAATAGAAAATGAGCTAAATTATGATACAGCATTATTCAGAGCCTGTTGGAGGACTTGCCTTTGGAAGTGGCAACCATTTCGTTGGCAACACTCATCAGAGAATTCTGTACTTCGTCTAAATCTGGCTCAACTGTGGTTGATGGAAGCCCAAATTTGACCTTCAACTCAAATCTAGAACAGCAGAAACTCTTCTTAAGAATGGAACAAATATTTCTGTTAAGGCTGACCGGCCAAAGATGACACTACGACAAAACTCACTCAGTCAAACATAACGAACATGTCTAAATGTCAGTTTTCCAGGAACTCTCCAATGCATTCCAAATAACTTTGACTTCGGATAAACTGCTTAAATCTGAATTAATTCCACAATAATGCTTCTTAAACTGTAATTAGGAACTTCTATTGCACCCATGTCAAGGAATCAACTTATGGCTTCATAAAAGGAGCTATATAAATGTTCCAATATTTACATATGCAAACACATGAGTGGCTGACCTAAAAGGTCGTCAGTGCCTTTGAAAGGCTCTCAATAAGCACAGTTAATATCAAGATATAAACAAAGTCCATAGTGGCCTAGTAAGCTATATCAGTAAGTGCATACGCCAAGGAGCCTCGGTGCGTGAGGATCCAGGTTCACGTCCCGGTCATGGCTTATTTCAGAGATTTAAATCTCAGGCTAGTACGGTTCGTGCAAGGGAACCTTAAATGGCATGGCATCCATTCAAACGGGCAGCGGTGGTGAAGGATCTCACCCCATAAATTCATTGCAAAAAGAGCAAGGTCGAGGCCATAGGGTCGCTATATAAAACCTATACACTTAAATTTTTAAATTTTTTGCCAATATTTAGAATCTTTGCACTAGCAAAATCCAACCTAAGTTTTCTGTTGCTGCCTGCATCATCTGCTGACGAAGGGCATAGAGATATCTCACTGGCTCCATCTGTTGACAGCTGACTGGCTTCTCGGATGATGGCCGACAGAGTCCGACCCTCTGGAATAATGCGACTTTCACAAGAGTCAGCCAGCAGACGCAATGAAGTCACAGTCGAACAGATGATTGCATCATCAATGTCTTTTCGGTAAAAGTCTGCGTACAAAAAATAAAAACAAACAAGAATGAGACTTTCAGAAAATAAATGCAATTATGGCAGCAGAAAAATGAAGAAAGGTGGACTGAATGAACCAAATGGACTGAATGAACCAAGCGGACTGAATGAATACAGCGAACCAAATGAACTCAGTGAAGCAAATGAACCAAGTGGACTGTATGAACTCAGTGGACTGATTGACTGAACGAGTGCAATGCAATGAGTGAACCCAATCGAATAACTCGTGTTCTCACTCACCCAGAAGTATCGCCACCTGTTGGCTGAGAATCTTCATCAGCGACTGACGTTCCCCATCACGACTTCCAGCCGTCTAAATTACCAACAAGAAGTAATCATTTTCATTTGTTGAAGTAACACAATTTTATGTGAAGCAGCATCTGAAAAGCGTGCAGTACAACAAAACCCGGTGGTACATAATGGCAAATCCACAGTCATGGAATGGTGGGTCGGTCGGTGGGTGTACAGATGGATGGATCAGTGGGCGGGTGCATAGATGGATGGTTGGATGGATGGATGAAAAACAGTGAGAGCTGACCTTTTCATTGAGTAGACTGATGCCTTCATTGACAGCCGTGACAATACATGACAGATGATTTTTCAAAACATCCGCCTGTTCAAGAATAGACTTCTTCATTGCTTCTGCAAAACTTCTCGGAGGCTGAAACAGATTGATCATCGAGTTTAATGAATCCCATGTCATCAGACGAACAGCTGATTCAAAGGCCAATAAATGCTACTAAGGCAATCATCCATTTAGCGTCAAGGGTGTGGCCACAATGACCCCCTGCTAATTCAGCTGAAGATATTCTGCTTAACTTCCATCCAGTCAAATGAACTCCGACTCACATTTCTGTGTGACTCTGCACGCATTAAAAAGTTTCATAATAATATGTACTGTATGAATTACAAAGTCAGTTTCTGTGCTCCACATAAAACTTACAATTAAATTATTCAGTTATATTAAAAATTTATGTTTAAAGTTTTCACCACTTAGTATTTATTATATCCAATCTAAACGAACCTATTCTAATGACTTGTATAAAACTGCTAACATAACTCACGAGGCATTGTTTGATGATTATTACATCAAGTGAAGATGCAGTTAATAATCACAGTTGATTGGAGAAACTCCAGTGAAGTCCGACATATCACAGAAACATTAACATTGAAAGTTCCCAGCACAATTTCTACTTTTATCTCAGGTTAAAAACATGAAATAATGAAAAAGGTTAGTGAGCTTTGCACTGGACTGACCCAAGGATGTGAAACTGGCAGAGAGCGGTCAAAGAGAACAGTCTCACGAATTGCGTCAATCGAAAAATGAATCTGACTGATGATGAGGTCGTTGACCTTTTCCACTAAGTCCTTCAGACGCTTTATTCCAGAATTGATTTGGTGAAGAAAAACATCTACAATTCATAAACATCTACAGCATAAAGTTTTCCTACAGATAACTCCTCCTTTTATCTCCTCCTTCATCTAGTTCTCTTTCTTCTATTCATTCTTCTCTTCTGCCCTCTCTGATTTCTCTTCCTCCTTCTCCTCTGCCTTCTCTGCTGCTACCACTTCCTCCTTCTTCTCCTACTCGTCTTACATCATATCCTTTGCTGTGATTTTTCTTGCCTTTGTTTCATGACAGATAAGTCATTCACAGTAGTCTTAGTTTTCTCCTTTTTTACTCTATTTAATTATTTAACTATTTCATTTATTTGACCTCCATAAAATTTATGCTCATCAACATATTAAGTTTTCTTCCTTTTAGTTAATTTAAATAATTCATTCATATCAGCTAGTCGATAAATAAAAAGTCGATAAATAAAAAGGAAATCAGCTACTCAATCAAGCTGTCCAAATTGCCTGTCAATCAAGCTGTTAATCAAAAATTCAATAAAGCTGTTAACAAATCCATCAATAAAGCTGTCAATCAACCCGTCAATCAAGTAGTCAGGCAGTGTTGTGTATTTCTGCCTCACCTATATTGGTGCTATTCCACGCGAACTTGTTGAGGCCAGGCAGGAAGTTTTGGTAGGCTTCTCTGACGTGTCCTTCGAATAAAACGCGAACTGAAGGCTGGATGGAGTCACAAACCGATTTGAAGTCCATGATGCACTGAACCAACTGATCGCGATAGCGTTTAAATCGTGATTCCTACAACATCACGTCATTCCCAGTCAAGCGTTGCTGATCCACTGGCAACAACAGAAGTTATTTGAACCATCCTAAGAACCCAACAACACCGCAACTCTTGCAATCTCTGCACAGGATTTTACTCAAAACTGAAAAACAATCCTTTTCTATAAATCCTGTCCTCATTTCTCCTCTTCCTCTTCTATCTTGCAGCTCCAATTCCAAACACCATCTACCATAGCCATCTGACCGCCTGCCTGCCTGCCTGCCTGACCCTTGGATCATGATCTAGAACCAAATCTGACCCTTCCTGCCTATCGATTTTGTTCAGGCCTAGCGCCCGTGAATGAGCTGGTTCCTGCGATTTAGCTATCTTTGGGCGCTGTAGAAATCTTGAGTTTACAACTTACAATTACAATTACATAATGCTATCAGCCATCATACCTGATGCTGCTGATAGAGCTAAAGTCTACCTGTTTCAGCATCTGATAAGCAGAATCTGGTAGATCGATTTGCAATCTCTGCAGCCACCTGGTTTCATGAATCAACTCTAAAACTCTGAAGAAAGTTTAAACACAGTAATTAGCATTGTATAATTTGACAGGAAGAATATCATCAGACAGCAGCTTTTCAGTTGCACAGATACGTCCTAATGATACGACAGCTCCTTTAAATGCCAAATCACAGCAATTTCAACCAAATCAAAGATAAAATTAGCGCACCAACAAATAACTCATAGAAAATTGAACGAAAAAGTGACAGAAATTTAAATCATCTAAGGATGATTGAAGAAGCAATTTTTGTAATGCAGTTTTGTTCGTTTACAAAGCAAAGTCAGGACGATTTGTATAACCTGAACTAAATTTCATTTGCATTTATTAATAAATACTAAATAAATATATGTATTATTTAAACATTTTATTCATTAAATGTTGCCAAGTGAGCATCCTCAATACCTGCTGTCCTCATTAACGAGGAGTTCCCGTGAATCGCGGTGGATGATGAAAAGAGGAAGTTTAAGTCCTTCGAGAGCCTGGTCCACATTCTGCTTCCATTGAGACGTCCACAGGCCTTCATACGTTGCCAGCACCTTGCCCAGCTGGTTGTACCGTTTCACCACGCGTCCATATTCCCGCATTCCAGAGACTGCTTTGCAGATGCGGAAAACCTTCATCGGTTCCTCAATCCTTCTCAGCAGCTGCCTGGCCCAGCCTATGGCACCACCCACTTGGGGGGCATTCCACGCCAGTGGAGGATGCTCCTAGCAGGTCAGACAACAGTCTCAAAATAACTCAAAGTAAAGCCAAAGATGAAGAAAAAATAAAAATAACCCCATCATCATCACTGTCATCATCATGACCACAACCTCCAGAATATATTTTTATCGTGACTATAGCCCCAATCAGATGCTTAAAATCAAAATCAAACTGTGACCATACTGTGATATTGGTGTAAACACAGTTCAACCCTGATATTCCATATATATGTTACATCAAACTGCCACTTGGTCCATTCAGTCTCGCTGTGTCCCTTCCTGCTACGTCATAACCTACCTTTTCCTTCTCGTAGGTTTTACACAGCTGTTCCAATTCCTCTTCGTACCAAAGAAAAACAGATTGGTATTTACGGGTGACTGTTCTAGAAAATGCTGAGCGATTCTGCACTGGAGCGAAGCTAAAAGACATCAAACAATAACAAGTAAGAAACAGTGTTCAACCTAAAAGCCTCGTGAGGTAGAAACCAGCAAACGATCGCACAACAACAAACTTTTAAAAGAAACTTTTATTAATTTTTCAAGAAGTGGAAATATTCACAAATTTAATAATCGAGGACCATGAAAAGGCAGGACTACTGACAATTTGGTCATTTTTATTTAAATGAAAAGAATATATTTGCTCAACAGCAAACAGTTTGGCCAACCAAAGCTGTGAAGTCCAGCTATGCAGTTCAGCCTATTTACGCAATGGACTATTGACAGATGCAAGGCCGCATGCCAAACACAAGATCTTTGTATGTATCTGGTTACTTATATAGCACCTTTTAAGAAACTTCTTTCAAAGACTCTGAAACATGGCTGTCCAACAGAGCTCAGAGGTTCAACTTAACACTGAAAATGTTTCTGGCAGAAAAGTATGCATTCTCAGAGGGAGATGACTTGAAATTCTGCAGATTTCCTTAAATTCAAGAAAAACATTTTGTTTGGTCACCTTGTGAGAATGTGGAGAGCATCCAGTATTGGTACAGACTTTACTACGACCGCATTCAAATACGCTATGAGAAACGTCTCCAGGTCACTGACCTCTGCTGCAAACTCGGTCATCAACTGACCAAACTGACCATTTCCCTACAGCCAACAACAAACCACACCTACTGAAATCACTTCCAGCATCAATCATTAATTCCACACAAAACAAAGAAGTCTGAAATTTATGGCTAATATATTTAGTTCTAGCTAGCACCAGAAAATACTCTACGCGTTGCAATACAGTCTTTGCTCGCCAGCATGCAAAAATATGATTCGCATTTTGCCAACAGTTGCAAATCAAAAAACCTATTTATGCTAGTGTAAATTCTGATTAAAATGGATTGCTCTTCAATGCTGCACAAGTAGTTGTTCAATTATTACATGCTATTCTCAACACTTAATTATTGATGATTTTATTTAGATGAGAATATCGATTAATAGAAGCGGAAAATGTTCATACCATATTGAGTAACATCTGGATGTTGAGCTCATTTCTAAGTAAAGCTTCCAGTCTCATCAAACAAGCAGAGAAGATATCTGAAATGCGCGGTCCATCATCGAGATCTTGATTCTCCAGATAATGCTTTCCTACAACACAGATGTTGTTCATCTCAGTTGTTCATAGACACTTAATCGTAATCGTAAATGTAAACTCAAGATGTCTACAGCGCCCAATGAAAGCCAAGTCGTGTGAACCGGCTTCTTCACCGGTGCTCGGTGAAAACAAAATCGACAAGCGAGAAGGGTTCGGTTCCAGGTCAAGATCCAAGAGTCAGGCAGGCAGACATTCATCTGGCTACAGTGGGTGGTGTTTGGAACTGGATCTGCAGGATACATAAGGGGAAAAGAGGATTTTCTTTTCAGCATTTACTTTCATCTAAAGTCAGCTTTAGTGAATGATGTAACTGCAAAATGTACAGCAAAACATTTCAGTCTGACTGCAAATGTCTGAAATGCAGGACAATGACCTCGGCCTTCTCTTTGACTTTGCAAACAAATGAAGCTTCATAAAAAGTCAGACCTACTCAGAACTTTAATGTCAGCTCTTGATGGTCCTTTACAAAGCGGGTCAGCGTAGTCATTCTGTGTAGTTTCCCTGCTCCTCTGGCTTTTGCCAACATCTGACTTCTCTGTATTCTCATCATCCTCGTGAATGTTCTGCAGGTCACCAGTGTCACCTGGAAGACAAGTTGAACGGCTTTCTGCTGTCAGGTAGACAAAACAATTTAAATTAACACAGATCAGACCCAACTTACATGAACCTTATGCCCTGTAACCCAACTTCTGGCTTTCCTGACCCACTGCATTTCAGCTGGACGACTTCTCCAGTGGAATACAATTTTTCCTACAGTTTTGCTTGTAATGACCAATGATTGATGCCTTGTGCATTTTGATAACGAAATATCTTTGTTGCATAGTTCACCTGAATGATTGGGATGTCTTTGGTGGTCCGTGAACTCTGACACTGATACGATATCCTCCATTCGCGGTCTTGGAAAGACGCCGACATCTTTTGACATTCTACAATTCAGTATAACACAATTTCACAAAATACCATACGTTAGTTTTTAAGAATAATATTCTAAGATAAGGTCAGGTCAGTTACCATCAGGTCATGTAAGGTCAGCTAAAGTCAGTTAGCCCAAGGTAGGTTAGCCTGTGGTCAGGTAGAGTAGGGTAGGGTAGAATACGTAAGTTTGGCACTAAGCCATATCTCCTTAGCCAGTCAGAGCCATATCACAGTTAAGGAAATTCTACCAGTTCAACGATAAATGAAATATTTACCTGTGGAATTGTGAGACAGCATTAACTGCATCAATAGTCTTCTGGAAACATCCACACAGTTGATTGACAGCTGCCAAAATAGTTTCGTCATCACCAAGAGCGACGCCTGGTGAGTCAAAGTCCGTTCGTTGCGTTGTGGAACCAAAATTCAGACTAGCAACACTCACTGTATCACTTGTCTTTGATTCATTCATCACCTTTGACCTGTTTCCAAGAAAATCACCAAAGAACCAACTAGCATCAACTCTTCCTTGACTTATCTGTTTTTATTATTATTATTATTTCTGCATTTATTAAGCGCCACTACCTAAAATCCAAGTATCAATCGATGGTGTTAAGCAACTGTGAGTTAAGAATTTGCTCAAGGTCCCTACACAGTAATCATCTAAGAGAAGGAGGTTCGAACTCAAACTCTTCACATTGTAAGTCAAGCACTCTATCAAATCGGCTATCCTGTTCAGTCAAGTGCAGCAAGATATTCATCAAAAGAACTCATAGCTTAAGCACCCATCTGAACTCGGTCTTAAACAAAGCCAATCATTTTGGCCCTTCTGTAAAGGGTTGACTAGAAGGAGTAAACAAACCTCAAATGTGGCTCCCAACGTGTGACATTAAACCCGTCTTAATTAGAATTTCTAAAGTTGAAGCATAACTTTTAGTTGTAAAATAGATGCAATTTCAAGTATTCTTTGAAGTGTGAAGATTTTCCACCTCTTGAATAGAGATGTTATGATGCTCTTTCCCACACTATTCCCTATGCAAAATTGAAAATGAATACTACACTGCTAGAGAACATATTGAACATGTGTGCTAGTCAGAGGCACCAGTAGCTGAAAAACTGCAAAGGTCCTAGAATGAGGAGCTACCTGCACCTGAAAATCTTTCTAGACTGAACAACATCAGACGCAAACGCATTTTCTAAGAGTATCAACCCAACAACCGAATGCGATGTCCATCTAGACGTACACATTCATCTGGGTTCCGCTGGTCATGTTAAGTCCACTGCCGACCGACGTCAGAAGTGACATGTTGCGAGACGAGAGCAGGTGTTCGCGAACAGATCTGATCAGGTCATGGTAGTAACTCTGGAGGGAGAGACAAGATCTCAAGCGAGAAAGCAAACCGTCATCCACGGCTTCTATCCTCGTCTTCTTCTGCTGTGTTCGTCCAACCCTCACCTTAAACAGAATGATGACAGTGTTCGGTGATCTCCAAACTCCTTCATAAAAATCCAACTTAATCTAAATTAAAACGAGAACACAAGCAGATCGATGAACCTCACAAATACATTTTTTATTAAAACAAGTGATTGGGCTTTTCCGAGGCCGTGTTTGAAGAGCCTTTTGGCATCTAATCAGCAGGCTGAAAGTGCTCACATTTTTAAAAAACAATTGGAATTCTATCTATAATATTTTATGAAACTCTTAGTACCTGTACTTGGATTGTAAACTGACATCATAAATCACTCAAACAAGTGGCTCACTGATTACAATGCCATGTAAATTGTGGTCATTACAATTACAATTGTCATCAATACAACTACAATTACAATTTTGTACACAGTACCTTCAAGAGGTACTTAAGAGTGCTACATAACTCAGTAATTACATTACAAACTGTTTCCATCACAATAAGAAACCAGGCTCTTAAACAGAGTTACATGTAAAATTATGACAAGCAATGTGAGACGAGTTCAAAACCTTAGTTTTCTCCGTGAGGGTATTCGGCTGGAATCTCTCTTGACCAACAGGCAAAGATTCGTCTTTCCGGTTGACTGCTTCCTGCCACAACTGCTGCCACAGTTGATCACCAGACGTTGGACCAATCAGACCGTCCTCAACGTAATCCTTGCACACCTGGACCAACTGATTTGTCACCTGCAATCACCAATATTAAACTACAAGACGACTGTAAATTACACCAAAACTAACAACTGCACCGTCCCCTACAGCAGCCACGAGAGTCAAGTATCTGCCTAGAAGCAAAACTGCATCTGTATGTGATAATAGTAGATGGTTACCTTGACGAAGACGATGCCCAGGTAGCCCTGCCTGGCATAAAAACGCGACACAGAATCACTGTCCTTCAGCGCCTTCACCAGACCAGGCAGCACTGTTGTCATGACAACCACCGGAGTGGCACCACCATACAGCTGTTCCATGTTCCGCTCCAGCGATTCTAGAAATCGCACTTTATCCTTCGTCTCATTCAGTGCATCTGTCAAACTACACAAATTCCAAGTCCATGTCATTCACTTGGAAATCAGGAATATGGACGGCACTCAAGAAACAACGTATGAACCCAAGAAATGGCATTAAGCCCTAACTCATCCAGTTTTAAGTGACACAAACACTAAATTTAGATTCAATAAATAACTAATAAAACCTAAGTAATTAGGTATTGTTTATTAAATTTGTTGGTGATGAATGAAAAACCATAAGAACTGACCTGAGGTCAATCTGCTTCCATTTCTTCATTAGTTTCGATTTGGCCATCATCATTACTGCCATGACTGACTTGCACTCTCTGACCTTGAGCTGCTCGGTTATGCTCGTGAGCAGACGCAGTCGTCTTCTCTGGCGACTCAGTTCGCTCAGTGGACCAGCGTACGGATCAACAAACCTTGCAACAAACAACAAACAGACCAATCAATAACCCAGTCTGTAGTAACGTAATTGCAGATTTATGTATCGTACTATGTCCAAAACTGCAATTGTAATGAAGACAATTTATATGGCATCGTAATTAGTGAGCTACTTTCTGGGGGAATTTAAAATGTCAATTTTCAATTCAAGTACTAAGAGTTTCATAATCGACAGAATTTCAATTGCTTTAAAATGTAAATGGTTTACAGCTCAGAAACATCATACTTTAGTACTTCTATTTGTTCATCTCAGAATACAACTGAATTTCAGTTCATTAATAAATATCGAATGTGTAGCATAGAGTTGGGAATGGACTAGACCAGATGTGATGAGCTTAGATAATATAACAACTCTTCAACAATCCAGGGTGGATTAAGACAAACATTATAAATATCGCATCCCATCCCAGCGTTCCAATCAGTGAAGCAAAACTTCATAGCAGCAACTAACCGGTCATTTGGCATATCGGCAAAAACGTTTTCAATGGCAACAATCCAGCTGCTCATGATCTCTTCATAATCTTTGATCATTTGTTGATCAGATTCATTGATTTTGTATTTGAAGTCGGGATTCAGCGATGGATCTGGTAATCTTAACGTCTGGAGAAAAGGACATTGCAACACACAGAGCCGTATAAGTATGATGCCTCAAAGTCAAAGATCTTCAATAGCTGGTCAATAAATTGTTCATGAAATCCTGTTAAATCTGATTGAAACCAGACAAAATAATGGACATGGTTAGTCTAAGGATTAGGGTTACAATCACATATCTTTCTTATCAGAATGGTTTGAACCCAAGACTGTTTGACTGTCTTCCTGGTCCGTTGATGCCTGAATGCTAACCCATAAGCTACGAATCAGTATATAAAAGCACTTAGATACCTACATGTTCCTACTCCAGAAAGCGTCTATCAAAAGTAAGGTCACAAAACAGTAGTCAGAAAACACGTTAATTGTCTGGCAATACAGCAAAGCCACTGTGGCCTAGAGCCAGACAACCGAGCGATCTCCTAAACAAAAGTGTCTACCAGCAGGAGACCATGAATTTCCTTCAACATATAAAAGCCAAACACACTATTATTATTATTATCATTGTCATTATTATTAGTTCTGCATTTATTAAGCACCACTATCTAATGACTACGCTTCAATCGATGGCACTGAGCAATTGTAAGCGAAGGACTTGCTCAAGGCCCCTACATAGTAACAGTCTCTGGGGAGGAGGCTCAAACCCATACTCTATGAGTTACAAGTCAAGGGCTCTAACCAGTTGGCTAACCGTGCCTCACACTAATGTCTGCTGTTAGCAGACCTTAATTTTAAGATCATGTAGGGCTGTAGTATGATTTTGAAGTAATTCTCTACAGCTAATAATATCGAATACGGACCAGAGGTTTGACTTGGCCAGATACAAAGCCTGTATCAGGCGTCAGGGTGTTAGCTGACTTTCGCAACTGCTGCAGGAGTGCTGCTTGACTCTCTGGGCTACGACCGTTCCTCTGAACCTTCATAATTGGCACGTAGACCTCTGACAACAGAAACTGTAGATTCTCGACGACGTTTCCTTTGAGTAAACCACAGTGAATGTCCTCATCGATCGAGTTCATCTCCACTTCACTCCCAACCGTCGGGCGAAAGAAGAAGAGTATCGCTGCATCCTCCAAACGGACGTTTTTCAGTTCGCTCAGGGACCCGATCATTCCCAGTCGACTGGCATCTTTGTTACCGGAAGTCGTGGTTCTGTAGATGAACAGACGCTGTGGTCCGCCTGGGCCGTAGAACTGCGAAACCATTTCCAAATTATCCAATTCGCCGATAAATTCCCCAACGCCGTCGTTGGATGTGACATTTTCGGAGATTCGTAGGTTCTCCCTGATCTTGCTAACCATCCACCAATGTCGCTCATCCATGATAACATGGAAAACTTTTTAAACTTTTATCGATTTACTGCAAATCAATGCAAAATTTCATCGTGCACCTGGTCGTCAATAGCAACCGAAGCATACGCGCGTAGACTGCTCAATCCGCCATTTTTATTCATTATTATATAGCGTAAATTTTTTCGTTTTTTTGCGTTAAAACGTTATAAGAATTTTCATTTTATACCGACGATAGTGGATTGAAAGACATATATGAAGATGTCAAAATTACGCGTGGTTTCCGGACTGAGGTATTCATTATCTTATTCATCTACACGACAATAAATGTACACGTTTTTCTATAGCGACTGTAATTGTAATCGTAATTTTGAGATATTTATAGCATCCAAATACTGCCAAGTCGCGGAACCAGCTTATTCACAGGCACTTAGTCAAAACAAAATCAATAGTCAGGTAAGGTCAGATTCGGTTCCAGGTCAAGATCCTAAAGGCAGGCAAGCAGACAGTTAAATAACTGTCGAAGATAGGAACCTCACCCTACCTGTCTATCGATTTTGTCGTGAAAGAGCGTTTGTGAATAAGCTTGTTCCCACAACTTAGGTTTTTCCGCGTTGTAGAAATCTTAAGTTTACGATTACGATTAAGATGACGTTCAGAGGGAACCAGCGTCGCATATTACAGTCACGTGACGTCGAGAGAGAGATCATCATGTGAGCGCAAGTGATCGAAGTAAACTAAGCTTCGATCTCTCGGTCTTTCATACAGATCGATTGCTATTGTAGATATTGTTCATGTTTCTTACGATCAGAGAAACGACAGATTTCTGTTGACATACGCGTATGCAGTCACAGATTTATTGTACAGCTCAATATTAACGCTTTAGAAGGTAAACATGACTGCAGTGGGTCGGTCGAGGGATGTTCAGATCAGAGGATATCATGTTTTGTTCCTTCTTAAGTTGCTGTTACGGAGAATTTTTCTAGAAACCTTAAAACTTCGTGACTGAAATTCATAATAGCCTCAAATCTTAGCTTTTGGAAGTCCTACGTTAACTCGTTTAAAGTGATCTGTCGATTGTACGGTTTGTACCTAAGGATCGCTTGAAAGCGTCATTTATCCAGATGTCCCTGTCATTCACCGAATGCAGGCAGAGTTCCGGTATCACGTGAAGCAATTGTTTACCTTCACAGAAGTTTGTTGTGTAAAAAGTTGCATGAACTTTCAGTTGCTGTCTTGTTTTAAGCTCCTAGTGAAGCCACTTTCGTTTTTCCGTTAATCCTTGAACGCCGGAGCTAGGTTACCAGACCACAGAAATTCGCTTAACTAACGAAAAGGACAAGTTTTACTGACAAATGTTGCAAACGGACACTTTTCGTGTTCTCTGTTTTTGTTTGGGCTTTCATAGTTAATTTCCAACTCAAAAGGTCACTGCATGTGATTAACCTGCAGTACTCTGCTAAGTGTACTAAGCATTTAATTTCCTCTGCTTCTCAGTAAAATGACAGAAGTAACCCAGAAGAAATTTGCATCCTATCAGTTTTTTTCCAGTAGTACATTTTCTAGCACATCATTTTACAAAATTTACAAAGAAACTACAGACATGGCTACTTTTCAGCCAATTTTTGAGACCATAAATGTGAATTTATGAATGGTTAGGAATCGTCGTGATCTGGTGATTGAAAAATATTCCTTAATTAGATTACTGGATGGAATTTGTGTTAAGCAGAATAATCCAACTGAGTCAAGATTCTGACGATGGAAGACGAAGCTCCCGTTGTGAAGGTTGAGGAGCTGATTCGATGGGGAAGTACATTTGTACCCGAATACAATCAAATGCAAGATGCCCCGAATGCACGACGATCACCATTTCCTTTCAATCAAGACATCAACCTCAAGATTACTTACTGGCAAGTACAGTTAATGTTGGCTCAGAGAATCAGTTAAGTTTGAGATCAGTGTGAATATTATGTCTTTCATGATTTCATCTTAGTTGGGTCAATTGGTATTTTACGTTTTTTATATAATGTAATTGCAAAAATTATAGATAAAAGCTTTTCTGACTGTCATTGATCAGGAAGTTGTCTGTGCCTTTCTTGTGGAATGGTTTTTGGTCATCAATAGTCAACTTCAAAATTCCGGCTAAACGCACACAGTAGGTTTTACTCAAATGGGCCTTTTGTGCTCTGTTGGGTTGTGAGCAGAAGGCCCTGTTGTTTGCAGATTTGTGCCAAGATGTAGTCACCCCTCCCTTTCTGTCTTGTGGACTGACCTCGATGTTGACCTGATTGTGGCTTGGCTTTGGTGGATCATCGGTTGATGCCTTGTACGTTAGACACCAGCATTAGAAGTTGCTAATTGTTCTGTCAGTTGTCCTTTTGAGACCAGTCTGACTGGATTTTTTTTTGCTGATTGCAGGAACGGCGACATAACGTTGCTGAATGCTCATGCGATCGTTTGCTGTAACAACGAATCCCTGACCGACAACGACCCAGTGACGGCTGGTACAATATTGCGAGCAGGGCCTGAGCTGAGACGGGAAATGACCAACGAAATCAAAAGTGCTTAAACTCTGTCTGTCTTTACCAAATCTTTCTGAGATAATAATGCAACAAAAACTGCGTAAGAACTAGAATGCACATGCTGTGGGTTTAATCTATTAATGTGTTAGATGTCTAAACAGATTTTGCCATTTTTTTCTGCATAATCCTTTCTGGAACTAGATGTCTTATTTGAGATATATTTATGTCGTTGCACTATTTCTATTCATTGGCCAGAAGCATCACTCAGTTAAGACGCTGTGCTATTAATGGACTCATAAATAAGAGCAAAAAGCAGAGTTTTCTGTTTACAAAGAAACCTTAGAATCCTTGCAAAGAAGAGCAGCAGTGACTCCGTGGAACAAGAGATTTTCTATCCATTTAAAGTTGATATCTCACTGTTTCTTTGAACTACTAATCGGTTCTGTTTGTTAGCGTGCCGCACTGGTGACGCGAAGATTAGCAAAGGCTACAGCCTGGCTGCCAGACACGTGATTCACGCAGTTGGCCCACGTTACAACATAAAATACAAAACAGCTGCAGAAAATGCACTTTTCAACGCTTACAGGAACACTCTGCTTCTTCTTAGGTCTGTGTTCGATATCAGCGACTGTTGTGTTTTAAGATTAACTGACTCTTTTAATTTTATTACAACTGACAGAAGCACTGCTGTTTACTTTCTGCCTCTTTTGTCAGTCCTTTTCGTATTACTGGTGGACAGTGACTAACTGTAATGCTAATTAGCAACTTCTATAGTGCTGGTGTCTGATGCACGAGGCATTGACTGATGGCGCACCAAAACCAAACTGTAGTCTGGTCAGTATCTAGAAAGTCAGTCAACTGAGACATAATTGAAGTTAGTATTGGTAGAGCTATGGTGAAACACAGTTGTCATTTCACCGGGTTTAGGAATAAACAAACGTTTGCTAAAACCTTTTGGTCAACTGAGCTGTTATGTCTCTTTTTCCATTTACTTTGCACATATAATTTCTGTGAATTTGTTTTTGAAATTTGTTGTAAGGTAGCAGATGGGCGGTTGTTCCAATCATTTGGACAGATGCAACATTTTGCATTTTCTGTGGTTGTGTTTTGTGACGTCTTTGTAGAGAAAGAAATCTGTCAACTCTTGGCCTTAGGTGCATTCACACGAGCAGACGAGGATATCCAGCTCTGGAAGGAGCCCACATTGCTCTCCGTAAGACAGCTGGACATTCTCACACTCAGACACACACGTGTGCCCACACACACACCTTTTATCAAAGTCAAAGGGAAAATCGATATATTTGACCATTTGAATGTTTGCTGATATTTAAAAGTTCATATTATGAATAAGACATTTATAAACAATAATTTATGAATTCACTTAAAAACCATGGATATATATATATGTATACAGTATGCATAATGATATGCAAGGACTGTGTGTATTGTCATGATTGTGAATTTGATTATTCTAAGCTTTGCTGATTAGTTGAAAGTGACTAATCTTGGGTTATGACAGGAACATCAGCTGTTGTTTGTTTTGCTTAGGGACTGTGCGTCGGTTTCTTGAGAAATACGGAGAGAATATCGATCTGATCGTGTTTGTTGTGACCGGCATTGACCGGGTGAGTGGTCAACGATTCAATCAATCAAAGCGATCAATCAATCTTCGTGATTCCTTATTACTCATCAGAATGAAAAGAGATATAACTGAATTGAATGGAGGATTTTTCATAGCTATTTCAAATGTTTCTGCTGCTTCTCCTCTGTCTTTTTGATCTGTTCTCAGTTGCTGTTGTCCATCTTATCGGTTTGCATTCTGGCTTTCTAGCAGGATTTAAATTACCATCAGTTGATGCCTTGTGCTTTATGATGACAGCACAAGGTATGGTAGCCAAATGGACAGAGCGTTCAGCTTATTCCCCTTCTTCCTCTTATCTCCCTTACCGCTCCAATCCCAAACATCACCCACCGTAGCTGCCACACTGTTTCTCTGCCTGACTTTTGGATCTTGACCTTGAACCGAACCCTTTTTGCCTATCCATTTTGTTTTGACTGAGCACCTGTGAATAGGCCAGTTCCCATGACGTGCTTTTCATGGGGCACTGTAGAAATCTTGGGATTACGATTACGAGGGTATGTGTTAAATCCTCATCTGAGACGGTTACTGTTTGGGAACCTCGAGCAAGTCCTTCACTCAGAATTGCTCGGTGCCATCGATTGATGCTTAGTCATTAAATAGTGGCGTTTAATAAATGCAGAAATAACAATAACCTTAAAAGTCATTAGTTCGGTTTGTGCTGGGTGCAGTCAACCCCCTTCAGAGTTTATGATTAATAAATTGTGGTTCCAGGAAGCTTACAACTCACTTCTGCCGCTCTATTTCCCGCGAAGTCCCTCGGAGGAACTCTATGCGGCACACCGAATCCCCGTTGATGTAGGCAATGAAGACGGGGAACCAGTAATAGCCGAAAGGAAGATCCGCATCTCGGCTAATCCATCCAAGGAAACTGTTGGTAAGAAGTCAGCTGTTGCCTTCGTCTGAGCAAAGTGATCAGAGAAATGCTTACTCGTTTGAGACATGGCGTCACATGCAGCATATTTTGTCTGTTAACTGTTGGTTATCTTCTTTCGGGCTTAGATCAAACCGCATTCATCTGTTGATTTTATCAGAGATTAATTTTGTCACAAGTTTATACTTGTGGTTTGGTTACATTTCACAGTAGCAGCCCTCTTGATATGTGCTACTGCTATAGAATAATATCAGTATTTTTGACAAGAGTTGTTACTCAGGAAGCTTCTGTCATTTCAGGAACTGTCTCATTTAAAAGCGATCATTCTTAGGTTTGATACGAGACCGATGACTTTCGCTAAAAAATTCGTTGTCATGTTGCCTTTGATCTGTAAGTCTTGTAGATGTTGTGTTGTCGACTCAAAACCTGTGTTTCCAGTTTCATATTTTAATGAACTAGAATGGTTGTCTTTAGTTTGTTGCTAAGGAACTTGTTAAATTCAGTTGTGCTGGATTGAAATTTTCCTTTTTTTGCAGGCAAGGAGGAGATTGCTGATGACGATGACGACTACGATGAGGAAGAGATGAAAGAGATTCTTGGTACGTCTCTGTCAGTTGGTGCACATGCTTTTTCCAAAATGGAAGAGAATGTCGACAAGCAGAGAATTATGAAGAGCAAGTCAGCCGTGACAGTTTCGGCTACAGAGGAGGAGCAGAAAGTCATGTGAGAACATCAGTTCCTCAGTTGTTTCTGTTGAGTTTATGGAGGCACTCGTATCAAAGATAACGGCCTCTGAGATTACATACGGTTCAACACCGTGTGATCTGTGTCAATTTCAAATGATGAGCCCAGGATTTGAACCCATGTTAAAGGGATGGAAAGCCAACATGTGTCAGTTGGCCATTCATACCACCTCAAAGCCTGGAATGTCCTTTATCGCGGAAAATTGGAACTTTAAAGATTCAACTCATCTCAAGCATTCAGTTATGGAAAGCCATTTGATTGTTATTCAGTTTAAAAACTTCTAATTTGGAAAGTGATGGTAAATTATTTGTTTTCTTTAAATCAAATTTTGATTCTTTTGCAACTGGTTGTGCAATTGCTGAATAGTTATGTATTTGTTTTTGGATTTTAAGTTTTCTCTAGAGATTTGGTTGTGGATCATTCATTTGTTTTCTACTTTGGCAGCTACGAGCGTTTCCTCAAAAGGGCAAAAGACGAGAATTTTTCCGAACTGTCAAGTCGGCGATTTCTGTATCATTCGGGCTTTGACAAAAACAACCGCCCTGTCGTTGTCTTCATCGCCAACAATTATCCAACCCAGCAGCTAACAACACAGAAGGTCTGTTGAATTTTGTACATTTTTATATGGTGACCTACTTCAGGCTTTTAGTCTTTTCTATGAGTTTTGGGCTGGAATTGGACTAACATACATATCTTAAACACAGTTTCTCTTCTGGCTCTCACTCAAACAGATTACATGGTGCCAGCGCTTGGAACAAACTCCCAAAAGACCGCCGCCAATTAGCACATTGTCTTTGCTCCCTGTCGATACGAACACTCCTCTGCTCGCCCTTGCACCTGCAGGTTTTCACTCAAGACCGAAAACCGAACTCTTCAAGCTATACTATCCTGCTCCTGCTCTTGCACTATCTCGTGACTGCTGTAACCAACGATTTCCACTGTAACACTATGCTGCCTTCTTGGCTTGACCCCTGGATTCTGACCTGCACCAAAACTGACAAAACAGCTGACTGAAAGAAGAGAAAATAGTATCAGTATCTGCCACAGATACAGATACAGCAACAAATACAGAAACAGAAGCTGTAGAATATTGCGTCTATATACATATGGGTGTGTATGTGTGATTCATAAGTAATTTGTGACTGTTTGTGTGTGTGTATATGTTGTTTGTTTTGTGTAGGCGCTTTTGTTCTTCATTCATCAGATGGATTCGATTGTACAGAATAAATACGTGTTTGTCTACATTCATACATTGGCCAAAAGTGATTCACATCCATCCAGCGACTGCCTCAGGCGTCTCTTTCAAATCGTCGATTCAAGGTACGTCTTCTTCGTCCATTTGGTATCTTACTATTGTTGGCGTCTTAGAATTGTCCTCTCAGCATACCCTGACTTCTGGTTCTTCTGGCCGATCAGATTTCATTCAGGTGTCTCAAATGGATTACAATTTTTGACCACGGTGTCAGTTGAAACAACCATCAATTGATACCTTGCTCATTTTGATAATGGCGTTTTAGAAGTCATTAGAATTGAGTAGATGATGTGTCTTGGAATGGTGGCCAAATAGGGTTGAAGGATCTGTCTCTTCTTGTTGCCTCCTTTGGCTGTTGAGAACCACTTCTAATCTAACGTGGTGATCTGACATCTTTATCAATATGTGTAATATCATTCACTAATTGTTGATCATTTTAGTTTTGCTGGAAATGAAAAATTGCTGCTTTTGCACATCTGCTGTTAGACCGGAATCTTTTTGTAAATTTCGAACTCCCATTTATTTTAAGACTGGACTATTTATGGGAGCTTGTGAGCTGTTGATAATTTTCCTGGACAGTATGAATTGTACTCTGTTGATTTATGAGAATGTGAATCTTTTGCAGGTACCTGAATAACCTTGAATCTATGTACATGGTGCATGCAGGCATTTGGTCAAAGGTGAGCCTACGAATAGAGGTGGTTCAACTCATCTCTTTCTTTCTGTTCTAAAAGATGTAGACAAGATGTTTATTAAATTGTATAGCACTTCGTCAATGGACATGGTGTATTCTGTGTCTGCTTGCTGTCTATGTAACATTGTTTTCTATTTTTACCATGCTGAAATCTAGTGATCACTGGTTCGAGTTGCTCAGGAGACTTCTTGTGTTGAATTGGGCAAGTTGTTCAGTATGTTTGGCACGGTCCGTCCAAGGCATAATTTTATGATTGGCAATCATGAGCTCAAGATTTCTACAGCACCCAGCAAAAGCTAAGTTATGGGAACCAACTGATTCACAGGCGCTCAGTCAAAACAGAATTGATAGGCAAGAATGGTGCAGTTCCAAGTCAAGATCCAAGAGTCAGGCAGGCATGGAGACAGTGATTCAGCTGAGATGCTGTGGTCCATGGACTTTGGGATTTTAAGGAGTGGCAGCAATCAGCTCTTCTGCTTCCCAGTTAAGGATCTGGGAGACTTCTGTATCTTCCAAGTCCAGGCTTAATGTTTGTTGTCAGTTAAATCAGCTGTGAGTCATACATTTTCTAGGCTCTGTTCTTGAGCGTTTGCTGATGACCATAGCAAACATAAGATGCTAGAAAAGCAGAGACTACAGTAGAATGTCATAAGCCGTTCCTAATCGACTCGTTGATTGTATTTGGTTTTCAGTTTTCCTTCTGGTGGTTCAGTACGTTTAATTCTCCCGACTTGAAATCAAAGATTGAGTATCTGCCAGGCGTAGAATACTTGTTTGCACGTATTCCTCCGGATCAAATTGATCTTCCAACTTTTGTCATGGATTATGACTACCAGGTAAAGTGCTTCCGCCTAATCAAAACACGTACATATATAAACAATTCTTAGTGTATCGATTTCAGAACTCTGCCATTCATATAAAATTAGCAGTTGAGATTAACTTGATATGATTCAGTTGCAGGCTTTTAGGATCGGCTTCTTAATTCTGTTTTGACTTGACAATCTAATCTAATCTGATCTAACGGCTTCTGTAGTGCCGTTTTATCATAGTGCACAAGGCATCAGTCGATGGTTGCTTTTTCTGTGGAGTCGTTCGTTGATATGGTGCAGCAACTTTACTGACCTGGGATGTTGTCTTTGATTCATCAGTAGAAAGCTTATATGGATGTTATGGTATTCAGTGTCTGTTAGATGAGGGAAGTTATGGTTATTTCAGCTAATCGGCGTGGACTGTTTAACAGATTCATACCTGATTTTCTGTTTCAGGCAAATGGCATACGCTATTACAATTCTACTGACGATGGCCTCTGACCTGACCTCAATCTTTCCAGCTGTTGTAGGTGCCCTCTGACCTGACCTCAATCTTTCCAGCTGTTGTAGGTGCTTAGTGGATGAACGTTTAAACGATGTTGTCGAGATATGTTGTGACTTACCAGAACGAGTTGTATTTTGTGTGTTCTTGTCTGAACTGGAATTCTCACACAAGCGTATTTTATCGACTCCAAGTGTTTATACGTCATTTGCTACGAGCATTCGTTCTTCCTTTCCAAGTCCTACTTCTCGTGGTTTCTTCTGCGTGACTTTCTGTTGGTTTGTCTGTCTCATTCGTTTTCTCACTCTTTATCTCTCTCTCATTCATCGGACATCTAGCGACGTCGCCTACAATTCCTTGCTCAATTAATGGGCATTTGACTTGTTAACAAATGCATTACTTACTTCCTTACTTCTTCCAAGTGCCTCAGATTTTTTAGTTTTCACCATTTAGTTGCATGTGTATTCTCTGCGTTCCAATTACACAAACTTCTGTCCCTCTAGTTCTGCTTTCTGTCTTGTCCAGTTTTCCAGTCTGTAAATGTGAAGCAGTTTCATGACTAGACGCCATCTGTTGTTTTGCCAAACTATGACCATCAGCTTCTCTACATGAAGACGTTGTTTAACATCTTCAGTTTTGATGTTAAGAAGATGAGCTGTTGCTGTTTTATCTGTGTTTTGTAACGTAAACGTACAAAAGATTTTATACAGTGCATTTCATGTTTCATGTACTTTTAACATTTTTTTCTTATATGATTCTGGAAATGTGTTGGCGCTTATGAATATTCATCAGCTGTTAACTATGGATGCTTTTTAATTGGACTGTGTTCCCGAGTGACTGTGAGGGACTGACAGTGAAGGCTTTCTCAAGTTATGCAACACTCAATTGAATCTAATCTAATCTTAGTGGAGACAAATAATGGGAGTCAGTGCAGAGTGAAGATAGTGCAGACAAAGTTGTCTTTCTGAGAGAACTTAGGATCATTTAGCCTAACGAGAAATGCCTTTGAGACATTCTAAAAAGGCTTCATATGCGTAGCAGAAGGGAACCCATAAATATCTCGTACATTTTGACTCATAATGGGTTTATGGTTGGACGAGGATCATCATGTAGAAAGGTGAATCAAGGAGATCAACCTCTTAGAAGGTCAACTATTTAGGAAACTGATCCCCAGGTTTCTTTGGGATTTGCTGTTGCACCAGCTCTGGTTGACTTGGATCATAAGAATTAAGAGTCTGTTACAATCCTGTTCCCAAAAATTTCTAAGTTCAGAGTGCAGCATCTGACATGAACTACTGTGTTACTTCTGAACTGTGAAGGCACCTAGAACAGGTTCTGTGAGGAGATTTTTCGATCTCTGTCATTTGTCCCTGACCTTTTACTGACCTTTTCCAGCATGAAACGGCCATTTCTTATGACGTTCTCTTTTGGCCAAGATTTTACTGTTCTTTGCTTTTGTATAGACAGTTACATGCACAGTTTCTGTCTTTTGCTTAGCTTCTGCAAAATTTTTATGAATATTTATGATATTAGACTGTTTTAGTTTGTGTTTCTATGTGTAGCAGGCCTGTTTGACCTTGAGATGAGTGGGTTCGAAGCCCAGTGTCTAACACGATTTGGGTAATTCCTTTGGAGCCCTCCAACATCACAAGAACTGTCATTCAGTTGTTGGACGGCAATTACTCTGTGAATGTGAATACATGTTACGTTGATTGAATGATGATATGTGATCGTGTCTGAACATAAAGTACGAGGTTCCGTGCAGTATTTTGAAAGACATTTCCAGTTCGTTGGCGAACCGATGACTCGTAGGCTGTCCGTTTGGTTGTCTGAAAGTTGTTTCTCAATAGTTTGTGATTGCATTTTTGTCAGTCGATGTTTTTTGCAAATCAGAAACCTTTGATTGAGTCAGGTCTCGTTAGGGTTGAATTCTAAGAATGTTGCAGCATTCTTCTGTGTGCCAGTATCACTGTGCAATTTGTTAGGGGTTTTGGAATTTGCTGCTTTCATAATATGTTGAAAGTAAACATGTTGAATTATTATTTAAAAGTTCTAACAAACTGCGTGCGCTTTGTCTCTGGCAAATACATATACACTGTACATAGGTATTTGAACTTGGTTTTGGTGTCATCTGTTGCGAAACGTTGAGTTTGCCATGGGGCAGAGTTACTGCCATACGCCATATGGGGCAAGACCTATATTTGAAAAGTAGTCTATATTCAACTGAAGCTGGAATGAGCCAGCAGAGTAATTTTCCCCTTCCAATATGATTCCATCCCAGTTCATGGTTTAGTAGAAGCCATACGGACATATATTTTACATGAAGTATAACAAAACTCGTGTAACTGCGCCAGTGATGGTTACTTGGACACTGCCCCAACAGCTCTCTCTCTCTCTTTCTCTCTCTTTTCTCTCTCTCTCTCTCTCTCTCTCTCTCTCTCTCTCTCTCTCTCTCTCTCTCTCTCTCTCTCTCGCTCTCTCTCTCTCTCTGTGATCTTCTGTGGTTCTTGATTCTTGACATAGCATCTTGGGACAACCTCACTGACCTGACGCAGCGCTCGTGGATAAGCTGGTACCCTGCGATTAGCTTTTAAGTAGCGCTTTTAAAGTGTCGAAGTTTACGATTACTGCAGCGTCGATGTCTAGAAATTCCGTGAGGAATTCACGCCTCTGGTGCCCTCTCGAGGCGCAATGCGGCGCTGCATCCATCCGCTGTTATGCGTCAGCGGCCTCCGTAGATCTGTGGCTTATGGTCCCCAGACGTCAATATATGCGGTGCAGCAGGAAAGGCGAGCAGACAGCCATCTAGCGGTTGCCTTAACTGGAGGGCGTTGGCCTGGCGACGCATGGATCAATGATTATTGGCGCCATCCTGTCTCGGTTCTGATCGGCTGCGATGGAAGGCCTTCAGCCAGGCTAGAAAATTATAATGCGCAGTATTAGGATTATTATTGTTTTCGTCAGTACATAGAAGGCTGTTTGACTGTCGTAGGATTTCATACAGGCGGCTGGCTCTCTGTACGGTTCAGGAATATTCCGTTGACTGCGGGTAAGCAGGCTTTGAATCGCATTAGGTCTCAAGAAATTTAGGACAACGGTTTAATGGTGAAGGCTCTGCATGATTTGCTTGGCTAGAAGTCCTCTTATTAATCCTGCGAAATCATTGCCAAACACCACCTACCGTAGGCGTCGGCCTGCTGGATCGTGACATGGAATATCCTACCTGCCTATCGATTTGTTTTGACTGAGCACCCGTGAATAAGATGGTTCACTCGACTTAGCTTTCGTTGGGCGCTGTATGAGTCTCGAGTTTACGACTTACGATGTTTACATCATGACTTAAGATTTATATATCGGAGGCCTATAAGTTTGCACATAGGATCCTCTGAGTCATATTGTCTTGAGCTATAGCGTACATAATTGTGTTATTTATCCAGGGTCAGTAACCGCGTTTGGTGTACGGAGTATCTCGTCTGTCTTTGCTTGATCTCGTCGTTATCTAGGCCTACAGTAACGCCAGTTCTCGTTCTGCTGCCATTTCCTACGAATTTATGGAAAATCGGAACCAGTCATTCCCCAGTCAGTCATGTATCGTGATTGTGACGGAGTCTCTGGCCAGGTATCTTATGGTTTCCTGCTAATCTCTTACGAATCATACGGCTGATAGCATATGCTTCTGCCTGAAGCATACTCAGAAGCCAACCGACTGTCACTACATGGTGCACGGAACCTCAAATGGGTTTGCGCCCGAATGGGCAGCGGCGGTGATTGAAGGATCTCACCTGATAAATTCGTTTATAATGAGCCGATTCGAGACAACGCTAGACATTCATGTGCATTAGTAAATACATACTACATATTGTAATATCGTGGGTTTTGTGTTGCTTTACTTTGATTATACGCACTAATACCTGCTCGTCTAGAAAGACAGTTAATTCTAAACGTTCATACATGCATATTATCACTTCCGCTTCCGTTCCATAGTTGTTTGATTGTCAGCACGTAACGTTTGTAGAGCAGCTTCGTAAGCATACTTACGTACGTACGTACGTGCATATGAACAGATATTCATAGATGCTTAATAAATTACACTTATGGAAAGTATTATTACTATGTGTATGTTCTGTTTGCACCAAATTCTTTCATCTACAGCCGTACTTGAGATTTTAGTTTGTTCAATTAATAGACTGGCTAATTGCAGCAGCTATTCGTGTCCATGAGTTCATCTGCTGGCCTTAAAGAGGAGGAGGTTGTGGAGGGAGCGGAAGGTCACGGGGTCATACTTACGGTCATCGAGGCGCCAGAGAATAGCTCGTATGACATTCCACAGGTGGCGCCAGCGTTGGCTCCGCAAGAGGTGGAACGTCTGCTTCAGCAGCAGCTCAACTCCAGCACTCAGACATCCAGCTCAGAGGTAGAACTCAACTATCATCCATCTTATCTAAATAATAATAATAATAATAATAATAATAATAATTAGGATTTAGGGCGCCATCTTACTCAAACTTCTGAAGATCGTATGCTTTTCATTTTCTCCAGACATTTTTTTAAATCCTGAGGATCATGTCTACCGCTGGTAAAATAATCATAATCATAATTATAATGTCTTCTATTTAAAGCGATCACACAATGGAAACTTAGTAGTTTGTGTGCGTGCGTGTGTGTGTTTGTCGTAGTATGACAGTCTGGCGGATATGTTGGGCAGTCGGGAGCAGCGGATCGTTCCAATGATGACGAGTTCTTGGCTGGAGAACGTGAATAAATATTCGGAGTTGGAAGGAGACTCGGCCATCTTCGCTTCGCAGGATTCGCTCGAAGTGCTCAACTGGAACACGCACGACTGCGGACGACCAGGAAGTCCGCTGCGGTTCGACCACGAAGAAATACTACGCATCGACGATCAAGATGTAAGTCTATCAACAGACGTGCGACGAAATATACTCAGGCAACAGGCAGAGAAAGAGTGTGTGCTAGAGAGGGGAAGAGAGACAGACAGACAGACAGACGGGCAGACAGACAGAGACAGAGAGAGGATGTGGGAGGGAGAGAAGAAAGGGAGAATGTCTGTAAGAGACAGAAAGAGGGAGGAAAGAATGGAGAGAGGGAGCAGAGTGGCATGAGGTCAAAATTCGGACCTCCTTACGACTGAGTACTTTCGTCTCCTGTTGTACCTTTACAACTGGGGGGGGTCAATAGTTAAGCTTTGTTCTGCATGGGGTTAATTGGTGGGGAGCAGAGGACAGTGGAGGAGACTTTCCATTTTCCCTTGCATATATCTTGTTTGGCAGAAGACATTTATCTGAGATTTTACGACAGCGCTGCAGCTGCTGATTCTGTCTTTGCAACTGATTTCTGCTTTGTTTGTTGTGTTTCGTGCGCAAAGGAGGAACGCGACAGCGGAAGAGGAGAAAGCCTCAGCCCTACGAGGCCTCTTGATGCTGATCTTGGAGGACGCGCCAACTGGGTAAATATCGGCCATCTTCAATTCTTCGTTCCATTCCGCTGAGAACTGGAGCATAGGTCAATGGAAAAAAATCGAAATACCGAAAAAGCAGATTCTCCTAAAAGGCGCTAAATTTAAATTATTAAAATATTATTTAGAAATTAATTTCCACTACGATCCAGCTGCGGATTCGTAACCTCGAGTTAGGGTGTCGATCTGTGATAGAGTCGAGAAATAAGCAGGTGACGAAGGAAAGAGGCAGTCAGTCCGTCAAGTTCCGCAAGAGCGTTCGAACATTTAAATCGGCCACTCTGACATTCTACAACACTCAAATACCATCTGATTGGCGTAATGCTCCGGACACCGACTGACTCCAGTCCAACTCTGTCGATTGATAATCATGGAAACAATTGGAATACAGGAGGCTTACATCACATTGCATTGTAACACATAAATAGATTTACACATAAATAGATTTTTATGTAATGTATGTATGTATATGACTATTTATATAGCGCTTTTTTTGGCGCTAAACATGGTTGTCTGACAGATCCAAATAGGTGCGACTTAAGATGTTTCCTCAGATGTCTGTGTCGGAACAGAGAGTGTGCAGTAGTTTAGCCGTAGGGAGGGACGGCCCAGCTGCACGAGATTCTGATGCAAGGGATCGATTGACTGTTCTGCTTCTCTTGTTGACAGCGGTTGAAGTATTCGGAGCTGGACATCGGACGGCTGCGCGGTGAGTTCGAACAGGAGTTCGAGGCAAAGCTACAGGCGCGAACTGGGTGCAGGTGCGCCGCCGAGCGGAAGAGGGATGCGGAGGAGGGGAGAGTGGAGGAGAGATGCTGTGATTGGCGCCGACAGTGCAGTCGATTGATGGAAGAGAAACAACGGCTGACGGAGCAGATCACACGACTCCAGAAATCGCACGAAGAAATGAAGTCTGTCGATCGACTCTAATATTTATGTAAACGTGTGATTTTACGTTGACGCAGCGTTGATCTGACGACTCAACAAAGTTTGGACCGGTCCCAGAGAGTCTACGGGGCACTTGATGTATGACTGTTAATGAGGCAGGCTCGGGCCAGTCCAGAAGCTCCTGATTCGTCACTTCTACGCTGCGTCAACGTAAAATCACGCTCGCAATTTATATTACGAGTGCGAACACAAGCGCAATAATAAGTAATATTCGCTGATAGAAATCCGTGGAACAGTTCTGTATGTGTGAAACTGTCTAACAGAGAGGAAGACGATCAGTGCTTCATCAATTCGTAGTAGTTTCCGATTGTGTCGAGAGGGGGATATAGCTATTGAAGTTAGCTTGCGTAGCCTAGTAGGCCTACTACTAGTCTAAAAGCACCTATGTGGATACATACGTTGTTCTCATTTGCTAAACTGCAATCGCGAATCTTAAGCTGGATACGAAGCACACGTATGAAATGATACAATATGTGTTTGGTTAGTCTGTTGAATTAAGAAGTTTATGGGCGGACACATAAGAAACTTGGCCGCTGTGTCTTAGAAGTCTTTGGTGCTGTGTTAAAACAGCGATGATTCGCTGTTGTTGCCTGGTTACAGGGGTGTCATAGCAGAATACGAAAGTACAATACAGAAGCTGATTGGTACGTAAATATTAATCGATTCGACACGGATCAATCACTAAATCAGCCGTCCACTCCCTCTGAACAATTTCTCAGTTCAATGCCAAGTTGTTTCTGTTGTATAGCAAGATAAGATAGCTTCGACTAGGAGTTTGGCCTTTTTCATCGGTGTATTGGATTTCATTTGACTTAAATCGATTAAACGCATGTATCGTAGGCCTAATTATGTAAGTAAATGGCTTGTTTAAAAGGAATGTTTTATGAACAGGATTTTTTTGATGAACTAGTTATGTTTGGTTTCTTTACTTCGTTTCTGCTGTTAGAAGGAAAGGACGGAAAATCTTCAAAATCAAAAGAAGTTTTTACTGATGTGACAAAAGAAAGAGACCAGGTATAATAAGTCGAGCATCTTCATTTGGAATTTTACACCAGTAGGGGATAGACGTACATAGCTATGTTCCTTGTAGATACTTACAGTGGATCTGTTCAAGACTTATAATATCTGAATTCAACTAGACTAACTACTACAGGAGAAGTTTAGAGTAAGTCTGGCCATCCATTGCTGGTCTTAGAGCTCCGCCGCTTCACGGCCTAAACGTTTTGATGCAGGGATCAGCGTTGCCCAAACTGAACACTGAACGGGCGCTGTATTTGGTTTCTTGAGCAGGCTGTTGACGATCTGAGGTCCGTTGAGACTGCCTTCTCAGACCTACACCGACGATACGAAAAGACGAAACAGGCCGTTGATGCATACAAAAAAGTAAGCGAACGACAGTTGGGTATTCTCGTAGTTGTCCAGTCTTTTACGTTGGCGCCAAGAATAAGATGAACGATCTATAAGTCGCGTTGAAACTAGATAAATTCCGACCGAGTCAGCTATGAAATGGGAGTTAAAGATTTCACAGGTGCAGTCAATTCGTGGTCCTTTCTCGAGATGACAGAACGAGAGCGGGAAGGTCAGTAGAGTAACTTCGAAACTCAAATGGACCCTTTTCCCACGTTATCACGCTCTGAGCGGCCCCTTTCAGTTTCGGGCCGGCCTGGGCCCCAACAGTTGCGAGCCCTGCGGTCACAGTTATGCTACTGCATGGGGAAAGCAAAGCATTCCGATATGTAAAGATTACGGGCATGTCAATGACGATAGACTCTCATTTCGAACTTCCGCTAAGTAAACCGTAAATGTTTAAGGACCGCGAGTTCTTCACACACTGACGCCATCAATTAATCTTTGGCAAATAGATAGTGACCGGCGCTATAAAAATGCAGAAATAATAATAATAATGTTGACGTCTTAGATGAATCCAGTTGATTTTAGATCTACCGAGCATCCGAATTCCGAGTAGCTGTAGTGGAACTGTGTAATCAAAGGTGCTACTGTTCTTGGCAGAATGAGGCCGTCTTAAGAAAATGCGTCGAAGACCTTCAGGAAAAGCTCAAGAAACAGGAAGTGAAGTTCAGTGCCCTTGAAGAACAGGCAGAAGATAAAGTCGCAAAGTACGTAACATTCACCTTCGTGATGGAAATAGGCGATGCATAAATATATCACAGTAAGTGCATATAATGATATGTAGACCTACGGACAGCACTGGCATAGTGCTGAACTGATAAATGTACGATATCTACAGAAATGTGTGATTTTGCTTGGATAACAGAGCAAATAAAGAACTTGAAACGATGAAGCGGAGGTCAGATTCTGATGCGACAATTCTGAGTGCTGCGTTGCGAAAGGCAGAAGTCCACATTGAAAGCCTTCAACAGACGATTGAACAAAAGGTATTGTGTCTAAATTTAGACAATGCACCGGCTATCTGCCCAAACTGATAACCACTAGAGAGGTTTCACTGAGCGAACAAGGTGGTCTGTCGGTAACGCGTTGGTCAAGGATCATGCGATTGCGGGTTCGACTCCTTGTAACGACCCGTGGCAAGTTGTTTGCCTCTGTCACCAAGCAGTAGAATTTGGTACCTGCATGAGCTTGGAAGTAAACGGCAAGTCCTGCGACGCACTGGCCCCGTGTCCAGGACCCTGGGATTCGTCCATTGCCGGCTCAAGGGCCTAAGATAAAGAAATGAGGGCCTCCCCTACATTTCTTTTGGGACAAGGTAGCTTTACTTTACTAGGTTTCACTAGAATCCAGTTAGTGGGGTTTGGGGCAAAACTATTTAGTTCTAAAGGGCTATAGGGAGTTTTAAACCTGGGGAGATTTGTTCTTGATATTGAAGAGATTGTGGAAAACATACATCAATATTCCTTCCCTTCCTGATGTAGTTTCGCTTTGATGCGGAGATTGTCTAAACATTTATATAGCGCTACTTCAAGAGAATTTGTTCATAGGCGCTTCCAACGTTAAAAGGAACGGAATTTGACGGTAGAGTTTTGTGATGGATGATTGGCAGATTGGTTAAATTTGCAGGTAAAAGAGAATGAAGAGCTGTCATCGATCTGTGATGAGCTAATCTCGAAAGTTGGTCACAGCAAACATACGTCGTAAGCTAACGATAAAAGCAATTCTCCGCAATAATGACAAACGGAGTATTCCAATCCTTGCCATGATCCGATGCTTGACACTGCGACCTTTGAGCCAGTGCCTTTCAACTACAGCTAAGAGGCAATTCCTCTCAGCCTTAATCCATCTGCGGCTGATTGTCATCTGTGCAAAAAGAAATTTAGCACGAGAGAGAGTTACACCAAAATGGTGCCAATCCAGACACCTGAGGGAGTTTAATAACGGCTTAACCGTTTGTGTACTATTAATTTACCTAGGAAAAATAATTACCCTGAGTAGGGATAAAATTTTACATGTAACGAATATTGTTTTGTTTATTGCATTAACATTTTTAATATACAAAAATAATGTGTATTTATACAACATACAAATTCATCGATTTACTGAAAGTCATTTAAAATCTAAAACCGAGTTGTTCATCTGTTGCAATTCCAATTCCAAACACCATCTGCCGTAGCGGTCTGACTGTCTGCCTGACTCTTAGATCTTGCCATCGAACCGAACCCTTCCTGCCTATCGAGTTTGCTTTGACTGAGTGCTCACACTTTGTTTGCATGTCTCGTCGCTTTTAAGTCCTACCGACAGCGACCACTTTTAGTAGGGATATGAGGAAACGGAAATATATACAATGAACGTTGTGTGATAGAGTATGATCCCTCTGCCGTGGAGGTCGTAGGCCAGTCCTTCGACCTTCATCTGGTAGGAGTGTCTGTTCTGGAGCGGCTTCTGCGTGTATATGATGCCCTTGCCATCTTCCGAACGGATGGCGAATGGTACGTCGCCCGTTTCATGGTCTTTGACGATGGTGAAGGTCGACTTGGCCAGGTGGACGTTATTCTGGTCGAAGACTAGGAGCCGCACAAGATCTTGGTGCGCTTGGATACCACTTGGTAAGGCCACCAGGCGGAATTCGAGGATGTCTTTCTGCTTCTTGCCATCAAGACAAGCCGCGTCCGGTTGGGAACAGTCAATAGTACAATACCTAGAATTAACATAAGCACAGCTAACAGAATGATGTTTAACCTAGATTTAATTTACTTGCAATGTTTATTCTGAATCTGGAGCAGTACACGTGCAAACAACATATACACAGCTAACAGAATTATGTTTAACCTAGATTTAACATATCAGAGCTAAGGGAATGATGTAAGTATCGTAAGTGTGATTTGCATGAGAAATTTATATTTAAGCAAGCATCTATTGTCTTGGCATTTTATAGCGCCTTTTCTCAAGAGCCTTTCAAACGCGCTTATCGCTAGCTTGACAGATGTAGAGTTCTAACACGAGTTCATCTGTTTTCGAACAAGTCTGTTGATAGAAGTGTCCCGCTAACTGAGTATGTGGTATGAACCTCCCTCACCTGACATAGTTCTGCTTCTTCCAATGAAGAGCAGACTCAGCATTGAATATTTCACTAGCAAGAAGCTTTTTAAAACTGACGAAAACTCACAACAAACTGCAATGGTCACCAGAAACCAGCAATTGCTGAATTACTATAATTTGAATCTAGAGACTAATGGAAAAACCAAATTGCATCTGGAGTGGAGATGGAGAAACCGCGTAGTAGTTTAGTATTTAAATGGCAAGTAGTAACATTGATAATTATGATCATTGGTAAGTTACTTGTGGAATCTGACATTTGGTCACTTACCCGTTGTGTGGATCTCGTTCGTATCCATCAGGACATGAGATGTCGACACATTCGAAGTCGCCTCTGCGGTTGAAGCATCTCTTGTCACGGCCACAGTCGACTGCCCTCTCGATGCATTCGTCAATGTCTAAATGAAGGTGATAACAGCAAAATGCAGGTATTCAAAGGCTTCAAGTCAGGTCAGGTCAACGGTCTCAATTACGAACACGCACGCACGCATGCACACACATACCACCTGAAAGTATTCTATTCAAGTGGGTAAGGCTAAAATGAGTTCAATTACTCGGTTAAGTAATGAAATACGAATCAATAATTCGTAAGCCTAATTCTTAAAGAGTTGCTTGATTACTCCTGATTACTCCGTTTCAGTCGCTAAAAATTTCCATTTACACTCAATTTCCCTATAAACATCCACCAAGACAATAAGTGACTTTGAATGGAAATAATCTCAGCTGATATTATATTAACTGAAATATCAGCAGGATCAAGGTAATAATAGAAAAACCTGCGCACACGTACGTACTATGTTCTCATAGAAATAATTGTGCATTAATTAGAATTAAATATCCACATTTATTAAAATGAACAATCACCTGTTCAACTATACTTCTGTATAGGTCAAAAGGTCATTTACCTTGACACGTTCTAGCATTTCCCGTTAGTCTATAACCCTTCGGACAGGTGCAGTGGAAGCTGCCCTCAGTATTGGAACAATTGTGTTGGCACTGGGCGTAGGTCTTACACTCATCGATATCTGTTCAAAGATCAGCGCAACAAAACAGTAATGAGTATCACTAGTAGCGCTAGACAAACGCCCACACTTAACAGAGTTCTGTAATGTATGAAACTATGGCTTGTAGGCTATACGTAGGGGGAGACAAGAAAGTGAGCCAAGATGAAAAACCTAACAGAGGAATCACTTCACCTCATCACGTAATCACACAGTAATTCACAGAAAAAGGGAAACAATACGAACAAAGCTTTTTAATGAAGAAATAGAAATTACAGTTTAGCGAAATAAATAGGTATATTCTTCACCTGCAGAAAGATTCAAAATTGTGGTAACATTACTTTACATCGTGACGAAGCGCAATATTACCGGACATTAAAGAGCAGATGTAATCATAATTGTTATCATTCTCAGACTCTAACGTAACGTAGTTCCATTAAACTGAGTTTATACAATTGTTTCAGGTGGGTTCATTAACTATTATTAATCACACACAGGTAGACTTCATGATGCTGATAAATGAAGACAGTTCAAAGTGAAATGGAAGCTTTACAGGATTGTTTATCCAGGTCTTATCACGTTGTCATACGAATTTTATCAGGTCTTATCAAGCGACCATCGATTGAAGATATGCCTTGTGCATTATTATAGTGGCGCTATATAAGTCACTGGATTAGATTATGAGAATGATCTAAAAACTAAACAGCCTCAAGACAAAACAGGATAGGAACCACAATCAGTTATCAATCACAGAGTGGAAAATCTCAGGAGAATTGAATAGAAAACAGCGGAATCGAATCCCTCAGCTCCAGTGACTTCTATAGCGCCATTTCGAACTCATCCTGAGGCCACAGACCCTTCTTAGGTAGACATACATTTCATATTGGTAGAATGGAAGGGACGTTACAGATGCCAACTCACTGACCAGTGCAGGTTCCGTTGGATGATCTGACATAGCCATTTGGACAAGCGCTGATGCACGAATAGCCACCGTCACTGTTCAAGCATTCCTGGCCATAGAGACAGTCGTGCTGGGACTCCGCACACTCATCCACGTCTGGAAGAAATCAGGCAATCAAACGCTTGAAATGGAAACTGCAATCGCTTCTCTTTCAATGTAGTTTTGTTAAGTGAAAACATCAAGGTTTGGCAACTTCAAATCAACGGACGATGCATGTGAAAACTTCTCTGCTGTTTTACCTCGAACTCGGCGTTCAGCAAAGCACATTAATCTGCGGCAGAAGTGACTTAAGGTCCAGAGTGAGGAGAGAGAAACGGTATTAAGAATCTGAATACAGAATAAGTTACCTAATAATTTATAACAACAATGCTGATGATTGTAATAATAGTTGAATGAAAACTGCAATGGACTTACCAACGCAAGTGAACTGTCCAACGAGACGATACCCCGGCGGGCAAGAGCATTGATAGCCGCCCTTTGTATTGTGACAGATGTGAGTGCATCGGTTAATCCTCTCTTGGCATTCGTTTATATCTGAAATCATTCCCAATCTATCAACGGTATGAGAAACAGCCAAAACGATTCTCATGGAATGGAATGTATACTACAAATAATGCTCGTTGCAGAAGTTACAGACTGCCAAGACCGTATGGGAGTGTTAAGGAGGAAAGGAAGGAGCGAGGGAACAGTGTTTACCTTCACATCGAGATCTTCCAATCAGTCGAAAGCCCTGCTTGCAAGCGCACATGTAGCTGCCGGGTGCATTTATGCATTCCTGTTCACACAGACCCATCTTCTCTGCACACTCGTTGATATCTTCAACACACAATTAAAATCCTTATACAAACACACAGTACATTTGGAAAAGCTATGTCTACTGTCTAAACTCAAAAATAGCTTCATCAAAACAGCTAAATTTTCTCGGAATACTCTTAAGCGTAATCTGATTAGAGCTGAAGAAGTTAAAGCTTTTCATTTTCAATCAGTTGGTATGTTATGGAAGAATGATCGCTTTGCCTGGATACGACTGAGAGAACAATAGAATTCTGTTCAAGGATCTCCAAACCATTTGTTTTAAAGCAGAAAATAAACGGCGTCTTGAAGAACGTTTTAAGGTCAAAATCAAGTCTTGCTAGCTTTTTGTTTCTTAGAAATGCAGAGTCAGATGAAGAAGAAACGCTTACCAACGCAGACGTGACTGAGGATATTCCTGCGATGCCCTGGCTCGCACCTCGGCACACAGCGATACGATCCGACAGTGTTGACACAGTCCTGGCTCTTGTGGCAGGCAGCAATGTTCAACTCACACTCATCAATATCTACAGAAAACAATCACTCCATCAATCAAAGGATTCAGAAACCATTCCTGCAGTTGAATTCTAGATTGGCAAAATGCACCATTCTATTCAGGCACATTGATTTCTCTTGTTTATTTGACTCTGATACATTGATACAGTTTCCAAAAACCCTAGGTCGCACCTGTTTAGATTAACTAGATACCGATAAGTGCAGCGTTTCTGATAGTTCCTTATATTAAGAGTCTTCATACATTCACAGCCGCCTTTGGCTGATGGGTTTGAGTTGAGATAATAACTGACTGAAATCGAGTTGCAAATATCGAGTACTCACCTCGACAGACCCGCCCTTCAGCAGAGAGCGACAGACCAACTGGACAGGAGCACATGAAACTTCCTGGGGTATTCTGACATGCATGTGAGCAAGGACTCAACTGGACGCACTCGTCAACATCTGCACATAGACACTGAAGCATTGAAATCTCGCAATCAAGGACGTGGATCAAAGACGAGCGCAGCATCTTGTAACTAAGTGGGAATGAAACTTCTTAAGTGAAACGAGATATTGATATTTATTATGAGTTTATGAGTGCTTTAAAATTAGTTTGTTTGATTTTGCATTGTGTTAATTTCTCTAATTTTAACGTTTCATTGTAGCTTTATCTTTAACTTTTGTTGTCTCTGTTGCCCAAGTCCCTCTTGCTTATAATAATCTTCTCTGCTTCTTCCTGTTCCTGCTCCAGTTTTGCTGTTTCTTCATCTCTTAAGAGGAGCTCTATAAATATGCTAGCCTGTCGCAATATCATGCTGCTCATTTCCTTCCTTTTTCTTATGGCTCATTTCTCTCCATCTTCTTAAGTGAGATTTCTCTCACTTTCCTGAATGGAATTTCTACAGGAAACTTGGTTGATAGGAGGTTAAGTCGCTTAATGTTAACATAAAAATTAGACAATGGTTGTTAATTAAGAAAAGGAATCTAATGACACCTGGACTGACCTTTGCAGTAAGGTTCACTGGGGTCAAGAGTGAATCCAGATGGACAAAGGTTACTTGGTTCACCTGAGAATAGAAAACAAAGTCGCTTCTAATGAACAATGTTGGCCTCTCTAAACAACTTACTAGATCGACTAAAAACATTATTCTGTCTGTCAGTTCCAGTTCATAAATGCAGTCCATCAATAACAGTGGGACGCAGTCAGGCACATCTTTGGCCTATGTCACCTTGATAATAACGATCTGTGAATGGTAATAACTTGTAATATGGTATTTCGGTCAGAATTACTCAAGAAGTGTGTATACCATACGTTGGTATTTTTAACCTTTGTTACCTGGCCTTGTCTTACATTGTCTTCAACCGTCCTCGAGCCGAGGATTGGCTGCACCTCAAACAATTTTATGCCATCTGCTGCAATAACTGGTCAAACGATAATTCAGTCCACGACTTGATGTGATCATGTCATCTTGGGTCTTCCCCGAGCTCGGAATCCATGATTTATTGTACATGTACCTTGGACGATCTCTTTCTCTAAGCAGTCTCCGCCTTTCGTAGTACATGCCTGAAGTATGGATTAATCCGAGCAGACTTCTTTTACTCCTGCCGTCTCTAGGACCCACTCATCCACTCATTTGTCTTCTTACCTGGCCAGCGACTGATCATAATATGATATTCAGGTCAACGCACCTGAAGAAATTATGTAGATCAAAAGAATTATTGTGGTAAATGAAGACTACCTGTGGCCATGGCGGTAGTCACGACGGTTGTCATTGGTATTAATAAGATCATAGTATGGCATAATGGTATAACTTGGACAGAGTATGATTGAAGAAGTAATATAGTTGATAAGAATTCGTACCTTTGGCCATTGCGCTTGTGGCCTGGTATCCAAGGACCTTCTGACTGATGTCGAGGCTGACGTGGAGATCGGTTACTGCCAGACGCTGGACGAGGTAGGGCATTCGACCAAACTCTGGATTATACGAGGTGGAATGATTCCAGGCGTACGGAAGCACGTGACCATTGACGAGAAACACCCTCGAAGACTGACCGTATATGCTTCCTAATGTATCACACAGGCAATTCACTAATTTCCATCTTGTTTAATTAATACGGATCAGCAGTGAAAGTAAGTTGTTCTATCAAATTTCTCTTGATTCTATCGATACACTTATCGATTTACACTTACGCAGTATTGCAGTGATGTAATGTAGCCACCAGACAAACTGGAATAGATCATACCAGAATAAATCAAAATTGACCAGACTAGACCGACGAGAGCAGGCCGATCAGACCTTATATCTGTCTTCTATCAGGATCAATGGGCCACAGTCCTTAATAATAGAATAGTCTTAAAGATCTATTAAACTGCAGTGCAAATGCGATTGCAAGCAAGAAAGAGAACAATTGGAAAAGGATACTGAAAATGCGGACGAAACACAAAAGATGCATTAGTCGGAATAGTGATAGATATTCTGTCGCCTATGTACCTGGTCCAGTTTGGATGTAATTCTCTTCAAAAGGCATCAGAACGATTTTCGCTCCTTCCGGAAGAGTCGGTATTTCTCCGTTGGCGAAAGTGTCTACCTGTAGGATGCCATCGTTGTCCAATCCTCTTGCATAGTGCACCATCTTCAGCAGCTGACCTGCATCACGCATAAGAATGAAGGCCGCATCAAAGCTCATCAAAAGCTCATCAAAGCTCTTTCTAACGCTCAATTTCCGTACCTAAACCAAACTGCCCAGGAAACGAGGTTCCTCGTTAGGTGGAACCTCATATAGCACCAGTTCACAACAACTCCACAGCAATGTCGACGATGGATGATTGATGGTTGCTGACTATAATTATGATGATGACGATGATGATGATGATGAAGAGGAGGAGGAGGAGGAGGAGGAGGAGGGGAAGATGAAGAGGAGGATGTTGATGGTGGACATATCTCCACTGATCGAGTGCATGGGTTTCCGTGCATTAATTTTGAATCATTTTTCTGATAGTACAAAACTTTTGTCAAATTGGAATGGGTTAGTCAACCTGTTGCAAATTCAACGTGGACTTCAGTGCGGAAGGTTCCTTTGGTGAGAGAATAGCCATTGACTGCTTCATCTGTCTCTGATGCCGTGGTCCAGTAGGTCGGATGCAGGAGAGAGACGAGGTGCTGAAGACGAGTACCTGGTCAGCATCATCAACCGTCCAGATAAGCAAAGAAGCAATTAGATGCAAATTTAATCAAGCATAACTTCTCTGTCTCTGTCACTCTTTTCTATGTCTCTCAAAGAGACAGCTAACTGAAGACGCACCATTTTACATCGGACAGCCACTTCATAAAACGCACCATATAAAAAGATCGATGCTACACAGATTCATTGATTAAAATTTTAAAGAGGTTAACAACGTAGATGATGAACTTCTTCTTCAACTCATCTGTCGCTGCGTATTGAAATTAAGTTGGCTGCATACGAAAGTCTGTGTGTTTGAACTTGTCCGTGGGTTCTTATGGATGTGTGTCTACGTCTGTGTGTGATTTTAAGATACGACGGCGTTAAGTTACTTATGACGGAAGAGATGTTGGTGACGCTGGACGTGACAATGCTTCCTCTGCTTGTCCGATTGATGTTTGTGACGAACTTTGACACTCCGAGGTCAAGGTTGTTGATGTTGCCGACAACGTTTGAAACGGACCTCTGGGGAAAACCAGCTGATAGCAGAGACAAAAACGAAAACCAGTTAGACCTCCAACGTGATCTTGGAGAATCTAATGTAATCTAAAGACTTCTATAGCGCCGATGGGTCAGAGAAAATAGAAGCCAGGTAGGAAAAAGGAAAGGGCCATGCTAAGACAAAATACAGAAGTGGAAAAACATCGTTATTTGTCTGATAGATCTCTATGCATGGAGCTTGTCTTGACTTCAACCATCCTCGAGCCCAGGATTGACTGCATCACAAACAGTTTTGTGCCATCTGCTTCAGTCCCTACATACTCTTGTAATAGCTGGTCGAACGATAATTCAGTCCACGACTTGATGTTATCGATCCATGTCATCGTGGGTCTTCCCGGAGCTCGAGATCCAAGAATTGCGCCTCGGATGAGTTCTTTCTCTAAGCAGTTTCCACTTTTCCCCGAAGTATGAAATCCTCTTTTTTGGAACATGGCGGGCTTCAGAGAAATTCTTAACAAACTGAAATGCTAAAAATTTATATTATCCAACTACTTCAATGACGTCTAGCTTTGGAAATACCTTGACATGGATAAGGATTGCATGTCCTTGTCTCGACTGAGTCACCTGGGCAGGTGCTGCCACCGAACATTGGCTGTCGACAGGTGCGTTGGCGTTCCTGAATGCCACCATCACACGACTTGCTACAGTCCGACCACTTGCTCCATGTATTCCACTCACCATCCACTACCAACCAGTAACATCGATTTGTACACAGCCAACGACCCATGGATTCATCAACTGATTTTAGAATTAGATTGATTCTGAAACAGACCTGCAGACATTTCTCTCCTCCTCCTTCCTACTCTGTCAAGCACTTTTGACTTATTCTGCTCCTTTTCTTCTTACTCTTCCCTAACCCGTCACGTATTTATCACCCCCTTTCCCACATCTGCTTTGTCTACAAACTCTGCTCTAGGCCCGATCTCAAGTCGATTAGACGACCTAGCAGTATAGACTGTCAGTCAGCTGACCTAACCTAAATAGCCATTTAGCCTAACTGATATTGACATTGATCTAACCCAGATGCCATCTGACCAAACCTAGATTAATATTTGACATAACCCAGATGTCATCCTAACTGGGATCGACATTTGAACTAACCCAGATAGACATTTGACCCAATCCAGATGCCGTCTTGAGTTTAATCAATACCTGCACAGTTCTTGGCATTGCAGAGTTCAGTCTCCTGGGCTGGACCGACACACGGTCGACCGATTTTGCTTGGCGTTGGGTCAACGCAAGTCCGAAATCTTCTGCGCTGACCGCCTCCACAGGTGACTGTACAACCGCCCCATTCGGACCACTCCATCCATTCACTGTGCACTGAATACAGACAGTATTGTGTCAGCTAAACACAGAAGCACTGCTCGCCTTTTGCAAAATTTCTTAAAGGCGTTGAAACGCGGATATCATTACGCATAGTGGATACCCATTGGTACCCATACAGGAACCACGCTCTGCCTCTGTGGGTCTGCGATGGGCCCAATTCATATAGCTAAATGAAACCTAACAATCTGGCTAAGAATCTGTGACTTGTTCGTGCTTACTTCGACTGGTTGGAAGAAGTTCCTACTTGTGCACATTTACCTGGATTAACCTGATTAAATTCCAAAGAATACCTGGACAGTCTTCCAGATGACAGTGGTCCGTCTGATGCTCAGGACCAAGGCAGAATCTGCCGCCGTTGGAAGGCGCAGGTGAATCGCAGTTCCTTCTGCGCATGTGTTGTCCTCCTCCGCAGGACAGCGAACAGGTGGTCCACTCTCCCCACGAACCCCACCCTCCGTGTACTTCACAAATAAACACCAACGACAACAGCCTGTCAGTCAAACTCAAACTCTGAGAGGCTCTCGCAACAAAGACGCTACTTAAATGCAGTCACAGAGACTGCATTCAATTAGGCTGAATCCTTAAGGTAACAGGTGAGGCAATTATTCTTTTTGTAGATGCAGCACAAAGATAATTTTGTTGACATCTTGGTAATTGTGGATTTTTATGGATATGTTTCTTTACGATTCGCTCAAAAGTGCTACTGTGAAAAGTGCTCTCAGTTCATAGGAAATTTCGAAATCAGGACTTATAGTCATGTTCTGGAAGGATAACACCAATTAGTGCATGTGCAAGGATAGACAGAGCTAGTTACCGGAGAACCTAGTAATCGCAATCGAAAATTCAAAATATCTAAAGAGCCCAAAGAAAGCTAAGTCGGTGGAACCAGCTTATTCACAGACACTCAGTAAAAGCAAACTCCCTAGAAAGGTAAGGTCAGATTCGATTCCAGGTCAAGATCCAAGGGTCAGGCAGGCGGGCAGTATACATATCCCTTCTGCAATTGTGAATGTTCATCTACAAACTATAGTTGGTGGCTGCATCATTCACAGATGATGTTCTGTAACAATATTTAAAAGGAGTAGGAAGTTTCTTTCTGTGGCTCTGATGAGTGTGGAATTGCCGTGGATTTTGGTTCAGCCACTCACCCTCACATTCCGCTAGATGGCACGGCTGGCGTTCAATGTCTTCCCCGATGCATTCGTGTCCCCCAAACTCTGGTCGCGGACTGTCGCAGCGACGAAACCTCTCTTTGAGTCCAGCACCACACGTCTCGCTACAGTGCCTCCAGGCGGTCCAACCACCCCAGCTACCATCAACTACAAGATATTCTTAGCTACAGCTAACACTACGCGGACAATATGCGCCGTTTAGAGCCTAAACTTAAAAGGGATTCGTTTGTCACAAGACACAAAACACCCTTTAGCGCCCTTTTGTATACTCAAGCGGGATCTAATAAGGTGCATCGTAGGGTCAGCTGAAACTGTAATCAATATTAGATAATTCTAGAGAGAATGAAGTAAGGAATAAGACACTGAACACATCGACTGATGACAATCCAGATTGAATGAATCAGTCAGTGACTGAATAACTTCTAAGGTACCTGGGTTTAAAATGAGTTCCTTATGGAAGAAGAACTGATCAAGAAATCTAATCAACATTTTACATTTCAGTCACAATATGCGACCGACTTAACAGAGAGGAATAAGAGTAACGCACTGCTTATTTCAGAGATTTGAATCCAGGGTTAGCACGGTTCGTACACGGGGACCTTAAGTGGCGTGGCGCCCATTCAAACGGGCAGCGATGGTGAAGGATATCACTCGATTAATTCATTGCAAAATGTGCAGAGTCGAGGCCATGCAGTCGCTAAAGAAACACTTGTACATTTACATTTCCCTATTCCGATGCTCACCTGGGCAAGGTCGTTCATTGCAATTGTGTGTTTCGATGGAATCGCCAGAGCAGTACCTGCCGCCGTGAATCGGAAATGGGTCGTTGCACTCGCGTGTCCTTGACTTCTGACCGAGGCCGCATGACTGGCTGCATTCCTCCCACGGAGACCACTCGCTCCATCCACCATCAACTGCATAAACAACATCAGCATCCATCTCATCACCAGAGAGGGAAAAGGTTCTATTTCAACGGACCCCAACTGGACCTCATTCTCTATCAAGCTTTGCACTTTGTAATGTATTTTTCTAATTTGTAATTTCACAGATAACATTGTCATTGTGTAAGAACATTTGCCACACAAAGAACTTTATGGCGTGTCAGTTTATTCCGATTATTTCGGAGTAGAACTGTAGCTAACTTCGCTGAACCTTCTTTAGACTTCACTATTCGTTATAATCGTCTGGATATTTATATGGCGCCTTTAAGAGCCTCTAATAAGCCCAGATGTAAGAACGTAGTGCTCGATTTCAAAGCATACATGCAGTGAGAATGTTCAATTTGTCAATGTTCATATTGTATTCTGGAAGGTTGTTAATGGCCGCTATGAACTTATTGCAAAATCCGTGCTATCTGAGGAACGTCCAGCAGATCAACATCGAGCACCAAGAAACGACTCTTGAATACCAAACAAACATTCAGGAGATATTGATGAAAAACGAAAACTCTGGTCTCATGAAGCCATCAAGACTGAACGAGATCAGTTATGGGCCATTGATTGAAACGTACCTGGACAATCACGAGACGCACATATCTTCGTCTCGTTCCGTGGTCCAATGCATGGTCGTCCTCCATTGGCCGGTTCCGGATTGTTGCACTTTCGCTGGCGTGACCGAATTCCCTGACCACAGGTCACTCCACACTGTGACCAGCTTGACCATGCCGACCAATGACCATTTACTGTAAGAAGAAAAAACCACCACAAATTCAACAGACTCTGCTCAACTGAAACAATTGAAAATATTTCTAAATCACAACTACATCTAATCGCAACTACTCTCATCTACCAAATTCAACAACTTTGTTATCTTAACACACTTATCCTTAGCACCAGATTCTGTACATTGACCATAATTATAGGCCTGTCGTGCTGTTGGGGTCACTACTTGTGTACGTGGTCGATTGGCTGAGCGTTCGCCTTGCAGCGCGTAATCAGCAGGTTCGAGTCTTCCTAGCTCATTGAAACCTAGTCTACAGTGCAGCGAAACAAGGATGAACAGCTGATCCTGTGTACCTAGGACGGTGAGATCGGCTGAAACCAAGATTCCTTCGCTGCTCCGAGCAATACAGATGTAGGATCCAGAGTCACGCAGCTGAGCAGCAATTATTCTGCGAAATATAGATAGAATGAACACAATTATTCATTCAGTCAATATATGTAGGGCATTTTCAAGATCGCTATCTCTCGTTTTAAAACGCTCATATGTTGGGTACAAAGATTTCCTAGAGAGCAGAAGACAAATTTCTAGAGGAAGGACATTCTAGATCGCTGACCTAACCACCAGGGTACAATATGGTCAAAGTAAACTCCCATTTTATCAATGTCAGAAGATTCTATTCACAGATGATATTGGCAGTATTTAAGGTACTTAGAAATTTAACTTGAGTATGGTTTGTAACCAAGAAAATTATCATCGCATTATCTGTTAAATGCCCTCTTCTCTTACAGAACATAACTGGCATCCGATACATCATTCAGTTCAAAGCATCCATTCCAGTTCGTGTTAAACACCCATTATATATAAGCAGCAATTAAACTCTTATACAACATGAGAAGAAGAGAAAAGAAACGTATCTCTGCTGGTTCAAATCCAGCTTCACTACCTCGTATATCTCATACAGACTGCTGAGCTCTTCCCTAGAATGGATTGACTGCAGTTCCTTTGAACCTAGCGCAGTGATTTACAGCTGATGGTGGTTCACCCGTTCATATATAATACCTCATGAAAAGGAGCTACATCAGTGGCTTAGACTGAATAATTCATCTGTTCCAAGTCCCACCTGAGAGTGTTGTTGGGTAGGATGGAAATGCGATCCTCAGAACGGAGCATTTCGCCTTCCCTCATCCAGCTCATTGTTGGAGTCGGTTCGCCAGAGGCTATGCAGTCCATTGTCACCGTTTGGCCCTGCTCCACCGTCTGACTCTCCGGCTGAACCACAAACTCTGGCAGCGCTACAGGTAAAGCCAATCAACTCCTCTAATTTCCAACACCATGAAGCATCAATCTAATTCAATCCATTGACTTTTTCAGCGCCGTTATCAAATATTGCATGAAATCATCAATCGATAGTCGATTCAAGTGAAACTGTCTACAAAAATCATTATCCGTTGGAAAGTCCAATCGACGTAGGAAATCTGTCAGGAAAACAGAGTTAAGCTACGTCGAGTAGCAGTTAAATTCGGAATAGTTAGATTCATTCGTAGAAATTATAAACATGAAGAGGAAGGGAAAAGTGCGACGTATCTTTTAAAAGTGACTGATCGATTGCTGAACTGAAGGCGTTATTCTGTCTTACTTTCAACTGTAACATGTGCGGTGCCTTCCGATGAGCCAGCGTCGTTCGTTGCGATGCACTTGTATTCGCCAGCATCTTCTGGCTATTAGAAACACAGCGCCATCCAAGACTATACATTGGCCAATAAACTCTTCACACAACTGGTCTAGTGAATATTACAGCTTCAAATAACCACTGTTAGACTTGAGACATTAACTTTTAAGGTGCCATCGTTTGCATTCAGTGAACCGATTGAGTAGAATTGTCTGTGCTAAATGCATCGGTTTAATTCAGAATGTCATCAGTTAATGCATATTATAATAGCGAATGACATTGTCACAATATAAGAGGGTAGCAGAAATCAGTTTAAGACACCATCTCTTACTACTTCACAGTGAGTGGGAAGCACTCCATAAACTGTTATCACAAAAGGGCCTCTCAAGTCTAACAGTGAAATTAACATTCTTATTCTCTCCAAGAATCATTTGTATAGCGCCTTTATGAGGTCTTAAGAGATGCATTATGGATGTACATATGCATAGATAGATGTTGGTAAATATTCAGCTTCTATGTCTGTGTAGAGAAACATGCTTACGCTTGCGTCGTATATGATCAGAGAACCATTGACCAATTGGTGAATTCTCTCGTTCAGTGGGACGACCTGATCCAGTTTCATCCAGACGATGGTGGGGGGAGGATCGCCTCCGTCGATTGGACAATGGAGAAGCACCTTCTCCGATCGACTGACCGACTGACTCTCCGAATGCATCAGGACCTTCGGAGGAACTAACGACACAATTGTATCAAAGTCATAAGACAAAAGTAACTGTACTGTCTTTATAAGTACTAGGAAGAACAGCAGAGCCAAAAATTAAAGACAGGATAGGGTAGGATAGAACAGGATAGAATACAATAGAATAGGAGAGGATAATTGCGCATTTATCAAATACCCTTATCAGCTACAGTTTGTTATGCAGATTAAGTTCCGTAAGATTGATGGGATGAAGGATGCTTTGAATGAAAAGCATCAGCCACTCATTTCCTCCTCATTAGTTGCAAAGAGTTTCTTACAATGCGCATGGATTTGAACCCCTTATCGTTACCACTTGGTCACTGCACGAATTGAAGTGACAACGGCATGAATTGGGTCAAAGGCGATTGACTGACCTTTGACGAGAACTGCAGCCAAGGCACGACTCGTTCCGGCTGGATTTTCCGCAATGCACATATATGTTCCATCGTCATGCTTCATTGCATTCGCTATCACAAGTCGACTGCGACCGTTGATGCTTAAAGGAGAGACTGTGAAGTAACATCCACAGAAGATGAAAACTCTATTCAGAACAACTGAGGATTTGTTCAGCAGACAAATCAGTTCATAATTAATAGTCACATAATTCACCTTCCTGCCAATGGAGGCACCAGGATTACCTAGAATCTAATCTAAGAATCAAACGGCTTCTACAGCACCTTCATCAGAATGCTCAAGGCATCAACTGATGGTCGCTTCTAGTGAATCTGCTGCGAAAAGGCGTAATCCGTTGGAAAAGTTCAATCGAAATCCTTCAGATCAAGGAAACCAGAATCCGGCAAACAGTACCGGTAATCAGGTACTCCTATGAGCCCCACAGAAGAATGTGGCGATTATTATTTCATCTGTTCATCTAGAAACATGTTGCTTTAATGGCTTCGTGGAATAAGACAGCAACAGCGTCAGGTTATAGTGTCAGAAGCATTTAATCAGACAATTAATCAGACTAAATATTGAATCAAAGTAGTTGAAATGGTTTTTAAGTATGTCCTACTTGGGAGTTGGGTGTTGTTGACTTTCCAGGTGATGATTGGAGTTGGAACGCCTTCCGCAACACACTCCAGCTCAATTCTTCCATTGACAGTCACCTCTTGCTCCCTTGGTAACACCGTTATCCTCGGAGGAACTAAAGCATCGTTACCGGCATTGTCAACAACGACATTAACAGTGCATCATCACTATTATCATTATCAGTTCCTCTACAGTAAACCTTCTTCATCGTCGTCGTCGTCATCATTTGAAAAACCCGTCAGATGGTGTGTAGTTTAAAGTTATTGAGCGTAAGACTGACCTTGAACCCGGATTGTATAGTCCTTGGAGGTCCTGGCAGCGATGTTCTTAGCAGTGCAAATATAGATCCCTGCGTCTGAATGCTGAAAGGCAAACATCACAATTGAATACACCTTCTTATCATCCTCCTTCTTTCTTCAATTTCATTATGTCCCTCCTGTTTGCTTGTCCTGTTCTACCCAATTAGAGTGATCACAAAAGATTACAAATGATCGGTAGAACTGGATAACTAAAGAATGAAAACAGTAGACAAAATTCCAAGTGGTATATTTCGTCGGTCAGGGAAAGAAGACGCAGATCTTGCCTGTATATTCCTGATGGTCAAAGTCCCCGAATCGTGGATTTGATATCGTCCGCCGGAGACAAGCATTGTTCGCCCGTCCTTAATCCACATGAGCTGAGGTTGCGGATATCCGGACGCCACACACGGCAGTTCAGCCGTCTCACCTTCGTTCACAGTCAGCATCGGTTCGTATTCTTCTATGGTCGGAGGAACTGAACAGCCACACAGCAACAACAACAGTGATAAGCGTTGAATAAAGTTTCAGCTCTAAGCTGAACCTTGAATAAAAGTGGTTTACAGTGTAGAAGTTTTCGAGCTAGATTAAACGGAATGCGGTCCAATCAGTCTCTAACTAAGCATGATAAAGCGATTGCAAGTGAATAACGATCTACGGACGCTGCGCATCACTTGCCGTGGACTTCAAGGCTGATATCAACCGATGCAATTCCCGCTTCGTTTTCTGCGACACACGTAAAAATCCCGGCATCTTCGGCCCTATGAACAACAAGAGAAGCAGCATTCCAAACAATTTCAACACTAACCTGATAAAGGTCGCCATCAATTTAATAATGGAATGAGTTGATGCATTTGACCTAAAAGTGTTACTATACACCATAACAGGAAATACGAGACCGCAGTATTTATCTGAACTGGGCCCATGTGACAGTCGGCATTACATGACAAAGGAAATTACACAAGTATCACCTGACAATGGGAATGGCGAGACCATGAGTGCGCAGAACACGATAGTGCAGCTCGTCGGAGGCAATTGTCTGGTTGTCTTTGATCCATCTGACAATCGGTGTAGGGACTCCACTGACCAGACATGGAAGAATGATATCACGTTCCTCGATCACCGTGTACTCAGTCGGTTGGTCTTCGATTATGGGAGGAACTAGGAGCAAACATCAGCAACGATTCTGCACAGTTATTGCTACAGGCAAAAAACCAGTCCAGTCCTGTGTCAACAATAACACCATCTATCTATCTATCTGTCTGTCTATCCTATCTGCCTGTATACTTTTTATCCGTCATTCCACATCCCTCCCGTCATTCCACACCCCTCCTGTCATTCCACACCACTCCCGTCATTCCACCCATCTACCGATCTTTAACTGTCCAGTTCTTGATCTGTCCGTCTGCTTATGGGTTACCTTGAACTTCGAGTCGCTTCTGGCTGAACACTGTGCCAGCGCTGTTCTGTGCAATGCAGACGTAGACTCCAGCGTCACGTAGGTCGACGCTCTCAATCTTCAGCGAACCATTCGCTGTCAATGCGTAGCCTGCGTTTGCAACATCAGCTCATTCAGCAAAGACTGGCAAAGGTTTTCAGCATCAAATTCAACTGAACATCACACAGGTTACAGTAATATCCATTCTTATATGTATTTATACGAGCCTTTATATAGCGCCTTTCTTGAAGCCTCACTGAATCGCTATGACTGTCTGGTAGATCTAAAGAGGCTGAAAATGCTTGAAAGCATTCACTTAGCGCCTCTAAAATGGAGCAAGGCTCCGCTGCATTGAAAATAGAACAGTAGATACAGATTAGAAAAAACTGAACTTGAGAATGGACACATATACCGCCATCTCACTGGCAATAATTCCTGATAGAATCCTGTCCAAATAAAACACCTGCGTGGCATTCCTGGCAAAATCGTATCCAAATAATAAGCCACCTGCCTGGTATTCCTGATAGAATTCTGGTTCCCTTCTGCCAAGTGATCCGTGGCCTTGGAGTGCCGCTGACATTACACTGTAGTTCGACCTCATCTCCGACTATGACCTTGCTCAACGACTGGCCATCTTTCTCTATCTTCGGAGGAACTGTAACCAAAGCAAACATTTCTGCACGCATAGTACCAAAGACAGAAACTGAGATTCTTTCCAAATGCAACACAAATGACTTACGTCTCCCATGTAGTTATTGGTATTGTAATCTTAATCTCCGCATTTCTTCAACGCTCAAAAACGCTAAGTCATGAAAACCAGCTTATTCACGTACACTTACTTGAACAGCAAAATCGGGGAGGCAGATGAGGTCGGGCTCGGCTTCAAGTCCTGATCCTGTGGAGAAGCAGGTAGACATAAAGACGGCTACGGTGATCAGATCAGAACCGATTGGATCATAACATCAGATTAAAATATCAAGTCCCAATACGTTGCAGGTGGAAGATTAGTGGATAAAGGAAAGAAGGGAACAGACCTTGAACAGACAAAGTGAAATCCCTCGAGACAGTTCCCGCTTCGTTGGTGGCGGTGCACCTGTAGACTCCACTGTCCTCCACCTCAACCGGAGAGAAGTGTAACGAACCGAATCTGTGCAAGACATATCTTGGTCCGAAGACAAGAATTTCCACGCCGTCTCTTTCCCAAGTCACGTTTGGTTTCGGAATGCCTTCCGTGTCGCACATGAGAATAGCGCGAGAGCCAGCAACTGCACTGACTTCGGTTGGTCCGTCTTCAATCCTCGGAGGAACTGAAATAGACAGTGACACATAGGCTGGACAATCTGTGAAGTAGGACAAGACAGTTTGGCGGCGAATAGGCAAACATAATCAAAATATAAACACCACAGGCGATTCAAAGAAAACTTGTAGCGGATTAGTCCTAGAAACACCTTAACGAACACAGGGGTATAAGAAATTACAAGGACATCTTTCAACAATTCTTCTCATCTGAGTCATTTTCTCTCTAGATAACGACTGGCACACACTGAATTATCATACTAAGAAGTAAGGTCCAGTTTCATCCAAGCATATCTCCTCACTTATCCATCCAGTCAGGTTCTTATTATCAGAGATCTATTTTCTACCTGCTCACCCACCGCAACCTGACTTCTGCTTTCCTTGACGCATCGCATTTCGACTGGACTTTTGTAGGATGACGTCACTGAGGTTCCACTTGAAGCGACCATCGATTGATGCCTTATACATTATGATAACCGCGCTACAGAAGTCATCCGAATAAACGAGACTAAACAACTTCCAAAATATAAAAGGCTTGAGTTTACAGAAGAAAAACCGGAAGACTAGATACCGAGTATATTGAGCATGAAGTCTTTCGAGCTGTTGCCAGCCACGTTGCTTGCCGTACAACTGTAGCTGCCAGTGTCGACGATCTGGACGTTGAAGAAGTGAAGCTGCTGTCCACCGCTCTGAAGGCGGATGTTGGGTTCAGTGACGAGCGATAGAGGGGTTCCTTCGCGCATCCAGCGGAAGATTGGTTCCGGGGAGCCTCGAACCAAGCCACAATCCAGCGTCGTTGAACTCCCAACCGCAACGGAAATCTCCTCCGCGGACTGCGAATTGTTTATTACAGGTGGAACTTAAACAAAACACAATCCTCTACCAATCACTTCATTTAACAAAAACAACATCAAGCGCAACAACTGTGGTAATAATGATGACATATAATTATACGGATGAAAATACGGAGATAAGAAGATGAAGATTCTTAGCCCCCAGGAGCACAACTGTTAGGAGCGCTTTTGGTATATAGACTTGTAATAAATCAGCGATTATATAAAATGATTGTAAGCTAAACTAAGATTAGCTAAAGTGTGGTAAGCTAAGATAAGGTAATCGTATTTTACCTTGCTATACCTTTCAACTGTGATTCGGAAGATGAAGCTTATATCAATGACTATGATATTGATGATGGCTCTTGTCAACTGAGTAAAATTGAAAGTTGTAGTGTACTGACTAATTGACTATATCGATGACGCTAAAGATGATTCATAAAAGCATGATACAAAATGGCTACAGCATTCGTGCTGAATTGCACAAGTGTGTAGGTAATTTTAGGTATCACCAGAAGATGACTGAAGAATGCAGAGGCTCGTACCAAGCACCTGCAGCCTGTAGACCTTCTCCGCCTGTCCAGCGACATTAACTGCGGTACAGGTGTAGATGCCACTGTCGTCAACTCTTGAAGCTGGCACCTGGACCACTCGACCGCCTCGCAGAATTCGCAGTTGACTGGTGCTGTTGATGACGTCGCCGTTCTTTGACCAAGACAGCATCGGTTCGGGATTTCCCGAGACGCTGCAGTCCATCTGAACCGGTTGTCTCTCCACGACTGTCAGTTCCGTTTCGTATAGACTTTCAACGATTTTGGGAGGATCTAAAAACGGTGACACATTCAAACAGGGTCAGGCCAGGTCAGGAAAAGAAATCTCCAAGTTATTGTTTCTAACTTAGTTTAGAAGCACAGCCATGGACAGAGTGGCCCCTGGCTTCACCCTACTCTTTGTTCTCTACTATGGTTTTCTAAACTCACATGGAGGGATACATGGCCTGACTGGTCCCTTTGGTATCCGACCGATGGTGATATTAGTTTCACTGAATTGGGGATTATTTAAAATTCTATGATTGCAGCTTCAAGGATCATATGAATAATACACGATTTGCCAGATAACGAACAAAGGAAAAGATGCTAACAGTCAATGGTTTGTTTTATGTTGCAATTGAACCTTCCACATATCATGCCAACAGCAACATCATATGTAGGACAAATGAAGCTCATATTCCCATAAGGGCGTTATAAGTCCTCCATTTGGTCCCACATGATTCCATCTGAAGGACACAGGGGATTATTGGCCTATGGGCTTACCAACGAAATGCATAGACTGGGTTTTACGTTTTGAATGCAAACTCCTCACACAGGACTTTGATGCGGTAGTTCTTTGCTCTCTGACCAGCGACGTTCGTTGCCTGGCAACGGTACAGCCCCTCGTCTTTCGGTCCAACTTGTCTCACTTCGAGTTGCCGGCCATTGTTGATCTCTCTTTTGTTCGAGTGGACGCCATCGATGAGTGGCACTCCGTCCTTTAGCCAGATTATGGCTGGATCAGGAATGCCAGAAGTAGTGCACGGAATGTAGGTCGTGTGACCTTCTATGACCTCAATGACCTCTGTTTTGCCAGCGCCTTCTATGCTTGGAGGCACTGGATCAAGGAAAACACAAGAGAAACGAACCTGTATATAATGCAATGTAATTCAGGCATAATCCAGTTAGTATAACGATAAGAATATTCATTTTGGCTGCAGGTCTTTTGACTAAGATGTCAAAAGACATCTATCGTCAAAGGATAGTCAGCTAATTTATATAACACGAGTCTAATTTATAGAGCAGGAGTTCAAGAAAATCACGATGGTCTTCAATTGCTAATGAAACAAATATTAAGCTCAGAAGTTCTTGTCGTGCATATCCAAGCAACATTTACCAGAACGAGGAGAGAGCCAGAACAGAGCCTCAATGTTGCACAGAGTGGGATGGAAACTAGCGAGATATGACCAGAAAAAGTAAAAGAAAACACATGTCCTCCGGACTAAGTGTGGCACCAAATCACTGAAAACACTGAACTAAGCGAACCGACCGAAAAGAATTTGTTATTGTTAATTAACTAATAATTACTATTTAACTTAATTAATCGAATGGTATAGCACTTTTTACCGAGAACTTCAAGGTTGTAGTTTTTTCTTAGTTCGCCTGCCTCGTTCGTCGCAATGCAAGTATAGCTGGCCGTATCTGATACCTGAGCGCGGAAGATCTCGACCTGTCGTCCCTCTGACAGGAACCTAACTCCCGGTCTCGGAAGAAACTCTTCCCCATTCTTCGTCCATGCGACTTTTGGGGGCGGATTTCCGCTGACTGGGCATTCGAGGAGGATAGTACGATTGACGGTGATCTTCGGATTGTCGACGACATTTGCATCGTCGATCACTGGAGCAACTGAAATACAACCGAGAACAAATCAACAGGACAAAGGTGAGATATATCGATATACCGGTGCTGAAATCTACCTGTGCATTTAAATTTACTAGTGTATACTGAATCATACTTTTGCATAGAGATCTACCAGTAATTGGAGATCTGCCTGTATACTGAGTTACACCTCTGTACTGAGTTCTGCTCCGCTTACCATAGACACTGAGATTGAATGTCATCGTTGCCACTCCGGCTGCATTTGTTCCAACGCAGTTGTATTTTGCCGTATCTGTCTCCGAAGCCACGGACAATTCCAGGTGACGTCCACTGAGGAGAATCCGCATCCGACCATCCAACACCAAAGCCTCGTCGTTCTTCATCCACGTGATGTTTGGAAAAGGAATTCCCTGGACAGGACACTCGAGAATAATTGTCTTTCCCTTAATTACCTTTAGATCCAATTCAAGGCTGACAGAATTCATGTATGGAGGAACTGGAAAGAGAGATGAAAAGCACAACATCACAATTTCAGTTTCTTAGTTTGTATTATCAATAAGAGGTGTTTTCTTCAACAGTTGTACTACATAAAGTTAGACTGCACTTAATTAAATATAACTAGAAATTAAAATCTGGAAATTCGATTTTAAAATACTATCATATTCCAAAGGCAAAGAAAATTAAGTTAGCAATAGTTTATTTCATCTGAAATGGCCAACCTTCGCTGATGTGAGAAGCGACGAAGGTGCAACGAAGAGCAATTGCGCTGGAGCGCTAACGAAAGGCGTTTGAACAACAATGCGGTTAATTGTAAATGAAACTGAACGGCTGTGACTTATAACCTAGAACTTCCAGATCGAAGTTGCGCTCTGCAATGCCGGCCTCGTTTTTGGCAAGGCAGGTGTATCGCCCGGTGTCGGCCACTTCGGCACCGTATATCTCTAGATGTCGACCATCGCGTGAGATGCTGTATCTCTGGTTGGTGCGGTCCAGAGGCTGGCCATTGATGAGCCAGTTGATGGTGGGTGGTGGAACGCCATGCGCCATGCAGTGTATAACGACCGTCTCATTCACAACCACCTGTGGATTGGTTGCAGTGCTCGTCTTTGGGTTGATCTCCGGCGGAACTGATTCAAAGTAACAGTGAGTAAGTAAAGTAACCAGTTGTCAGGTATATGAAAGTAAAATCTCTCTCTCCTAGATTGGCTCAGCCACTAAGCTGACATTCGCTGCATCGACACAACCATCACGAAGCTTCAAGAATCCAGTAACATGTTATCTTATCCTGCCATTTATATCCTCGTTGCACATCACCATCATCGTCATCATCATCATTATCATCATCACCACCACCATCATCATCATCGTCATCTTGTTCTTCTTCAAAGGTACCATATGTCTGTACATCAGAAGTATCAGTCTAATACATTACATGCATTATGTAACTGGGCATACTTGAATGTTGTGACTAAGAAAGTTCCTTGCCTAGAGCAGAAATGCAATTGATTAATAGGTGTTGATTATGTGTTAATTGTGTATGTGTAATTAATACGGCCGAGTAACAGACCAACGACTTTGACGTGATACGTGAGTTCATCTTCACCGACGTCGTTGTGGACCCTGCACTGATAGACACCCGAGTCGGCGACGGTCGCTGTGGTGATCTCCAGTCGCCGGCCTTCGTCATGGAAGTAGAGGTACTGGTTGTTCTTAGGAAAGATGAAGTTTCCGTTCTTATACCAGTTGATCTCCGGTGGGGGAATGCCAAACACCGGGCATTCCAACGTTCGGGAATGGTTGACTCGGATTGTTGGGAAAAGGTCATGACCCAAACGGTCGACGTTGGCTGGGACTACAATAGACGCAGGTTAGAACGGTCTGGATATGAAACTCCGTATCAATAAGGTCACAGTCAAAACCAGGACAGTCATTTAAATACCACTGCGCTCAGTTGCAGAGCCTTAGCTAGGGTTCCAATATGGGTTCGACCAATAATGCAGGGGTAAAGGACCAATATATGTGCAGGCTATCTCTGATATAGAGTAAATGGTGATAGATGTACGTGAGTCACACACGTTCAGTATCTATGGGGTGTCAGCAGTCCCACTGTAGACTTTCAAAGCTCAATCCAGCATCCAATTAAGTTGGAAAAGAAAAGGAAGAAGAAGAAGAAAAAGAAGAAGAAGAAAAAGAAGAAGAGTAAGAAGAAGAAGAAGAAAAAGATGATGATGATGATGATAAGAATGCTGATAATATGCCAATGATGCTGAGGATAATGACAACAATATTCACCTTTCTTTAGATGAAAGCATCATAGTTTTGTCTTTAAGAGCTATATCTTTAAGGAATAATCAGCCGATTTATCAGATCTCTGTATCCATAAAATACTAAGAGTAGTTGAAGAATAGTGCCAACAACGAGATTGTCTTTAACATTTTTGATTTTATGCAATCGTAAGCAGTTTTACGGTTTACGGTAAGTAAATTCGACATAATATTCTGCTGCTTAAAGGCCGACCTTGAACTTCAAATACGAAGTCGAGACTGTCCTGTCCGGCCTTGTTAGTCACAAGGCATCGGTAGGTGGCGCTGTCCGTGGTGCCAGCGTTCCGGATGACCAGCTGGTGACCGTCCAAGCGCAGCTGCATGTTTGGATGGCGACTGAAGTCAATCGCTTCGCCGTTCTTCAGCCACACGACCTCAGGATCCGGGATTCCGCCGGACAAGCAAGAGACGACGGCCGTCTCGTTGAGAACGATCGTCGGATGAAGGTCCACTCCGGTCTGGTTAATTTGTGGCAGAACTGAGTCAACAGTTAAAAACAAACGGCTGCTTCACCGGGAAGGCAGGTCCCAAGATAGGACAGAAGTAACTGTATGGGATGAAAGATGAAGGAGAACAGAGTGCATGTCAGATGATAATGATGATGATGATGATGCTGACGACGACGACGATTATGAGACTATATCCAAGGAAGTACTTCGTCTCCTGATAAGATTCAAGCGACATCAGGACCTTTGATCCTTAACACTGTCTCACCGGGGTTATTAGAGTCAAGAGTTGAAAAGTGCAAAATAAGTTTCCTATTAGACATCGATATTTATCGGAAGTAAAGACAGCACAGGTTACCGTGCACATCAAGGATTTCATCTTTCTTCGACTGTCCTGCTGCGTTGACTGCCTGACACGTGTACTTCCCAGCATGGACTAACTCTACCCGTGGCAGCTGAAGTCCGAGGCCGCCGGCCACAACGTACACTTCGCTCGAATTGCCTCCAATGATCTGCCCGTCATGGAACCACGTGATTTCCGGATAGGGAACGCCAGAGATGGCACAGCGCAATATGACGGAATCGTTTAACAAGACGACTTTGGTCGACACGAAATCTGAGCCATTAACCTTCGGCGGAACTGAGAATTGAAGAATACAGGGGAACCTTTTAATTGCTGTCAGACCAAGATACTTTATCTACAGTAACTAATTAAACGACTGAATAATGAATGGATCCTGCCTATCAATGGGAAATTGGGAACTCATGAGAGGAATTACTTTGCAATAAACTCCTCTGTGTATAAACTCTCGACGACGACCAAGGTCAAAAAAGACCGTTGAAACTTCATCTTAAGGACTCTTTCAAAGGCTGACATAAGATTTCGTGTAAATTTCTTGCAATAACTTCCACTCGCTTGCTTGGAAGGAAGGTTCATAATAACGATATTGATTAAAATTGAGTCATAAAAGTGGCGCTACAAAGTTCTTTTGCAATAGTTCTGTAATCTTGTTGTGAACCAAGTTATGCTCACTACAGGGAGAGAGAGACAGATAGAAAGAGGGAGTCAGAAAGAGAGGTAGGGAAATAGCGAGAGAGAGACAGGGAAAGAAATCGCTGAGCTTGCCTAGAACGGATAAATTGTAGAATCGCTCGGCGACCCCAGCTGGATTTCTGGCCTCACACTGGTAGCGACCGACATCGGAAACATCGACGGCAGCGAACTCCAGCCTCTGACCATCGGACAGAATCCGAATGTTTCGGTCGTTTGAGTCATTGATTGGAAGTCCATCTTTGTACCAGGAAATCTCAGGCAGTGGCAGTCCTTTCACAGGACAGTTAATGACAAGCGGCTGAGTTACAATGACTGAAAGGTTTCCTTCAGACGCCTCGCTCTCTTCAATCTTCGGAGCCACTGAAATTATTACCTAATTAATTTTAATTATAATGATTATTGTTAATAAACACATACATCTATAATGAACTTTGTCAGAGAGAAAAGGTTCACTCTACAGGTAAGCGTGTCAGGTAAGTTACGCCTTTGAACACATTTTATAAAGATACTCCATAAATCGTTCTCGTTACTTGTTAATTGTTTGCTGAACCATAGGTGGCTCCACAGTAACAATTTGTCAAATTTCCGCAGTGCTTGGAAAATGGTGACACCTCTGAAGATCTGTTCCATTTTGTGCTTATTCGTGTGTATCTGGACTTTATAGAGCGCCATTTATCAATCGCTGAAAGGAGCTGCATTTGTCGCAACAGAAACAGGTCCTAAAAAGCCCGTGACTTCAGTAACATACCGAACAGTTGAGGTAATTTGAAGAAACTCGCCAGTTTATTTATTTTACAGCCTTGATCTGATGATTAGATGAAATTGGATGCATCAAGTGAAAATCATAGACCTAGATACTAACTCACCGATGACATCCAGTTCCGTTATCTTTTCTGCCTCTCCGGCCACATTTCTGGCTACGCACGCATACCTTCCGGCATCTGTCACCTGCACCTTCACTATTTCCAGCTCTCGGCCTTCGTTGTGCAGCAGCAGGCGCTCTCCGAAGTCTGCCTCGGTCAGCTCCAACTCGTCTTTGTACCAGGTTATCGTCGGAGTTGGGTAAGAGTTGACCTCGCACTGAATTCGCATCGGATTACCCTGTACGACTTGAGCGTTTTCAACTTCAGTTAAACCACCACTTTCACGTCTGTCGAAGCGAGGAGGCACTTTAAAGACAATTCAACAATTGGAACTACTTTCTCAATATACTAACTCCTCAGATTGCAAAGAAAAACGTTTACCTATCTGAACACAATTTTATCTAGTGTTTTTACCTAGTGATCCCTATACTTTACTCTAAATCTGCCTTGTCTTCAATAACTACTCTATCGCTCATGATTTCAGCAGTTACCTTTACAACTGTCAAGGATCAATTGATTCATAGATAATGTTCACCGATTCTCCTACTTATTTCCATTGGCAGTGACCTCAGATGAACATTCGTTCTTACGAAGCACATACAGAGGGATTGTCTGGGAAGCTTCTAGATATTGCTTCTAGAACAACCTACGTCTAATCGACATAGTCTATCCACCTGATACAGCACTAAACAAATCTGAGAAACCTCATTAATTCTCTTTTTTAACAGCCTCTTCTAAGTAGAATTGCAATGAAAACGAGAAGATAATCCAATCCCTCTAAAGAAACCTGAACTAATCAGAAAATAATCAGCGTCTTAAATCTGAAATGTTCATCTTGTACCAAAAGGCCTCAATTTTGCTTACAGTATACATGTAGATCGATATTGTGCGATGTGTTTCCGGCTACATTCTCTGCAAAACACGTGTATCTGCCAGCCTCAGTAGCCTGGACATGGTCGAGTGCGAGCGATCCATCGGGCATCACCCTTACTCCAATTTCGTTGCCTGTCAAAGGCGTGCCATCCCTGAACCAACTGATGGCTGGAATTGGAGTGCCTTTCACCGGACACAGCAGGTTGATGCGGTCATTCTCAATGATACTCGCATTTCTCTGAATTCCAGAGGGAAAGTACGGGGTCTCTAAAGTCATTTAAAAACCATTTCATAACTACACATCAATGATGGTGTCATTAAGTTAAAATCATCAGCTGCATCTGAATCAAATTGCGGAAATGTGTGTTTGAAACAAATATTTTTTTAGAAATACAGAAGAAATAAACAGTCTCAAACTCATGACAGACTGCGCTGTCTTCAATTCAAATTTCAATATGCAGCACTTCAAATATATATTATAATGAACGCCTTTGATGGGTTCTTAAGAGGCGGCGCTATATAAATAGCCAAATACAGAGAACATGGGATGTTAACTCCAGACAGGAAACTAGTCATATGCAAACAGTTCATCCATAAATTATTGTTATTGTTTCTGTGTTGATAGAGTCCCACGATCTCCAAATGGAGTTTCAGTTGATGGCGCATACTCTTGTGAAACCCAGAAGGATCTAGCATTGAAAGCTGCAGTAGTTGTCTATGCTATTAGTAGTTTTGTAGATTACCACAGAAATGTGGAGCATGGGAGCCGATTGGCTAAAACACGGCTTGTAACGAGGAGAGTACGGGTTCAAGGCATCTTCCTTTAGAAGGTTAGTGTGTAGGGACCTTGAACAAAGCCTTCACTCAACTTTGCTCAGCGCCGTCGATCGGCGCTTGACAAATGCAGAAATATTATTAAGTTAGGCAACTGTTTTAGATGATACTTCATACATGCAGAAATAATAATTTCTTTATAATAATTTTTTAAACCTTGTACAATGAGTTGAATATCTTGGGTTGTGACGCCAGCAGGATTCTCCGCAACACACAGATACCTAGCCGCATCGTCCACACTGACCGTCGATATGATCATTGACCCAGTTTCATTTCTGGTATACTTTTGTCTGGCACTGATAAAATCAATTACATTGAGGTTCTTCTTCCAAGTCACTTGAGGCTGTGGCTCGCCAGTGACCTCACATGGCAGTACCACCTCATTTCCAACCGTTGTAGTCAGAGTAGTTGGTGCTCGATCTAGCAACTGCGGAGGAACTGAAAAAAGGAACAGCAAAATCACTAAAGAAATGCCAAAAAATACAACCAAAAACCTCCACTGAATTCAAAAACAAAATCCCCATATGAAATTCTATTTTCTGATGATGGCAGATTCTTTGCTGAATGATTGAATGACATCTCACCAAGTCTTATCAAATGTTTTCATTTTTAATTAACCAAGGTTTAACATCTCTTCATATCATGAACCAATCAGAATATGGTTCAGCTGATTTGCTATCGATGATATATCCAAAGTGCAAAAGCCCATAACATGAACCTATATCTATAGCCCTCATAACCCACTTATATAAGGAGCAAATAATACAATGCAATGCATCTGAAATATGATAAAGCCCCTGATAAAGTTCAGGAGTTAACACTGAAGCCAGTTCGTGGGAAATGTCATCCATTAATAGACAGGTAGAGGTAAGTTTTGTAAGTCTTGCAATGCGAGTAGCCCTAATTGCAACTAAAGCAGACAATAAGCTGCTAGAGAGTAATTCGAAAGGTAAAACCTTGAACTGTCAGGCGGACGTGTTTGGTTGCATTTCCAGCAACGTTTGTGGCTAGACATTCGTAAAGACCGGAATCATTTGTTCGAGCTCGGTTGATACGAAGCGCTCCGTTGCTTAGCAACTGCACACCCTCTGAAGTCAAGTCCTCGAGGTCGAGATCCTGTCCAGACTTTGTCCAGGAGATGGAGGGAGGCGGCTGACCTGTCACTTCACACGACAACTGAATTGGACTATTCACAATGACTGTCCTCTCATCCAACTCTTGTTCCATCTTCGGAGGAACTTATCACAAAATTCAACAGAAACATGTCAATTGAGAAAAGATACTTCAGACTGAGAAATACGGATCACTGATCAGCAAATAAAAAGATAGAAAAATAAAACCTTTAATCACAAAAATACTATGGGCTTTGAATTCAGAGATCTACAAACAATGCTTCAAATTCGCACATTAAAATGTACTTTCGAAAGCTTATAATAATTTCTCCGGGTGAAGTAATTTCTGCCATATGCAATCAAATGCATACACATCTGAACGCTTGATAACTGAAATAGGCCTTTGAAGAAATAACCAGATTCAACAACTAATTTATATACATCAAGGGATAATAACCTGGACCTAAATTTTGGAACTCCCTCCCTGCGTCTGTTCGTTCTGCTCAGTTGCTTCTGTCATTTCGTTCTCAACTTAGAACTTACCTTTTCAAAATGCTTATCCACCGTAGGCTGCCTCTCTGTCTTAGTTGGCTGAGCTTATGGACGTTGATCTGATTGCGGCTTGGCTTTGGTGCGCTATCGGTTGATGCCTTGTGCATTAGACACCGGCGCATTAGAAGTTACCAATTATTATAATCTAACGTGTGCTTGACACTGTGTCTGTTGTGAGCTTTGATTTATTTTCTTCTGCCTCCGGGCATAACAGAGTGTTCAATTTTCTTTATAGAATCAATACACTGCGTAATTTCATACAAAGCTACAACCCTAAGCAGGTAGTGTACATCAACGCGCGTTGAACAAAGGATAAACGCACTCTGTACGAAAAGACTCGTTCTTTTCTCCGTAATTCCAACTATGTTGACAGCAGAGCAGGTGTAGACGCCTGAGTCCTTTGCCTCAGCACTGAAGATCCTCAGACTGCCAGTTTCATCAATCAGATAATGAGGATGAAACTCATTGATACGCCCACCGTTTTTGGCCCACGTGATCCGTGGCTTTGGACTGCCAGTTGCTTCGCAAAGCAGTCGCACCGAGTGACCTTCGTTAACCGTGACTTCAGTTGCTGAATCGTTTATTGATGGAGGTGCTGAAAATCAAGAAAAACAACAAACATTGCACTGAGCCGATTAGAAGGAAATCTCTCAAATTTCCTTCTTTTAGTTCTTCCTCGTAGTAAATTGGTTCTGTCATCGTCGTGTATTAGTTTTATATATGAAAAAAAGACACATTACATCAGTTTTAGCTACAGAAACAAACATGCAGACGCTAATGTTGAAGTCTGCCATAAATTGATGATTAAAGTTCTGGTAAAGCTGGGTTTGAAGCAATCCTGCGCAGATATCCTGAAGGGGCGCTATATGAATTATGTATTACTTTACATTGCCTTTTGCTATGCTAACAGATTAATAACCAGGTAATGAGTAGAAGAAATCAAAAAACTGAGAAATCCAACCTTGGACATCGAGCTGTACAATGTGCGAGTTATTTCCTCCGACATTACTTGCCACGCAGACGTACTCGCCTTCGTCTTCAACCTTGACCGACTTCAAAATGAGGCTTCCACTGACGTCATCAACGACCTCAGTGTCATTTGAGGTCACGGGTTTACCGAGCTTTGTCCAGGTGATCTTGGGAGTGGGATTTCCAGCCAGAATGACGCAGGAGAGTTTAACATCTCTTCCGACGACAACGCTAATTCTAGGACTACCATAGGCAATGATCGGCCTCACTGACAATCCCAAAACACATAGAATTGAATAAATGGAATAGAATAGAATGGAATAGAATTTAATGGAATAGAATAGAATGGAATGGAATAGAATAATCGTAATCTCGATATTTCTACAATGCCCGAAGAAAGCTAAGTCGCTGGAACCATCTTATTCACAGGCGTCCAGTCAAAGTATAATCGACAGGCAGGAAGGGTCAGGTTCGGTTCTAAGTTAAGATCTAAGAGGCAGGCTGACAATGTAAGTAAGTAAGTAATAAGTAAGACATATGTTAACACGCCATATGTCCATCGGCTGAGCGAGGAATCGTAGGCGAGACAGTGAGACAGCTACAGTGAATAGCGTTTAGAATTGGAGCAGGGAGAGAGATAAGGGGGAAAGGAGGAAGTAGGATAGGATTTGTGGAAGAGGAATGTTTTCAGTTTTGAGTGAAAGACCTGCGCAGAGATTGCGAGAGATGCAGTATTGGTGAGTTGTTAGGAAGGGGTGGAACAGAATAGAACACATTGTCATTGTCATCATCATATTTGCCTTCGTCGTAGTCGTCGTCATGTCCTCGACCTCTCTGAGGAGGAGTTTTGGTCAGATCCTTCGAAACTACTTAGGGACTCTTTGCCTTCAGTGCTTAAGTCTGTAAATACTTTAGCATCAATTTAAAGCAGTTATAAATCTTATGCATTATCTCTTTATTGAATTAAGAATTTGTTCACATTTTGTAATTTTTAATATTAGCCATGCAATTGTATACACTGGATGTAGAGAGCGCTCAGAGACTTCCAACTCATTTGGTTAATAAATGCAAGATGGACTACATCACCTCCCTAGAGCTTTTCCTCTGTCAACCTCTACTCATCAACGTCAACCAGTGATAGATATTTGTCTGTGTATACCTAACAGTCTGTAGTTTTCACTACTCGGTATTTTCTTAAGTACTGGAGTGGATACAACATTGGCTGTTTGAATAAACTTAAAACTAGAAAAACTTAAAGACTGTTTGCCAAGTCATTAGGTGATTTTAAAACGTTGAATGTGATTTAAATACTCGATAAATTTTTAATCTGATGCCCAAGTAATTCCTCACTTATGCTGCACTCTATTTAATAAACCCACATCATAAATGTTAATATCACGTCTGTATTCGTACGATACACACCGATCCCTGTGACTGTTAGAAAGGCCGTTGCTTCACTTCTGCCAATCTCATTCTCCGCTGTGCAAGTATAAGTGCCTTCGTCGTCCTTCTCAATTCCTAAAATAACATCAACACACTGTCTCAGATCTCTGAAATTTCACAAATCAAATGGTCGTTTTCAAATTTAACAGTTCAAATAAAGTACATATCTTATAAAGATATCATTACAAAAACTAAAATCGTCTCGTATTTGATTGGTTCAGGATTGGGTCAAACAGTTTTCTGTTACACTTGAAAAGAATTGGTCTTAACCTTGAATGAAAAGCGCTCCGTTTTCTAAGACTCTCATGCGCTGGTTTTCCAGTGAGATATCGACTCCATCTGTCCTTTTCCAGGTTACCTTGGGAGCAGGTTTTCCAACTGCAGAGCATTGCAGAGTGACGTTCTTGAGAATGTCAGCACCTCGACTTTGTGGATGGTGAACAATGACAGGAGGTCCTGCGAAAGTTAAACAAATTGGCTCTTACAGAAACACTTTTTACACAGAATGGAGTCATGATCGAAGAACTGCCAAGGTGTAATTTTAGCTTCTTCTACTTGCCTCAGAAATTCAGAATCTGGCGTAGATCTAGAACAGAGCAGCGTAATCTCTGAAAATCTCTGAATGTCCTTTATGTGCTCTTCTCATTTGACAGAGCAGTGCAACTGAGATGGTAAAACAAACTGAATATTCTTAGCAATTGCAACAGAAGATCAGTTCCAGAACTTTGATGCCTTCAGCTCACATCAACATTTAATAAAGTGTCAGTCTGAACAGAACCTCAGAAACTGAATCGACTTATTGGCCATCTGGATTCAATCTGATTTCATGGCATCTGTGGTGATGCTGCCATCTACCACCCAAACGAGGCATCAACTCACCTCCGACCTCGAGTCGAACGGTTTCTTTGGCAGTTCCAGCTTCGTTGGTTGCGACGCAGTCATAATCGCCTGCGTCGAGCTCTTGTGTCCCGATGATTTTCAGCACTCCCTCTGGAAGAATCTCGATGAAGGAGATTTCCTGAAGCTGAATAGATTTTTCAATTAGCAAAACGTATAATTATAATAATTATAATAATAGTTATAATAATCTTCGGTTTAAGATTGTGAGGCCTATGAATGCAATCTGATCAATCTTGTCGGCTCAATTATTAATACTTCACACCTACAACTGATAATGTGACGAAAAGCTGTGCTACCAATTATTTTATACTTTAATTTCTCCCGCTTTGAACATATCTAATCTAATATAATGACTTCTGTAGCGCCGTTATCGTAACGCCAAGGCATCAGCCGCTTCAAGACAAAATCGCATTCGAAAATGATAATCCGTTGGAGAACCCAATTCGATTCTCGATAGGCCAGAGAACCAGAAGCCAGGCTACGCGCTGGTTTTAGCCGCCGAATACTTCGATTTACCTATACAGCAGGCAGGAAGCAGTGATGTAAAGAATATCGTTTCCGACGGACTGGCAGAACAAGCGAGTGTTTAACACTGAGTCGGTCTTTATCTCAGGAGTAGGTCGAAGGTAAGACTTCTGCTCGCGACAGACAGAGAACTGAAGCAGTTTCCCCAAGATTTTCTCAGTGAACGACTGTTTAAGAACAACACTTGGTCCAAGAGAAGTCATTCGACTGGACTGACTGGACATTACTCACCTGAATTCCATTCTTCATCCACGTGATATTTGGCAGCGGAATTCCACTGGCGCTGCATTCCAAAATGGCCGACTCGCCGCTGGTCACCAGAACCGTTTGATTGTAAACGAATATCGTTGGCGCAGCTGTTACACAATTGAAAGCAAGAGAACAGCGTAATCGTAATCCCGAGATTTCTACAGCGCCCAAAGAAAGCCACGTCATGGGTGGGGACCAGCTTATTCACAGGCGCTCAGTCAAAACTAAATCGATAGGCAAAAAAGGGTTCGGTTCCAGGTCAATATCCTAATCTCAGGCAGAGAGAGCGTGGCAGCTACGGTTAGTGGTGTTTGGGATTGGAGCGGAAAGAGAGATAAAAGGGAAAATGGTGGCCAGGATAGGATCTGTGAAAGAGGAATGTTTTCAGTTTTGAGTGCAAGTTGTGAAGCATAGATGAGTTTGTATAATGGGTCAGATAGCTGTCGCAGTTTTGGGGGAGTTTATTCCAGATTGAGCAAGACTGCAGATAAACAAAGGAGAAAAGATAAAAACGCACTGGTTTAACAAATGCCTTCTCTCATGTTTTATCTCTTGCTGAAAACTCGTCTAACAATTAACCTGACGCTTGACAACTTCGATCGAATTTTTTGAAAAAATTTAAAGGATTTGCACCTGTCCTAATGTTACGTATCAGAATCAGTGTCCGTCTTATAGGCTATGTAGAGGTTTGTGATTCTAACGGAAACTTGTCCTTTCGAAGACCACAAAGACAACTAAATTAGGAGTCACTTTCCTCCATTTTGACCCAGTACTTTCTGAGTTTCAACAGTACTCAGACAATGACAATATGACAATACCATTGATCATAATCTCTGGCAATCAATAGACTTTGCATTAGAAGCAGTGGATTTTGTTAGATTCGGTGACAGCGTACCTGTGCGTCTGAGCGTCAGTGTGGAGTTTCCCTGACCAAAGGAATTGTTTGCCACGCAGACCCACTCTCCTTCGTCTTCCTCTCTAGTTGGGAAGATGCTCAGCTGGCCAGTGTCTGCATCAAAGCGAATCCTTTCCGTCTCAGCAACCGTCTGTCCGTTTCGCTGCCAAATGAACGTCGGTCGTGGATGACCAACGGCTGAACAGTGAAGAGTCACTTCCGAACCAACCGAAAACTTACGGTTCTCCGATTCTATGAAGACCTTTGGCTCGGCTGGAAAAAAGAAGGCAGCACCAATACCGTCGTCTCTGCGCCAACATCAGTATCAACAGCATCCTTTTATTTTCAGTTAAACAAGTCTAATTAAACGTCATCATTGTTAAGTCATAAGCAGAGTCGATGCTGATTGACATTAATAATCCAGGGTGTAAAATTGTCAAGTTATGGTGTGTGTGTGTATGACTGACTTACAGTGGACCCGCAGCCAGGCCTCCTCTTCGGTAGCTCCTCCTTCATTCGACGCTCGACATATATATCGACCTTCATCCGCCTTCTGGACGTGTCTGTTACAAAGCAGACGTCAATTAAGTAAGATCTACTTATCTCTCTATTCCATTGCCACGACCTCTCCAGTGACAAGTTGCCAGAAAATTCGAAGAACATCCTTCTTACCGTTGATCTGGTTGACCTGAACTAATCAGCAGTTATGCAAAAGATTGCGTTTAAGCGTATGACATCCATTTATGCCTTGCTGATTGGTTTCTTCAGCAATCTAATGACGATATATACAACTTAGGAAATCAGCCAGCAAGCACTGATTGATTAGTACTTCGGGGAGAAGCCCTTGATAAGAACCTATCGATGAGATAAGGACAGAGAGACTATTAACCTGATGACAGCCGTGCCATTATTGAACACCGTCAGACGATCGTTGAGGTTGACAGGCAGAGGATCCTCTGGGTATCTCAGCCATGTTATGTTGAACTCAACAGTACTTCGGACGACACAAGTGAACACAACGTCTTCCCCAGGAATGCTGGACACGTTTTCCGGACGCAAAACCACAGGTGGAGGATCTGCAGAATAAATAACACTTAGTCACTCAAAGTGTCTTTGTTTAAAAAGGGAACCATGTTACTATAGACCAATCAGTTTAACTTGTTTTCTGTGCAAGATCATGCAAAGAAATATGAAGGATACGTAGTGGAGCATTTGTAATTGTAATTGTAATCTGACATTTATAAAGCGCCACTTCAAGAATAGACTCATCAGAAGCGCTCCCGACCCGAACCAGTGAGACCACTGGCAAATAATACAGACTTCAGGCGCTTGCGAAACTGCATGAGTCTGATATAATAAAGGGCAGTCAACATAGATTTGCAAGAGGTTTTTATGTTCGACAAATCTATAAGAGTGCTTTAAGGAAGTTTAGAAAAACATAGATGAGTGTAAATCTGTGGATGTAGTTTATCTAGATTTTGCCAAAGCATTCGACAAAGTACTTCGTCTAAGGCTGGCCATAAAATGACCCAAACTAAACACTTTCTATCGTTGAAGAAATATTGGTCTCTATTTGACGGATTTCACAAAAGGTTCTTTAAAGGCGCTATATAAATACCTTGACGAAAATATTTTCATAAATATCGGAATATCAGTAAGTGAGACGAGCTAGACTTCACATCATAATCCTACCTGTAACATCTACATAAGTAGAGGCCGAGGAAGAACCAGCAACGTTGGTCACTCTGCATGCATAAAGTCCTTCGCTTAAGCTACTAGCATCGTGTATGGACCAAGTAACGTTGGCTGATTCGCTGAAACAAATTAACAAATGCAATTGTAATCGCAAATGCATATAGCGCCAGTTTAAGAGAAACTTCTCAGAGACGCTTTGGGTTGTTCAAGTATCTGAAACTGTACGTCAACACTTTTTCCAATTCACAGTTTAGAAACATTGCGAAACATAAGTTAGTGTTTGAAAATCTGTGGATAAAGGTTCAGCATTCTAGTCGTTGTTTGCTACCGGTTTATAAAGACCGTTAGATCTAGGTACAGTATTAGATAGCATATATTCAATCCTAGAAAACCCATTGGTGAATTTTCCACTTAGCATGAATGCATACACAACCACTCAAATGGTTATCCTCTTAAGCATAAATATGAAATATTTGCAATTAAACATTATTTTTAAATGTGGAATTTCTGATGGAGCATTTGAACATGATGAATACAATGGTTTTGTGTCTGGCAATAGCATAGTTATCGGCAGAATAGAAAGTCTGATGTCAGAGAATCGAGATTATTCAAAGCCAACTCTTGAAAGCAAAACGCGGCCAATTGAAGTTGGTTCAGTTCCGGGTAATAATCGAACAAAGTAGGAGCAAGTGTGACTTGCCTGTAGAAGAGACTGGTGCCAAGCTTCTCATTCCCATGGAACCACTGCAACTCAAATGGTACTTGGCTGGTGACCTGACAAGTCAGAAGCACGGGTTTCTCAAAGTATCCGCGCGTCAGACGAGGCAGGTGAACCACCGGTTTCTCTGGCCGAGTCCCACTGATCGCTGTTGGAGTCGTCCTTTGGAAGAGATTGCCCATATCATCTAAGCCAACAATCTAGAAGGTGATGACACCACAGAACATCAGCAGCTCACTCAACACGCCAAGCACAAACGAAACAGCATACAGCAAGGAAGGATTTAAGCAAGTGAATCGATTCTCTTCATTCATTTGCTGTAGCCTCAAACAGTAAACATCATAGTTAGACCATTGGGGTCAATAACGTCGCTTTTAACGGGCTTATTATTATTATTATTATTATTATTATTATTATTATTATTATTATTATTATTATTATTATTATTATTATTATCCTCATCATCATCATCATCATCATCATCAATGATTTTCAGTTATTATTATCAATAATTTGCAGTTATTATTATCAATAATTTTGTGAAGTAACATTAAATAACAGTTGTTCATGAGACAGAAACTGTCAGTTGTTGTCCACCCCATCATCTGGATCTGGCCTTGCTCCCAAAAGCTGTAGCTGCAGCAACACTGTTGGGAGCCATGCCTTTATCTGAGCGGCATATGGGTGGCATGAGTGTCAGTGATCCCCTTATCTGCCCTTACAGGGATGAGTACACAAACAGGTCTTCCGTCATCGGACCCCGATTGTTCTAGATGTGGACCTAGGCCTACGTGTAAGGTTACGGTGATGTGGAAAGGTCGTGTTTAATGGAGACGAACACTGACTGACTTTGAGATAGAAGAAATCCGACGGCGGAAGAAAACTGGAGACGTTGTAAAGAGACGGTCGGGAAGAATCGTAGACGACTGGAATTTCCATCAGTACTTCGCCATAGAGGTCAACCAGTTCGAGCTTCGTTAAGCGACCTGGGCTGTCAAGGTCCGTTGCGTTCACGAGAACAAACGTTGGAATTCCTACGGTTTCATAACATGGATCACTTCAGAGACAATTAATACCATTTGACCTTTGATGGCCAAATTGTTCATTTGTAGCAAATTCCGTGCATCTAGTTAACTTAAAGGACAAGCTAAAACTAATCGTTGAAGCAACAGTATTTCTAATCTTAACATTCATATAGAATCTCTTCAGAAAACTCTCCAAATGTGTTCCAAACTTGAAAAAACAAGATCACAGTCGGACAGTAAAATTTTCATAACAGCTCTTTCAGAAAGAGGCAGAAAAAGGCGTCATAATTATTAGTTCTATGAATTAGTTAATTATTTTGAATCAGACGTGCATTAATAGTTAATCGGTTGATAGGAACCGTGTACTTTTCAGCAGTACCCATCATTGGCCTGGCTGAAGTATCGGTCAACTGAAGCGTCGAGTTGCGAGAGAAACCGTGGACGAAATCGAGGGAACTGAGTCCCGTGACTCGAATCGTCGCCTGTCCATCGGAACCGATCTTCAGACCCCAAAGTCCGGGCTTCGGATTTTTCACGGTGACGATCAGAGCGTTCTTCAGGTCAAGTAGGGTCGTTAATCCGTTCTCTGGCGTCAACGTATTGCCTGAACCAAACACAGCACCAGCATCACTCGTATTTGCAGCGCTTTTACGAGGTACTTAAAAGGCGCTATAGTATAAGCGTCTACATACATGCATGCATATTTACATCCGTGTCCTTGATTCATACAAAGAGATCAACTGTCTCTACATAATAATTGAGGTTAGTTAGCGCCCTAATATTCCTGACGCCGATGAGACCCTATGATATTCACCGTAGGGGTCCTTGATGACGATGCTCGGGTTCTTTCCGCTGAGTGAGATCGTGAACTCTTGGAGTTTGCTGTCAACCGGAAGATCGTAGCTGAAGAGACTCTGACCGTCGGACGTCGATGTGCGGTTCCGGTCGACCGCCAACAAATTCACCTTTCGCGATTGAACGGCCACACGAACAAAATCGAGAATCTGCAGAGCAACGAACAGTGACAATCAGTTCTACGGTCACGCTTGACGATTTCGGATTATACAGCAGAAGCCTAAGTCATCAGCCGGTGCAAGGTCTAAGACCGATGACGATGACGATGATGATGACGGTGGTGGTGGTGGTGATGGTGATGGTGGTGGTGGTGGCGGAATTGTGTGCCCAATTAAGCCAGTTGAAGTCTAGACATCATCAATCTGTTTAGCTCTGTTTTTCTTCTCTCTGTCAATCTTTCTGATCAGTCATCAGGTAAAAATACAATTATGTCCAGATTTAATTCGTTCAAACGTCGGTCCTCTTGTCCTTCTATCCGTCCTTCTGTCTGTCCTTCTGTCTGTCCTTCTGTCTGTTCTTCTGTCCGTCCTTCTGTCTGTTCTTCTGCCCGTGCGTCAATTTTTTACTGGCCTTGTTGACTTGTGATTTCTTGAGGAGGAAAACTTGACCGGAACTTGTAGATGCGATCTTTTCATAAGCTTTGAAACCCGGATGTGAAACGTTTCCACAGTCGCCCGTCATCACAAATATCACCTGTCAAAAATAACATCCATAACTCTTTAAACCTGATTCATAGCCTAATAATTAATAGTCCCATTTAGCAACCATAGCTCGTTACACCTGACAACAGTCTCTACTTCGTTCTAGTAACGGTGATAATAATTTGGACCAGTTGCTGAACTTCGTCATCGTCGATAGGAAGTAAGCTAAGCCGTCTGAAACTGGAGCATTCGCAAGAGATTGGAACCAATCCAGCAAAGTTTCTTCTAATCAAAACAAGTCACCCACCCTTAATTATGGCCTCTACTTAGAGGCGCATATATGCGATGCACTTAAAATCTAAATGGCGATTTTGTTAAAGGCGATTCAGAAACAATTGCTACAGGATTATCAATATCTATTATTAGTATTAGTAACTTCAATCGCGCCTGTGTCTAATACATAAGGCATCAACCTATGGGACACCAAAACCACCTAACCACATGCCAAAGTGTAGATCCATATGTTAGTTGACCAGAGTGTTACGCATGAAATCAGCGCCATAGTAGACTTAATGATGCAACTATACATTCAAGATGTTTCTTGACGATGCCAAGTTTGCAGATCCATACATTTCTGTTAGATCTGGGCTGAATTGTTCGTACCTGACTCTGTTTGTGTTGGATGAGACTGAGTACTTCGTCCGTCAGATGGTAGTCCTTGGCTCTGGCGTCTGTGAAGACATAGATGAATGAGTAAGGCAGCGACTTCTCCAGCGCCATCTGGATGCCAGTGATGCTCATCTCCGGACAATCTCCTCCTCCCTGGACGTACAGATCCCGCAGTTCCTTCTGAAACAGGTCCGGATCCGTTGTCGCCGTCACCGGTCCAACCTCTGACCAGTCAAACATTCATATTATATGCACAAATTAGGTGGTAAATTAGGTAAAGGAACGGCAACACGTTGGTTTAAAATCCATCATAGAAACTCCATCAAAGCCTGTGAAGGTGGTAAACGGTAACACATTGGTTTAAAAGCCCCCATAAAACTTCCCCAGAAAACTCCCCGTGTGAAGATGAAAGGTAAAGGAAACACGTTGCTTTAAAAGGCTCTACAGAAACTTCATCAAAGCCTGTGAATGTAAAGGTAAACAGTAAACAAGAGTGTGACGGTGAAAGGCAAAGGAAGCACACTTGTTTACACGACGCCTCTATAGAAACACCTCAGAATCGAGTCATCAGGTCAAGGGATCAATCGGGTGAGACTCAAACAATACAACAGCAACCCAACAACCTCCTCATTTAACTTCCAAACTCGCGTTGGTATTCATTTATTGAGGCTTTAAGAATGGAGGGCTGAGTTTTCGCTTGATGAGATGGAATTGGAATTCGACGGACAACCATCCTTTGAAGTACTAACCTGGCTGGAGTTGTCACTGAGCCTGCAAGTGTTGAAACCAAACGATCACCCAACAAAGTAAGTAACGTTTTAATACTGAAGGTCAAAATCAAGAAGAAGAGGGCAGGGAGGGGAAGCTGTCCCCAAGAAATTATTAAGTTGTATGACCTACCCATCTATCGACAGGACTAGTGACGAAGCTGCCTTGGTAACTCCAAGTTGTTTTCTAGAGTTCTTCAATGGGATACTTGCACTACTGCATTGAAATTTATCGATGCTGCTGCTGCTGCTGCTGCTGCTAAACCCAGAGGAGGCGCAGTTCTGTGAGGCGTGCAAATGCAATCGATCCCATTGGGCTGATTTCTACGAAGGTAAGGTCGAACAGGAGAAGCAGAAGAAGCCGAATGAAAAAGAAGAGTAGGCAGAGAAAGAGGAGAAGCAGGAAGAGCAGGAGGAGAACAGGAAAGAGGCAGAGAAGGATGAAGAGTAATAAGGTGGAAGAGAGGAAGGAATAGAAAAACAGAGGAGAAAGAGAAGGAGTAGAAAGAAGAAGAATATAAGCAGAATTAAGAGGAAGACGAGATCGTGAACGGATGAGGAGTTTTGGATGAATGAGTGGATTAGAAAAAAAGTGGGTAGAAGAATGGTTGGATGGGTGGATTGGTTGGATGGATGAGGAAGAATTGCTGTAGAGGAGAGGATCTGTGGCCATAGGAAGCGATATTACTGCCAGCAGCGACTCGATATCATAGCGACCGTTAATTCGTTGAATAAATAGAGTCATGGACGTTGGCTGTGCACAGATCAGAATGTGGGGGGCAGGTGAGGGTGAGGTTGGGTTGGATAGGGTGGACGGAAAGGTGAGCGCTCGATGCAGAGTCAACTGCAAAATGGATTCTTCTGAAGACCCAGCAATGAGTCCGTAGCCATTGCTTCTCTCTCTCTCTCTCTCTCTCTCTCTCTCTCTCTCTCTCTCTCTCTCTCGTGTGATATAGAACAAGCAAAGTCCAGTTACGAGCTCCAGCTTCAATAACTGTTACACCACAACCAGAGAGAGATAGGCGCAGACATATCGACAGGCATATAGGCCTACACAAATACAGCGCTACAGAGGCAGACACAAAGAATCAGCAGAACGACAGTAAGAGATACAGTGAGACAGAGTGGCAGAAAGAGGCACAGATTGAGCAGAACATCCAGGAAACAGAATGCATTACACAGTTGTATAAACTGGTGAGAGCCTCTCATTGTCTCCTCGATAGCACCAGGACTAACAGTCAGAACAAGAGTCTGTTTGCACTGAACGGAGAAAGCTCTCCACACTTGATTCCCCGGCTACTCGGTTAACGACTGCAGGCTGTTTGTCGATGCTCAGAGACTTGAGTGGACTTCATTTGCGAGAAAATCAACGGAACAGTTCCGCTCCTCTGTTATTTCAGTCGCGGATTTTCTATTAGCGCAGGTGGCGGACGTGGATGGCAGAAGTGCTAGGCTGTCCACCGGGCGACGCATTCCACTGTCTCACAAACATGTGTGTTTGTTCCTCTGTCACCGTGACTTTGAGTTTATGTCTTAATATGACACTTGTATGCATCGATATATGATCAAAGCCTCTTGGCTTCGTCTAGTTTTACGAGTTCTGGAATATAAAAGGACCTGCTTGTAAATATCGGAACTCGCTCTCATAAACTTTATCATCTCGTCCCTCTTATTAGATTCTGCAGAAAAACTTTGAGGCAACAAACTATACATAATTGGCTTACACTTACGCCTACTTACTTATCTGAAATTATCTTCATTAATAACAATATTAATTGGATTAATCAAACCTTCTATCATATATTCATACACTGTTAAAATCGCATCTCCCTCTTGGAATGTTCACACAGGTCATAACTCTTTGGCTAGAACCATGACAGATGCATCAAAATATGAGCATATAATCCCGGTGCTTAAGTCTTTGCAATGGTTTCCTGTTCAACAAAGAATTTATTTCAAATAGGGGCCTAAAGTTTATAAACATTGAACTCTAACAAAACACAGTACTTAAAATCAGTCCTTAGGCTTGTCATTATTCGATCAGGTCATCTGAGAACCTTTCTCTGGTCATTCCCTAGGACTAGAACTGTTTTGGTGAACGAGGCTTTTTTTTGCTGGATCTAGAGTTTGGAACTGTCTTCCTGTATCTGTTCGTTCTGCTCGGTCGCTTTTGTCATTTCGATCTCAACTTAAGACTTGCCTTATCCACTGCAAGTTGTCTCATTGTTTTAGTGACTGATCTTCTGGATATTGACCTGATTGCGGCTTTGGTTTTGGTGCGCCATCGGTTGATTCCTTGTGCATCAGATACAGGCGCGATAGAAGTTACATACTAACTTAGGTAACATAATCTCAATCTACTTTAAGTTGAATTTTAAAAGAGGTTTTTAAAGGCGCTATATAAGTGTCTTGATGTATACATACCGATATAGATGTAGAGCTATATGAGAGGAAACAGGATATAGTTAGAGCGAATGATGTGCACAAGTCTTTTCAACATTTTCTGGGCTATAATAAAAAGAAAGAAATGAGGATTTTGCCTAACGGAGAGATACTGCGACACAAATAAGCCGAAGAAAGAATCAGAAACGAAGATCATCTTCTCTTATTGGTGTTTGTAAGACACCTTAGAAGTAGCTCGCTACTTAGGAAACTGTAATTGTTACAGTTACGATTACAACCGCAGTTACAGTTGTGGCTAAATGCTTCACGGGGTCAGATAAAGAACGAACTCCATCGATTCAACCAACGCAATGAATAAAACGGTGAATCGAGAACTTCATGCTGAAGCGAAGAATTAATAATGGAATGGGGGGTTGATGAAAAAAATTTTTAAATGAGGAAGATGCCCAGGTTAGGGGCTTCGCCTCATTCCACCATTAATTCTGCAAATGATTCAAATGAAGCGGTTTAAATTCTTTAAACTGTTGAAAGACAGTTCTTCAGGAAATGGAGATTGTCGTTCAACTAAAGAAAGTTTCTGTAGCGCTAGAGACCGACCTGGATCGTGGAAAGGAACGAGGATGTAGTTGTAGAGGGGCTTTTCCCTCATGGCGAGCGTCGTTGCGAGGATCTTAGCGGCCCCTTCAATCACCTGAACGAGGTCGTCATACATGGATCCAGTTGTGTCAAAGACAAAGGCCAGCGATGCCGCTCCAGGCGCCGGTGGCTCCGTTTCTGCGTCGGCCAGACTCGCATCGATGATTCCAGCCGTTCCAGTCCAGTGGTCATCATCAGCTTCCCCACCGTAGACGTACTTTTCACCCGTCGCTGCAGCAGCAGCTGCTGCATCTTGGTATCCACGGAATACGGATGTCGATCTTAGAGATGGCGTCGAACTGGCCACCTGAACACACACTAGAAGGACCAGACAACAGGAACTGACCCAGAATCTTCTCTCCATCGGAAGACGATATAATAAGAACCGTTCGCTCTACTAAAACTAAATTCAGCAGCAGTTTTAGTGGTTGGAAAAAATTGAACTTAAGCTAAACAAAGCCACCAGCGACTGGTTTCTTTCTTCAGTCGATCTAACGTCAGTTGAATCCTTGGCCTACTGAGGAGGCGCCACCCTTTGACCGCAGCTCAGAACCGACGACGGATGGGCGGACGGACGGACGGACGGAGGCAAGTCTATTCGGGCACCTGCCAGAGTGCCTAGATACTGCGTCCTATTCGTCGGATGGTGATCTTGGTCTCGACGGGTGTTGCCGCTCGGTGGACATTGATCACCCAAGTGGCAATTACAAAGCAGTTGTTCTGTTTGGCCCGTGGGCCAAAGATAAACAGGCGCGTTATAACGGTTTCTTTGAGAAAGCAGCTTTAACACGACAAATCAAAGTGCAGCCCTCCACATCTCCCTCATCCTGCCCTTCCTCCTCCTCCTATTTCTCCTCCTATTTCTCCTCCCATTCTAGATCCGCTCGAGTCTGGCGATGGTTGGCCAGACTTTCGTTATCTTGCGGATGTTTTATCGCTAGCGTCTTGATACGTCGCGAGTTTCAGCGGAACTAGGTCATGACCTTTAGGGTCAGAGGTAACTGCCAACCTAATCGCGACAGCCTATTTCGAAAGGTTTGATTGTATGATGAATGACCGATTTAGCAACCCATATAGATCTTCTCTGGTCGCCGATTAACTTCTTTGAAACGGAAAAGAGGGCAGCAGTACGGTCTCTGGCTGCAATTCTCTTCGGCTGTTCCACTGTGTATCAATCTCACTTAAAAGCGCCGCTTAAGTAAGTAAAAAATTAAAGTATCCCATATGATTCCACAAATGAGACGCAGGGAAGGCTTTCTTCTCTTTTTCTTTAGGCCCTTGAGCCGGCAATAGACAAATCCCAAGGTCCTGGACAAGGGGGCCAGTGCATCGCAGGACTTGCCATTTACTTCCCAGCTGGTGCAGGTACCATTCTACTGCTTGGTGACAGAGGCAATACGAGCTCAAACAACTTGGTCCAAGGTCGTTACACGGAAAAGAACCCGCAACCGCATGATCTTTGACCAAACGCGTTACCGACAGACCACCGTACCTCTTAAATGCTTTAGTTGAAGGCATTCAACTGAACGCCATAGAAACAGAGCGTTGTTAAAGGCGTGTCTTCGTTGGACCGTGAGAATCGGTTCTCAGTTTGGACCAGCCGTTGTATCAATTAGCCAGTTAGCCAGTTCCAATTAGCCAGTTCCAGGCCTTACGACCCCCTCCTCAATATTTGCACAGGGATTTCAAATCTTGGCTTCTCATTTTACAGAAACCCAGAATTCGTGTTTAACTCGAACTGGCTGATACTTGCGGCCTTTATTTTACCAACAACCCAGTCTGCACCATGATTAAGATTTAAGAGTTTGAATATAGCCGAGCGAATCAGTTGGACAGAGATATAACGAACTTCACGATAATGACGAAGTTGAGGAAATTTGTTTTTGGCTGAGACAAAGCTATGACCTTTCGATGACCTTCCAATGACCCCGATTCTAGGACTGTCAGCTGGGACTCAATTGTGATATTATTAAAGGCCACCGTACACGCATAGACACATACAAACATAGAAACACACATACACACACAGTCACGAGTAGACAGACTCAAACAGAATAGGTGGCACCTGTTGTAATATATCTGGACACATTCCAGACGTCTTCTTCGATTTGCCACCAGAGTTGAGACAGCGACAAGACGAAGGCGGCAGATATTGAAATGAATTTAATTGGTCGAGCGTCGAAGAGAGACAGAGGCAGCGCTGCAGATACCACCCTGCAGTCGAACACGATAACGGACGCATGTCGCTTGTCGCTCGCCAATCAGTCCATCAACCTCAGGACCACAACGTACACCATCTGCCGTTGCCACCACCACCACCACCACCACAGCTACAAACTGCAATAAAAAGCTGCACCACAGACTGAATCACAAACTTTACCATAAGCTCCACCATGCACCATAAACTCAACCATATGCATGAACTCAATCTGAGGCCCAGACAGACGGCTGCGACTTCGGATTTCTTGTTCTACCGTTGACGTTCAGCCAGAATAATGTTCTTTCCAAGAGCAGTTAAGCTTTTGCGAAGTGTAAAGGTCTCCCTGACGAGCTTTTGTTTGACGCTAGGAACTTTCTACATTCGCATTTACATTATATACATTTACGTGTATGAAATGTTGAAGATTAACGTAAGGAAATACTTAGGCGCATACGATGAAGGCCGGACTAATAGTGCGACAGAGCTGCAGAAGGTTTTTTAACTTATCTAGCCAAATGTTTATATATAGCGGAACTTGGACGCCATTTAGTGCAATAAATCTCACTGCTCGACCGCCGCCTTTACAAATAATGAGAAAACAATAGAGCGAGAGAATGAAAGAACGAACGACCCAGTGATGCTGCAATCAATGCTCACTAATTAACCTGTCAGCCGTTTTAACAAGAAAAATTAGCAAATATTCTAAATAACAGAAATTTATTCAAATATTAAACATTTGAGCTCCATATTGTAGAATATCTTTACGTGGCTATGCGCCTATCGACTGAAGGTCAATTATATAAGATTACGATTACTACCTTAAAGAGCATAATTGTAATGAACTTCTTGTCTTTCTTGTTACTCCATAGCCGTCAACCATTTATTTCCAGGTCCATTCGACTCAGTCACTCCATTGTTTCTCGTCGATCAATCTTATGCAGATTTACTTTGAGCTCATGCAAGATAATCTTGTGCAATTCGTTTTCAATCATCTAACAAAAACCCAGTTTCTATTTTCAATTTCAAAGTCTATTTACAACTGTTTACCTAAAATGACACTTCCTTGGTCATAATCACAGACGACCGACACATTGTCTCATAAAAAGTCACAAAAACACTAAATGCAATTCCCAGTTCATACGGGCGCCACAGAAGATCCGAGCCTAAGGCATTTTCGAAGATCTGCTTGTACTCCTCGACCAACGCAGTGAACCAACCCACAGAGACTGGATTCGGAATCTCTCTACAGCTGCCATTTCCCTAATTTCCTCTACTTCACGGTCTCGCTTCTCCCTGGAAAAGGGAAACCGTCAGCCAGGACTGATCCTCGAATTTTCCAAATTCTCTTTGTACCCTCTGTTCGCTTCATCAAAGAGCGGCTGACGTAATGTTCTCTGTGATGTCGATAGGCCAAACGTTAGCACGGCACGACAATCGATCCTTCTTTCCAGCCAACAAGGTCAGGCTCAACAGGTAAGGTCTTCAGATATTAGACAGTGATGCAATGTAGTGTATTGTGAGTCGATGTAATCTTTCTCTGAAGTTTCGTTTTCTGCTACTCACTTTGCCTTCGTCTTTCCCTGTCTTCTCCTCTTTTAATATATGTCTCCTTGTAGCCGTCTATGTCTGCACAGCTGTCTCTCTGCGTATCTCTGTCGCCGTCCATGTCAGCCTGTATGTGTGTCTCACTCTATGTCTGTCTCCATGCATACCCCTGCATGCGTTCGTGTGTGTGTGTGTGTGTCGATGTTGTGATAGGTGGATGATGGTGTGGTATATGTGATCATCGTGTGTCAGGTAATCAGATCTCGGATAGGTCGTCGTCCTCCTCGTCTTCTGGTGATCAGCTGAGTTTGCGGCTGCTGCATCGATCTATGGTTGAGCAGAAGGCAACGAGAACTGCTTCCCTCAGATTCAGCTTCAATTCTTCCGGCATAGAGAGACAGAGAGAGACAGAGAGAAAGAGAGAAGAGAGAGACAGAAAAGAGAATGACAGAGACAGAGACAGAGGTAGAGAGAGAGGGAGAAATAGGGAGAGAGGGAGGGAACTGCCTCTAATTGGCGACTTTCACCACCACTTCCCACCGACCTACTGAATCAAGGGGGTATGGCACACGTACGATACCAGTTCTTTCAAGGAACTGGGACGGACGGACGGACGGACGGACGGACGGACGGACGGACGGACGGACGGACGGACGGACGGACGGACGGACGGACGGACGGACGGACGGACGGACGGACGGACGGACGGACGGACGGACGGAGAAAAGGACAGACGGAGTTTGTTTTAGATTTGCATTCTATGGTCAGCTGTTTGTCCTGTTTGCGATGTTAGAGCCGGTACATTTGTTTAAGCTTTTCTCTCTCCAACTTCCTCCCTCCATTCTTCCGTGTGTCTTTTTCTTTCTTCCTTCTTTCTTTCTTTCCTTCTTTCGTTCTTTCCTTCTTTCTTTCTTCCCTCCTTCTTTCTACGTCATGTCCAGCATTTAATCTCGTACTGGTTCCCCATTTCTTTCAGCTCTACCTCTACCAGTCATTCCTTACTTCGTTCCCTTTTTCCTTCCTTCCTCTTTTTCCTTCCTTCCTTCCTTCCTTCCTTTTTTCTTCCTTCCTTCCTTCCTTCCTTCTTTTTTGTTCTTTCTTACTTCCTTCCGTTTGTCTGTCTTACTCTCTTACCTGGATTTCTGCTGTCCTCTTCTTTCCTGTAGGTTTGTTGCTCTCTATGTCATTTCTCCTATCTCTATCTCCACCTTCCTCCATCTCTGCCTCTCTCCCTCTCTTGTCTCTTTCTTTGTCTCTATCCATCCATGCATCCATTCATCCATCCATCCATCCACCCATCCATCCACTTACCCAACGGTCCGTCCGTCCATCCATCCATCCATTCATCCATCCATCCATCTGCCCTCGAGTCTCACCTCGAAAGGTCCATAGCATTAGTCAGTTCGCCGTAATAATCAGCCAACGACGATGACGGTGACGACGATGACGCCAAGCGAGAGGCAAGGAATCGTCGTGAGTCGACGCCAGATGGCGATTGAGACGGAATTGAACTAATTCCGCTCGTGAACTGAGACACGCGATGATGATACATCGCCACAAATCACGTCGTCATAGAAACGGAGCAGCTCCATCATCTGTCCATCCAGGGCTCCAGGTCTCTGCTGCCGATATAGATAGCGAATCTACTACTCGCATCGCTACAGGCGCCCCTTGTAATACCTCTCAAGCAGCGGCTGCCAGTGGCTCAAACGCTGGCTCACTGAGAACCTGTGCCAAGTTAGAAGTAAACTAAAATGTCGGGGCTTAGTAAGCAAAGTAAAACTTTTGGGGGCCTTACTAAATAGAGAAAACTTTCGGGGTCTATTAACTATAGTAGAACGTTCGGGGTTTATTAAGAGAAGTAAAACTTGTGGGTTCTTGTCGAAGTAAAACTTTTTGGGACCACATTATGTAAAGCAGAACTTTCATGGCTTTATGTAAGCTAGATGAATCAGTGAACTGGTAGGTAGATGTCTTCTATACTGATTGTTGACTAGTTCGATCGTCCGACTTTCCTCCGTTAGCTGATCAACTTTTGAAAGAACTCAGTGGCTGATTAGAGATTCATTTTCTCCCAAATAGCCGCAGATCTAGACTTACTGATTCATGAAAGACCTGCTGATTCATTAAAGATCTGCTGATTCATTAAAGATCGGCTTATTCATTAAAGACCTGCAGATTAATTAAAGGCCTGATGATGAGCCGACGTATTAATAGCTTTATTAAGTAAATGGATCTTTAGGTAAATTTTCTGTTTAATTATCTGCTGAAAAAGATCCTACTGATTTCAGCTGGTGATGAATGTGCTAATCTGATTTAATAAATGACTGAGAAAGATTTTACTGATTTCAGTTGAGTTTAGAGCCATGCGAAGATGTATTGGTTGTTCGCGTAAGCAGAGCCTGATGTGGATTTGGGGGTGGGGAAGAGATGGCGGTTGAATCCTGTTCTTATCAGTTGAACAGCTGAACAGAGTGTGTCGTGGGCGTGTGTATGTTGTCGACGATCGACATCAGTTGTTGCATTTCAGCGCCGTTCGTCTGCCTCCGCAGTCGGCGCCTGATCGATAGCCTCCTCCTCCGTCTTCCTCTAGCATCCTGATGAACTCGCATCGGGCTCCATATAAATCGACGGTGTCGCTCAGCTCCGATGAACGGTTCCAAGTGACTGGCGACCGATCGTCCACCGTCGACGAAGCACAAGAAGAAGAAGAAGAAGAAGAAGACGGCGACGAATTCAATTCTTCTTCAAAGAACAGCCAACAGCAAAATCTACGGTAAAGTCTTTTAGCACAGTTTCTGTTTTTGTAAAGCGCTCTGTAGATTCTGTCTTAAAACGCAGATTTCACTGAGTTTTTTTTTCAGATATATTCGCACAATTAACGAGTTTCTATATGAACGAGCAAGTTAAAGAATATCTCGCAGAGATGAAGCTGGTCAGTTTTAGCCTTCTGTTCTTCTGTGGGGCACGGTAGCATATTGGATAGAGCGCTCGGCTTTTAATTCGGAGAGTACGGGTTCGAGCCTCCTCCGGAACGATTACTGTGTAGGGTTAAGGTTAGGGTTAGTCTCATCCGAAGATTCCTGTAGCGATGCTTTTCTCAGATCCATTGCTTTTGTCAGCCTTCTTTATTCATCTTTTGTGGTAATCTTAATTGTACATTTTCTATTAGAAATTAATTATCTAGCGCCATCATTGAAAAGAACAACGGAAACAGGATGAAGCTGCTGTCGTATCTTTCTTTTGTTAGATGAAATGATATATGGTTATGCGGCTTGGTTGATGCCTTGTGCATTAGACACCGGCGCATTAGAAGTTATTATAATAATAATAATAATTATTATTATTATTATTATTATTATTATTATCAAGTTGCACCTTTTAGACCTGTAAAATAGCAGTGTTTCATCGACTTCTGAGGTTTTTAAATGCGCTATATAAATTTTCATTAACACACACCACACACACACACACATATATATATAGTGCAGAAACTCCTTCTTAACTCCTGACTTTCATTGACTTCAGAAAACCGGCGCATTTCATTATGGTCGCTAAAGTTGCCGAGACTTACCATAATCATATAATCATATTTCATCTAACAAAGAAAGACACAAGAGCAGCGAAAAAACCTTTGCTCTGATTCATCCTCTTACCGCAGTTAGATGACTTAGACGCTTCGAATGCTTCCGTTTTTAATTCTCATCAACTGTTGTTGAATTCAGTTCCCTTCGTATCCTATATCTTTACATTTACCGGCCGACTGTCTTCAATAAATGCCTAAATTCTGCCATAGTTGATTGCTCCGCATCTTTGGACAACCCCACTGACTTGAAGCAGCGCTCATGAATAAGCTGGTGACTTGCGCTTAGCTTTTAAGTAGCGCTTTAGAAATTTCGAGTTTACGATTACAATACTTTGCGCTTGATACAGTTTTTTCCTATCGTTATCAGGATCGTTTCTTAGTCGACGTATACGGTCTTCTTCTTTGATTTTTCTGCTCCCTGAAAATTATTCGAAATCCCGTTCAACGATTAAAATTTTCTGCTCGTCCCTCAGTTAATTCCAAAATCCAAATCCGTCATCTTGCTTGGCTTCTGTTAATTGTCGTTAAAGCTTAGACTTAAATGTCTCGCGCAAATATCGGCCAATGACGAACCCTTTGAAGTGAGACGAAATGAATTCCAGTTTTCGAGAGTCGATCAGTACTCTTATCTTGAGCAAGAGTTACAATAATTCGTCGCAATAATATATGGTATGGTATGGCATAGTATGGTATGGTATGGTATGGTAGGGTATGGTATGGTAGGGTATGGTATGGCAGCAAACCGTTCTTAATGTGGTATCGGCAAAGTCGGCTGTGCCGCCCAAAAGACATCTTCAATTACTATCCTCGATTGCTCTGTCTACTCTGGCCTTCGTTTTCCGCTGGGTTGCTGAAACTGCTGGCTGGTGCTGCAGATGATGATGATCATGAAGATGCTGCTTGAGAGATGCAATAGATGGAAATGCCTTCCATCTTGATTATTCTTGCACTAATGTTCGGCCAAATTGGCCTTCGCTGTTCGTTCTTCAACGGCTTTTATGAAAGGCTTTGACCGATTGACGATAGAAGCTCGGACGCTGCTGTTGCTGCTCTCCCTGCCGCTGCTGCTGATGCTGCTCTAGCATCCTCTTCAGGTTGGAAATGACTTGATGAGAATTCGGTGCGACTTACAGACAAAGACGAAAGCAGTGCTGAGGACGATTGGAGAAGAATCTTTTTACGACGGCAGATGTCGACTTCGCACAGCCGTCGACCGATCGACGAGCATCCGAGTAATAAGCGAAAAGATACAACGGCTGCAGACGAAGAACCCCAGACACAAAATACACAGAACTCGTCGCCACAGATACAACTCTATGAAGAGATCTAAACATCTATATTTGTACATACATATACATATGTGTATATATATACAGTGAAAAACATTTGACTAGAAATTCGATTCGTCGTCTTTGGACGTAGCGTGTGCGTGTTATTTCTGGACGGAGAGCTTGGCTAGGACATCGAGATAGAGGCGCCTTTCTTCTGACTCAGCAAATTCAAGTGATGCACATGTCTGATTTTCCAGAGACGAGTTTTCCTGCTAAGGGGATTAAGCAAGTAAGTACGGTGCCGGAGCTGGTGAACTTTGAACACTAAAGACAACAACGATCGACATCTTCGCATTTAAAGCGACAGTTTGTCTGGCTGTTTCCATCCGCCGTTGACTTGGCTTTCTTTCACATTCTTTACATAATCACAAACCCTATTATCAGCCAAACTATCGTTTAACGTCGCTACCTCGACTCGAAGGACGAAAGTTCACAGAAGAATGTTATATAAATGAGCTATTACCTTTCGCTATCTTGTCTTACTATACCTTAGCTTATCTTACCATGCCCTACCTTACCTTCTTATATCTTACCTTATCTTACCATTACTTACCATATTTTACCTTACCTTATCTATCTTACCTTACGTAACCTTACCCTTGTCTTACCTTACTTTGCCTTGTCTTACCATGCCCTACCATATCCTACCTTACCTTCTCATACCTTACCTTATCTACGTTATCTTACCTTACTTTACTTAGCTTATCTCGTCGAAGGCTATCTGACGGAGGACTTAATAAGTTCTGCTTAAGCTGCAAGTGTTTCACGAGATTTATCACAGAAGCATTGCGAATTTCGGATGAAGGCTATGGAAGTCCCCTATGTGTCTCCGTCGTGTGCTCACCGTATATTCTATTAGGGCTAGTCCCTGTGGACTTCCGTAGAAGGCTGTTTTTGTAGCGGGCTTACAGTATTCCTTTAGAAGACATGGAAAATCTCAGTCTGACGACCGATTTCTTTGATTCTATTAGTCGCGATTTTCTGTCTTTGTCCCGGGAATTTCGGTTCTCTGCGATCAACTGAAGCAAGTTGCCTGTGAATTGGAAGCGATACAAAGTAGGCCAAAGCATTTGATTTGATCGATGGCGCTCATTTTCTGTCATCGGTCTAATAGCTCACTTAGCACCAGTAATTCCAATGAAATGAACAATGCAGATTAAACCCTCTCTACCGATATAAATGAATATATATATATATATATATATATATATATATAGTCTATATTCAGGTCTTCCAGCTATACAACTCATCGAAAATCCTTAGTTGTTTCAATCAACACAGAAGCTTTTGAATTCCAACAGATTTCAAGCAAATGACAGAATTTGATGATTGATATATGGCTTTCAGTCTATCAGTCAGTTTTATCTTCGTTCTGATGGCTTGATGTAAACCTTAAAGCGTCAAAAAGACGAAATTCCAAGATGATGCATACTTAGATCTTCTTTGAGTGATTCAATGCAATTAATTGGAAAATTCTTGCATTAACTCAGTTGAATGCGATATAGTTGAGTTCTCTCTTTCGAATACTGCTTCTATGCTTGCATGGATGTAATTCAGTTTCGACTCAATGCCTCAATTAATTTTGATTTAATGTGAATGAACCGATCAACCGTCTACTATTCTAATTTCTGCATTTATTAAGAGCTATTATTTAATGGCTAAGCATCAGTCGATAGTTTTGAGCAGTTGCGAATGACGCACTTGTTCGAGGTGCCTACAAAGTAACCGTCTCAGGGGAGGAGGCTCGAACCCATGCTCTCCACGTTACAAGCCGAGCGCTCCAACCAATTGACTACCGTGTCCCACCTGCTGTGCGCTGTTTGCACATATATTGAACTTAGAATGATGTACTGGTTTTAAAATCCCATTTGCTGGTTTTAAAATCCCATTTGCTGGTTTTAAATCCCATTTGCTGGTTTTAAAATCCCATTTGCTATGTGCAAAGGCGTCTGTTCCTGTCAGTTTACGTTAGCGTGTTTGTCTGAATTGCTGAACTGGTGTATGCCATCTAAAGTCTGTCTAAGCCTAGATGCTGGCCTGTCCACCGAAAGGGCGTCTAGTAAAACCGCTTTAATTCAGAAAGATAAGTCAGGTGGATAAACCTCGTTCTCCCTTGAAAAGAAATGAAACAAAACGATCTCAGAAGAGATTTAGACCCGGAAGATAGAGGTCTGGTGGAGAAGAGGTTCTTCTGGATAAAGCGACGGCAGGTGATTCCAGGTAGGCGGAGTAAGACAGCGGAAACGCAGAGAGTTACTTAGAGTTGAAGAGAAAGAGCTGGAGGGAGGGAGGGATATTCAAAAGCCGGAAGTAGGAGCAATTACGTCGAAAGCCCTCGAGTGGAAACACTGAAGCGACAACTGTCACATCCAGACAGGCGACAGTTTCGGAAGAAAGAAGGATATACAAGTAGAATAGCCTAACAGGAAGAAGGGCATCGGGAGGACTAGAATGAAGAAGAGGAGGAGGAGGATTAAGAGAAGGAGGAAGAGTAGGCGTATGAAGGGGAGGTTGAGAAGAATGAGGAGGGAAGAAAGAAAAAGAAAAGGAAAGCTGAACCATTCGAGTATTGATACAGAAACGCAGCAGAATTTTATATTTCGTATTGACTTGTGCTTTAACATCCCTAAACACGGAAGAATGTGTGTGTATATAGTTTGTAGCATCTAGTACTATAGCCATTTTAGTTACACACACATACACACACATATATATATATATGATTATTAATAGCATCATGGAGGTATGCTAGGCGATATATACCTGTTTGGTCAGCAGTTATTCCGTAGACTTTATCGCAATGTAAACTGATACCTTCATTCACCGCAGTAATTTCACTTAACGCGTTTTACTTTAACTCTCAACTCGTTTTCATTTTTCATTTATTTAGTCATTTCTAGAATTATTACTATTCTCAGCTCCAAATTCCTCGTTTGCTATTATTGACAGGCACTTTGGCATGCGAAGCTAGCACTTGGAGAATGATTCACTCTAAGAATTCTCTCTTCCAACGGACGCATTAGCAGAGCCCGGTGTATTTTGAAGGGTTTCAGTTTGCGATTTCCTATCACTTATTTGTCATGAATATACTACACAACAATCAGAAATGAACGCATTTGTGCTGTTGGTAACGAAGGCTTAGCAGGAACCTTTTGCCCGAACTGACTCTACAATTCCAGCAACGATATCAGCCAAATCTTATGTCGTTGATCACGTAGAGAGTTTGGTAGCCTTTCCATTGCCAGTGCTAGACCTGGCGGAAAAACTTTCTTGAACTTTCTTTCTAATTCCTATCGCAAAGCCATCGACGCTTGTTGGACTTTCATGCGAAAATGCAGCTGTTTTAGTTGTTTTTCTCGACACTGGGTATATAGATTTCTGTAGCTAAGGTGGGGCTTCATTACAGGTAAATCTTAAATCTTGATTTCGCTTCATTCAAATTGCTTCTAGTTTCAGTCAGGATGCGATTTGTAGGAGGTTGAGCATAGGACTTTTAATTAAAACTTAAGCTTAAAATTAATTTACAAAACCAATGTTATTGCTTAATTGCATGGGGCCAGTATATCAACATTTCGCCACACAATAATCCAAACTTGGGATGAGTCAGCAGATGTTTTTGCTTTAAAAGCCAATGAATGGTTTTTAAATGGCAGCTGATTTTTCATTGTCCTGATTTCTCGACGACGTCCTCTAGTCAACAATTGCGTTGGAGGTCACTGTCCTCCGCTGCAGGCTGCAGGCTGCGACAGATTACTACGGGAATCCACCTAAGTGCCTATTATAGGTTATACTCAACAGAGGCGCTCCCGACTCGAACAAGTGAATTCAGTTAAACCGTGCAGTCTTCAGGCGCCTGTGAATCCCTGAGAGGGAAGAGAGAGAGAATGTATGTGTGCATGTGAGTATACGCATACTGCAGTGTTGTAAGAACTTGTTCTTTGTCGTTGGTTGGTTGAGAGGATGTCTATTGATGCGATCGTTTATGTGCATTAATTCGGATGATCTAAATCTCTGCCAACCAATTAAGTCGTCAACGCATCGAGGATAAACTAGGAATCCTTTTCTGCGTTTGCAAATCAGACCTGCTTTCGAGTGCAAATGGCAGAGAACATAATTATTATGGAAATCGACGAAGACTGGCCCTTATGAACAAGTCGACGTTGCAAAACGTTGCCAATAGCCGCAATAGAATATCTAGTCTGGTCCACTAACCCACTGACTCCGTCTCTCTCCCTTCCTCTCCAACCAGCAGTGGTCCTATGGCTCGAGAGCCAATCAGTAGCAGTATCCTCTCCCTCCCACCTCTCTCTCTATCTGCCCCTCTCTCTGTCTCTCTCTGTCTCTCTCTTTGTCTCTCTTTGTCTCTCTTTGTCTCTCTCTTTCTCTCTTCAAATATCCATCCTTTTACTCTCCCTCTACTCATGCAGTCGCCCTACATACGTGATTTCGCCGAAATATCGCCAATAAACTTATGATCTATGTCTTCAACGATAAAGGAACTATTTTCATTGGCGCAGATATTGGTCGCATGCCGTCGTCGCATATTCATCCGCCGCTAGGCGATTTTCCATCGCACTCCGGTGTGCTTAATTAAGATGGTCACCCGCAACTCAGCGACTGGACACTGAGGAGGAAAGAATCGCATGGGAGAGGAACGATTCCTGTGACACCCCATTGTTCGACTGGACGTATCATTATGCCGTGGGTCAAATGATCATCGAAGCAACGCAGCAGAGGTCCTTATGTATACTTTGAACCGGCGGCTTTTCCCGTCAATGAAGGCGTTGAAGAAATCGAAGGCAGGTGAGAAAAAAGACTGGAGAGGAGGGAAGACGAACGCAGCGGCTCTCATAACCTATCGGCCTAAACAGTCACACACAAATGCAAAGACAGGCAAAGATATGCAAGCACGACGTATAGTAATTTCAAAAGAGAGCTTACGATTACGATTACGAATCTATTCTACAGAAGTCGTAAGCTGAGATCAGAGACGGCTTTTAGGGCTTTGTACTTCCTACCTGTCATCATAGTCCTACTTTGGCTGCGTCGTGCAGCTGCATTAATTAATTGGCGCAATTAATAAGAAAAGATGACTGCAACATTTTCCGACATATTCTATTCATTGGCTGACATTTACATATGTATATATATATATGTGTGTATATATATGTATATATATATATATATATATGGCAAGCAACATAGTCATATGTTCTTACAGTACATATATACACAGATATACGAATAATGTGTGTGGCTTCTTTTGTAGGGCAAGAAATGAAGCCCGTCTGTGTAATTGTTTGCAAGTGTGGCGCTGAGTTTCTAAGAATTCTTTGTATACGGAGTAACAGATCTGAAGCGAATTTGTCATTTTAGTCAGAACGACATTAGAGAATAATTCACTGCATTCACTGGTCTTCAGTTATCGGAATCCTCTTTCCATATACATATACATATACACATATACATATATACATATACATATATACATATACATATATACATATACATATATTATATATCTATATAGAATCATCATCTGTGTAGCAATATATATGTTATGTAGGATATTAGTCATTGTATAGGCCCCATACTAAGTTATTAAAAAACCCCGTTGTATATAGATGTTTATGATGTTTCTGTCAGCCTGCGATCGGAATATCATTTACTGATATCAAGATATCATATCGTTGACTGCAAGATATATCGCTGATTGCAATATGTCATTGATATCATCATGTCAAAATACTCCTCTTCCACAAATCATATCCTGATTCCTCGTCTTTCCCTTATCTATCTTGCCGCTCCAATTCCAACAACCGTCCATCACAGCCGTCTGACTGTCTGCCAGCCTAACCCTTGGATCTTGAACTGAAACCGAATCCGATCATACCTGCCTATCGATTTCGTTTTGACTGAGCGCATGCAGATAAGCTGGTTACCGCGATTTAGTTTTTTGCGATTACGATTACAATATTTTTGCAAGGAGCTGTAACAGTGCTCTGGCATATTATTAGATCTGGATTATACGATCATAAGCCACTGGATGGTCTAACTGACTACCCTGCGGCTTCCAATTCACGATTTCGGCTTAAAGAACTTTGCTAACTTGATCTATTAGTGATTATATCTTAGCGCTATTTTTCGGTGATATAACTCTGCCATATTATATGAACACATAGTTGATAATTTCTGCTTTCGCAAACACATGTGGTTGAAGTCCTAACCGGTTTCAGGTGCACAATATTCAGTCCATCAACGTAGGACTACTTTACTTTAAGTCAGTTGGAAAAGTCATGAAGAAATGAAGACAGTGAAGGATCCAGAAGCCGGTTGGCTGTGCATGGGGCTACTAGTGGTGGTGAAGACGATGATGAGCAATACAGTCTGCTGTGTCGTAATATGTAACAAGCAGCAACACTTGCATTGTTCGCTGTTCATTAGAACATTGGCAGTTCTTAAAGTAGACGGAAACTAGTTTTTAAACATAAGGTTTTCACTCCATCGGACACAATATGAGAAATACTATCTCGATGGTCTGTCCATTCAAATGAACACAAAACACGAACACTGAAGGCCTAGAATGCACGATGAAGATGGCGCTATAAAAGCTGTAATGATCACTCTGTGCATTTGTTAATTTGAAGGCCTGGCTTGACAGTTACCTTCATTAATAGGTCAGACAGCAAAAGAGACACAAAGGCTGCTGCTGCTACTTATGATAACGATGACGCTGATGCTGATGCTGATGATGCTGATGATGAGGATGGTGGTGGTGGTGGTCATGATGGTCAAGATGGCAAAAGATTCAAAAGATTCAGAGAACAGATGACTCATTTGGACCCCAGCAGCAGATGGAGCAGCAGCTGAAGGTGATGAATGACTGGCGATGGACCGTGACAACGCTGCTTCTTCTCAGCCTTAGCAACTCAGCTTCAAATGCGGATAAGATTTCTCTTATTTTGCTCATCTGACGCTCTTCCTGGAAACTCATCTTTCAAGCCGCCAGCCCCAACAGAGAGCGGGGAACAAATTACGTGCATCTCCAGTCACCTCTCTCTTCCTCAATCCCTTCTTTCCTAGGGAAAGATAGAAAAATAACGCTAGATGAATGTAGACCGAGCAACGGAAACTGTCGCCAGTTTCCATGTTTCCGTATGAATGCGTCAGATGACGGCCTCCACTGCGGCTCTGCATCAACAGAAGGTCACAGAGACGGATATAGAAGAACCGCAAGACTCCTCCTATCCGTTGCCTTCGAATTCGCGTTTACACTTTAGACTTAATGGAAAGATTTGGCAGAAAACCTTCTCAGCTTATCTTAAGAAGTCGCACCTTTTGAGATCTGTGAGATAGCCATGTTTCATTGGATAGCCATGTTTCACTAGATAACCATGTTTCGTTATATAGCCATGTTTCACCCGAGCCATTCTCGGGTGTCTACCTTCTTACATATCATAGGCAACGTTGTTGCGAATGACTGAGAAGTCTGTTGATTCAGAAAAGCAAGTCTACTTCTCGGTGCCAACTTTGTGAAAACATTTGTTTTCATGCCTTGTCCTCTGCTTTCCATTTGCATTTCTCTTTCTAGGCCCGTTTGTCAGATGCCACGAGAATCTCTTAGAGGTCACCCTACGATTACCTAGGTACGGAAGCCCACGCCCCCCCCATGGGATTCAGTATCTACCTGAATACATGAGCATAAGAACATAATCTGGCTGCCTTAAGATTTCTCCCTGTCTCATCTGACTGAGTTTACCAGCTTTGCAGATAGTTTTGTCAATATGACATAGTATGATTGCAACACCATAGAGGCCAGGAAAGTATCGATGGAGTTGTTGGAATTCAGACACCTGCTTTGGAAGGAACTTTAAGTGTAACAAGGCACGAACCATATGTAGTCAGTCGACTGCCATCTTGATCTGTTCATGTTTTTCGTGCGTGTAACGGTTGATGTGTTTTGGTTTTGTAGAGAAAGATGAGAGGCGACGCCTGTGCTCAGCTGACGACGCCTTCTGCCTTCTTTCTTCTTCTTCTGCTCTTCGGAGTCATTGGCACCAGCAGACAGCAGGAATCGCCATTCCAAGCGTCGCGCTTCAGCAGCAACGATGTCAAGGACTCGCAAGGAACTGGCGGCTCTTTTGAGCTTGGCACCAGCGTTTGTGGCGACGGAGGATTCAATGCTAGAACCATCTGCGTCGAATGCGCTGTTGCCAAGGTCGTCTCCTCAGCAGCCGATTGCTGCCATCAGAAGCAGACATTCGACTTCTGTCTCAGCATCATCACTGCCGACAACGACGATAATGATATAACGATGCCGGACGATGATGACGACGACGACGAAGGAGAAGACAATGAAGGATCCAGAAGCAGGTTGGCTGTGCATGGGGCAATTGGTGATGGTGAAGACGATGATGACGATGAAGATGGAGCTATGGAGATGGGGGAGGATGAGAGGGAGGAAAAGCGGAAGAGTCCATTCCTAGGGAAGAGGAGAAGTCCTTTTCTAGGGAAGAGACGTAGTCCCTTCCTGGGAAAAAGGAGAAGTCCATTCCTGGGAAAAAGAAGAAGCCCGTTCCTTGGAAAGAGGCGAAGTCCTTTCCTTGGCAAGAGACGCAGTCCGTTCCTTGGGAAGAGGCGAAGTCCATTCCTTGGAAAACGGAGGAGTCCTTTTCTGGGAAAGAGGGAAGACGACGTCGGCCAGGCTCACCCTTGACTATAGGAATCTCATGGGAAAAGAATACTCAGACGAATTGACTCAGATCAGCTGAGGTACAATCGATCAGTCGATCGATCAGGATAACAGATCAAAGAGAGATCGATCGACACTTAACGACACCAAACTACACGACTAACAGATGAAGGCGCCATGCAGTCTCCGAGTTAATTTCCTGTGTTAAATTAAATAAACCAAAATGAAATATTTCGTCAATAACATATTATTAAGTTCTAATTCATGCAATGAACTGTTGTTCAGAACTTTGTTCTTCCAGTTTCTAGATTTTCTTTCGTTGTTTGAGCCGCTGTATTTACACGAATCCAATTCACGGACGACATTCTGGTCCGGACTTAAATTGCTTGATCCAGCTTTCTAAAAACACCGCATATCCTGGCTTCTAGTCTCTCTATCCAACAGATTATGCCTATCTCACTGCATGACCACTTAATTGCCTGTTATTACAGAGCCTCTATCGAAGTCCTAAGAGTCGCTTACATTCGACACTATTACTTTTAAAGTTCGATACGTCACACGGGCTAAAATGAGTCATTCAGTGTGTAGGTCTAGGCATGTATCTGGTTGCTTATATAGCGACTTTTGTCAGTCTCTCAAAAGCGTCAGTAGAAATACACAGCTCAGCCGTGTGACTGGCTGAGGCAACTTCCTCCCTTTGCACATAAGCCCCAGAGAAGCACCAGACAATCGTTCTGTTCATTCTCAAACCGGGATTCGATACTTGCCAATTTACGCAAATTTGTTATGAGATATCAGATATCCAAAGCTACCTTACAAAACCTTTAAAATTTAAAAAAAAAATCTAAACTAGATTCAAAACTGACTTCAAGACTAAATTCAGTATAAAATTCAAAACTGAAGCGTAGTTTTTTCTCTCCAACGAAGCCGAACATCCTACATTTCAATTCCGGCGACCAATCTCACTATCGACTTCTTTCCTGATTGTATGCGTCAACTTTTAAACTGCGGAATTATTTATACTTGGACTTTAAAACAAGAAAAGAAATCGACCAATCATTTTAGAATTCTTGTATCAAACTAGGAAGAGAACTTCTCTTGTCTAACAGTAAGCGACGACGGTGGCATGCCAGAGTTGTCTTATTTCTTCTAGAGATCGATATTCAATCAGATCAGCTGACTGTCTTTCTCTCTTCATACCTAAGACCAGAACTGTTCTTGAAGAACGGGCTTTTTCGGTTGTTGGACCTAACGTTTGGAACTCCCTCCCTGTGTCTGTTTGTTCTGCTGTGTCGCTTGTGTCATTTCGTTCTCAACTTAAGACTTACCGTTTTCAAATTTGCTCATCCACCAAATGCTGCTTTTCTCTCTCTGTAAACTGATTTGGATACTGACCTGGTTACAGACTGGTTTTGGTGAGCCATCAGTTGATGCATTGAGATAGAAGTTAATAATTAACTAACTAATTAATCCACCTTTACTACTCATAGGGAGATATCTGTGTATATATACACATACACAGAGAAAATTATGCTAACATTGTGTATGCGATATTCGAGATACAGAACAGGCTAAGCCTTGTTGTTTCACCAATCAACCGGGTAAAGCTACCACTGTAAAACAAGAAATCAAATTTTATTTACAAAATCGGTATATATATTTCGACAACTGTTTTGCCTGACTGTAATGGAATTGACTCAAGTCGGTCGATCGTAATCGTAAACTCGAGATTTCTACAGCGCCCAACGAAAGCCAAGTCGAGGGAACCAGCTCATTCGCACGCGCTCAGTCAAAGCAAAATCGATAGGCAGGAAGGGTTCGGTTCCAGTTCGTGTTATACGGTTGTTGACGGGTTCCCGTTGTTAGTGGCGTAGGTTTGTTTGGAATCGGTGGGAGAATCGCGTCTTAGGATGTGTTCTTCTGGGGAGTAGGAAGACAGCAGGTGCTGCGTCGTCGTTTGGCGGGCAGGAACGGCAGGTGGTCGTCTGCTGGAAGGCATTGCTGTGTAGGGCAGGCCATCTGCCGGCGGTCGAACGGCGGCCACTGACGAAGGCGATTTTGTTAGGGTCGTCGAACTGAAGTGAACATTTCTGGAAAGCTGCTGCTGCTGCTGGTGGTGCTGCTGCTGCTGAGGTTGGCGCTGTTGCATTTGTCTCGATTCCTCGGCCGCGAGGCGGGCAGAGAAGCTGGAGATGGAGCTGTTTGTGTCCGAATCCGGTCCCGTGCTGCTCTTGAAGTTGTCGCTTTCGTCAATGGCCGCCTTCAGTCCAATCCCTCCTGGTCCGGCGCCTTGCTTCGAGATGTCATTCATGTCAGCGGACACCTTGTCCTTCTTCGACTTCTGGCGGTAGGTGACGATGAAGATGAGGATGTTGAGCAGAAGCAGTGTGCAGCCGACGGCGATCGTTACGCTCAGTGGTAAGTTCAGGTCCTTCACTGCTCCACCGCCACCGGAGTTCGAGACCATCAGACGAGGTGTGTAGACGTTGGCGAGCGGAGTGGTCGAAGGGCGTGCCCTAGTGCTGGTCTTCCTCGTTGTCAAGGAGATGGATGTAGGAGCTGACCAGGACGAGAAGGGGGCTGAACTGAGGCGAGGTGTTGTCTGATAGAGCGATGACTGCCAAGTGTCACTGGCTTGATGACTTGGTCCCATAGACAAGGTAGTATTCAAGAGCTGTTGCAGCGCTGGCTTAGTAGTCATTGTAGTAGATGATACATCAGCAGCCGATGATGGCCAGGTCGATGGAATCATGTCTTGGACGTCGTCGTTCAAGCCAATCTCTTTGGTGCCTTCGTCATCAAAGGAGCTGCGATTGTCGTAATGATCGAGCAAGTGGTACCTCATCTTCAGGTCGTCCGCTCGATGGATCTTCGGGATGAGGTCGAGCCACAGGGCCAGCTTGGCTGCTCTGTAATGATGGCGGACGAACAGCTTCGATCCTTAGCAAAACATTCGACACAGCACAATTACACGCAACAATAGCGCATCTTTTTAACGGCGCAGACGATGCATCGTTGGACCCATCTTCTCGTAAATGGAATTAAGCTACAGAGATTTGCCGTTATTTGAAAGGAACTTTTGAAAAGAAAGGCGCTATATGACGTTCTCTTACAATCATAGCTTTAATTTCTAATCATAGACAGGATGATGGGATTCGGATTTGACTTTGGCTGCAAATTAAAAACCATAATACATGTATTAATTATTGTTCCTTCGTCGAATCTTCATAGCGATGGGATGTTTAGAGAACAATGAAACGCAGGATGTGTCATCATTTTACTCGGTACACAGGATTTAATATGCAGACTGAAGTGGAAAGACGGCTCCGTCAAACGCGCCGTGGTAGTTAAGCTACTCTGCGTTGGCCTATTCTTTAGTTCGACCTACTTGTCTGCCATCGACTGATACTTGCACAGGGTTTTATGACTACGTTAAGCTGCCTTACAAAGTCATTTGTTCTGGTGCAGTAGCAACAACTGCGGATTAAAAGAGATGGGCTCGGATTCAGATAGACATCTAAACGACGTGGAACACTGAGAGGGACCGAGGCACACGTACAGACCGAGAGAGAGAGAGACAGAGGCAGACGTACAGACCGAGAGAGAGACAGAGGCAGACGTACAGACCGAGAGAGAGAGACAGAGGCAGACCTACAGAGCGACAGATCGGCTGATAGCATTTTGTAAGTCTGGCTAATTAAGTGGATGAATCGGAAGATTGCAGAGGGGAATTTTATGCGATTGCACTCTCGTCCATTCGACTCATTCCTCGGTCGAACGGACGACGATTCGAATTGATCTCTAGCATCAAATCTTCTCTGGTATCAGCTGAAATGAGTGAATTTCTATCGAACGGTTCCTTATCCGTCATCTAACCTTCGTCGTTTTTCTCCAGACTTCTTCTGTCTGAAAAGAAATAACAAGAAAAGGTCTTTGTAAACTGCGAACATATTTGCATGCAGTGCAGTATTATATGATGCATTGCTCAGGTTGCGAGCAGGATGAAGATATCGGCTGAGAAAAATCCATTATATAAACAGAAATCCAGTGCGAGAGGATCTTTAGACATCGGTTGAAGAAACGCCATAGAGTACTGTTACAAAAGTAATTTTTACCAGATCTTTTCAATTCCAAGAGCATCGAAAGATAGCAACGCGAGACTCGCGTAACAATTAAAACAATTCATAAGTAACGTTTGATTACTTGTGGATCAAACTACTCGAGGGAATCCTGTTAAGGAAGGAGGTTTGTTGTCGGCTTTTGAGTGTACGAAGCCAGCTTATAAGCCTACATCTTGGACCAACGCCTTTCAAAATACTCTTCAACAAGGTCCATCTCGCTGCTGTTTAAACAAACTTTCTTACATCTATGACTAAATATACTTATCATATTTATTTCGTCTATTAATTAATTAATTTCAAGCATTTATTACGCATGCAAAGTTATATGTGCATTTATTAGGTGCCACTATCAAATGACTAAGCATCAACCGATGGCGCTGAACAGTTGTGAGTGAAGGACTTGCTCAAGATCCCTACACAGTAACCGTCTCAGAGGAGAAGGGTTGAACCCGTGCTATCCGCGTTATAAGCTGAACCCTTGTTAGTCAGTAGAGTTAAATGCGAGGCGTCGAAATTTGTGTTGGATGCAAAAGATTGGATTAGAATTAAAGAATTTAGTGGAATTTGAAATCTTCTTCAAACAGAAATTCTGTTGAGAAAATAATCAAGAACTCACCGAAAACAAGAAACTCCTGTGTGTCGATGCTGTAAGTTGGCCAAGTGGTATAACCAGCTTTACTACCACGAGCAAATTCCTCTGATGATGTACGAGGAACATTTGGGTTCCTTAAAACAAGGACAACATCATCAACATAAATAGATTGTTTGCAACAATGCAATGCATATCGCGAGCCACACAATACAATAGACCACCACCTAAACAACAGAACAGATAACCAGTTATGACACAATACCATTAATTAAACACTATAGCCATTAAACAACATGAGGCTATTAGCCAGCTGCAGAGAGAGAGACAGACAGACAGACAGAGATGTCTTCATACAAAACTACATACAACACGAGAAGTCAGCCACATTTCATTCATGCGTGACGGCAGACACAGATGTCTGTCTGTCTGTCTGCCTACCTGTGTGTGGGTCTGTCTGTCTTTCCCTGGAGTATGATAACAGATCCACGAGATGTGACGAGCGTTCGTTGTGGATTCTGCGCACGTAGTCAAAATGTCACGTGGCACCGTTTATCTGTCTACGATGGGCACTCTGTCGTATTTCACTGACACGTGACGACCAAGTGTTCTGTTCCTCGGTTCTTCTCTCTGTCTCTCTCTGTCTCTCTCTGTCTCTCTCTGTCCCTCTCTGTCTCTCTCACTTGGTCTGTCTGTCTGTGGAATACAGACATAATGCTTCTGCATGTCTTTGTTACTGTCACACTCCCTCTGTTCCTCTGTCTCTCCCAGTCTGGCTGTCTGTCTGTCTCGGAGGCGAGGTGCCCGAGGTCAAGCCGGGTCAACGCTGATCGAATTTTGGTCGTCGACGGTCGTGACTGACCGGTAGAAGGCGCAGGGGCTGAAGGTTAGGAGGGCAAAGGGAGAAGAGGATCAGAAAGAGGATGATAAGAGAGAAGGACCATTGGAGAGGAGGAAGTCGAGGAGGAGAAAGCAGAGGAAGCAAAGAATGATGGAGAGGAGGAGAAAGCGGCGGAAGAAGAGTAGGAGTTAGAAGCAGGGGAGGAAGAAAAGAAGGTTGGAGAGGCAGAGGAAGAGGAAAAGCAGGAGGAAGAGGAAGCAGAGGAAGAGAAAGATGAGTATGGAGACGCAGAGGCCGTTGTTTTCAGAGTCAAGCGCCGTTTCATATGCATCGCCCGAAACAGGGAACGAACGGAAGAATGGAAGGAGAGGATGAGGAAGGGTGGAAGAGCAGGGGCAAGAGATGGAGGAGGAGGAGGAGTGGAAACGGAGGATGTGCGATGATGGTATCTAATTTGGTCGCAATGAATAACATTTCACAAGGGTCCCTCCTTCCGCCCGCGAGCATCATCTCGATCGATTCTCTTTGGTATTTCTAGACTTCGAGCGACAACAGCACAATCACCCGCCCACCAACCACTCAGCCACCAAAAACACCCACCAGCCAACCACCCAGCCACCCACCCGCCCAACCACCCACCGAACGGCCAACGAAACTACCCATTCAACCGCCAACTAAGTTAAAGTAATCTATAAATTTATATAGGGCCGTTACCTTAATTCACAAGGCTTCTAAGCAACGCGGCATTCCATAACCAAAATCCATTGGGCAGAAGACGTCGAAATCCACGAGGCCACTGACAGCGAGAACGACGAGCCATGGAGGACAAGCAATGCGAGAGGGTAAGATCCCAGCCGAGCACAGAAAAACCTCGCCGAGCTTGTGGAATCCATGCACTCAACACAATTCACAAAATAACACTTACTCATCTATTACTAGACATTGGCCTATAACCAGCGTCCTAATGCCGTCCACTCACGCTCCAATTGGCTCCAATCTGTCCCATACCCTCACACCAGATCCTAACGCATTACATCACCAAACCCAACGACTGGAGATTAGTCCTACCATAAATGCTTGGAAAGACCTGAACGCGTTGTCTTCTAATAGACCTAAATACTGAACAGTTCGTGTGTGTAGCAAAAGTACCGACCCTGTCTTGATGAAGTTCGTCCAGTATCTGAGGACGTACTCAGTGAGGGTCTTCTCAGACCTCGCATAGACCGATCCAAACGGATCAATGCCGTCGGTCAGTGGAGCACCAAATACGTAGATGAGGTCGTCGCCATGGACACTGCCCGCCCAGTGAGGATGTGCTTCTAGCTTCGACGGCTGGCCAAAGACGTAGACATAGGTCGGGCTGTCGAAAGCGCTGTGGTAGCGAGCCAGTTCGACCGTAGGAGCGGCGTACTGACTGTCGCCAAGGAACTCCATCATGTTGTCACGAGTCACGAAGGGGTCACGTGGCTTCTCCCAGTCGCTGTAATGATAGGCGATGATGTCGAAGATCTTCTGTCGATGGAAGCTGAAGACGTTTCGGACGAAGGTGCGTAGCATTCGTCGCATCTGTGCCTCAGTCAGGCCTTCGATGAGGTCTTGAGGGGATAGGAACAGCTGGCCCTCGTTCTTCATCACTCCGACGAGGAGTGGCGTTGAGGCGAAGACGGCGTCCGTCGTTTTGGTCATGAGATGGCGGACGTCATCGGGGAGGAAGCTGCGGTGGTCGACGGTTGGTCCGAAGGCCGAGAAGTACTTGGGTGCCGCGATGTCTATGCGTGTCAATTCCTCCCAGGGCACCTGTTTGATGCAGTGTACAAGGCGCGCGTTCTCTGCCGCTGCCTCGGTCGAACAGTTCACCCGTGACGCGAGTTCCTTGGCGTAGTGCAAGGGGTCGCTGGTGATCGCCCAAGAACTCAGAGCAGAGCCGCTGTGTATGATGGCGCGCTTGAAGAGGCCTTTGCCTGAAACCAGTCATGCATGGCATCTAAAACAGGAACAGTTCATCGGGCACTGCAGCAGGACGGAAGGGGAAAGAAAGGAATGGGAAGCGGCATACGTGGTGGATACGAAGGAGAAGAGAGGTAATGGAAATGACGAAAGGAGGAATGAGGGGAAAAGATGAAGAAGGTGAAGACAACGGCAGACCGGATCCAGAGAGCAACACCTGAGCAAAACGATATGACCTGCGTTGTCGGGCTCTGTCGTCTGTAGGTCCTGCAGGCGAACAAACTGTGGCGATGATAAAGGCTCTATATAAATGAAAGCTGCTCAGAGCAAGAATTCTTCGGCTATCATTTCTCTTGCATAACGTAACACCCAGGGACGAATAAAAGAGGAACGCTGGATAGGAGGAGAAGTGTGAGGCAGAGGAGGATGAGAAGGATGAGGATAAAGACGAAGAAGAGGGTTATAAGGAGGAGGAGAAGGAAGAGGAGGAGGAGGAGGAGGAGCATATTTTCCGGCCAAGTGGACTGATTAAAGCGGCAGCGGTGGAGTGATCGTCGTTGGAAGCGATCGATGTATGATAGGATCGTGGCCGGTGTAAATTGGTTGCTTCATCGCATTCCATGTACCCGAGTGTTATGCGCGCCGTCCATCAAAACCACCCTCCCCCATGATCGCCCGTCTGACTCTCGGCCTAGGCCTTCCAGTCGCCTCCTCCCCTTTGCTCCCCCATAACCACACTCATCCTCCTTGCTCCCTCCTTCCCTCTTATCCATAGCCATGCATCGTCTATTCCTCCTGCTCCTGCTCCTCCTTCCTCCTTTTGACGGATCTGCTCATCGAAGCGTTCAGTGTCTATTTATGACGCCAGAGGACACCACCAGCGCCTGCATCGAAACCAGTCAATAAGACAGCAGCAGCAGCAGCAGCAGCAACAGCAGCAGCAGCAGCAGCAGCAGCAGGAGACGCAACGAACGGACGAAGTAATGGATGAAAGGAAGGAAGGTCGGAGGAAGGGACGGATGGATGAAAGAGGCTGCTGCTGCTGCTGATAATGATGATGCTGATGCTGATGATGATGGATGATGATGATGACGACGATGATGATGATGACGACGATGATGATGATAATGATGATAATGATGATGATGATGATGATGGACGATGATGACGACGATGATGATGATGATGCGGACGATGATTCGGATGCATGTAGCCACAGAAGACGACCCACAGAGACCATTCACAATACACTCAGACGAACAACCACACGAAGTCACTCTGCGCATGCGCAATTCTTGGACAACGCAATTTATACAGCGCTGGTGTTCATAGAACTCTGAGACAGTAATGGCTAGCGGTGGAAAGTACCTGAACAGACAATTAGTGCTGGTCCAATCGGTCGAAGCTTATTAACCTGACCCCCGTGCACTCGCTGGTAAAGACGCTGTTCAACTGCGATCGTTTAGCCTTTCTCTACAATTTGTGCCAAGGTCCAGTGGTCGTCACCTTTGTGTAGCTCAGCTGCTGAGGTTGGTGTTCAAGCAAATTGCCAGCGCACTTAGATGGACACTGCTTCAACGAGGCACCATGCCTTGATTGAAGGAGTTTTTGGCTGAAGCGCCTAATGCACAGAACCTGTGGTTCGTGTATTACGACTGCCCTCCTAGTGGTCTACATGAATATTAAGGTAAGATCAGGCAGAGGGCAATGCAAAGCAATAACTCATTTACCCCGTTGTACGGGAGTTGAATGAGATTTGAGGCTCATGTGCTAACACAAGACAATAGCAACACATTGATCGCTTCTTACAGAAGCTAACTGCGTCGACGGCAGATTGCAGAGGCAGAGGTTCGCATTTCACATCTCGCATTCGCTGTCTGCCACTGTGACAGTCTGTCGTGGGTTGAAAGAGAGTCAAGAACGTAACATGAATTTGCACACCTCATCGATTGCTCAGCTGGACGTTTGGATAGCTCCTTACCTTTGGTGACGGGTGAGATGAGGAGCAGATTGACTTGAACTCCTCCATAACCCTGGCCGAGTAGAGTCACTTCGTTTGGATCTCCTCCAAACGCCTGGATGTTCTCCTTGATCCAATGCAGTGCTGCCACCTGGTCGAGAAGGGCATAGTTGCCAGGTGCGTTGCTATCGTCCGTGCTCAGGTACCCTGCAGAAACGAAGGTACGATGAACGCAACCAGTTCATCATTTTCATCATCATCGGCGTCATAATCATCTTTATCATCATTATTTCTATTGCTACTCAGACACTGATATCGTCCTAATTTATAAATTCATCTCAACTGGAAAATGTCTGTGAAATGAGACAAGAGAAAGAGAAGGGGTCTCGCAAAGCTGGTGCTTGTGAATTTAAAAGATGAGGAGGACCAGTGTACGAAAATCCACGGAAACTACAAGGCGTTTTGGTAAGTTTAGGCAAACAACAACAACAATAACAGAAACAACAACATCATCAGCAGCAGCATCATCAACAACAATATCAACAACAACAATATCATCATCATCAAGATGACCTTGGTCACCGTGATCGCCTGTCAGTAGTTGAAGCGACTTGAATTGATTTTGTTACTTGCTCTAGATAAGTTTACCGATGCATAACTGTGCAAATATGGTGACCGTCGTTATCATCATTAGCACTACCGTGACCAGCGTTGTTGTCACCCCCTACATTTATTGGCTCTGACGTCATTCTCATATAATTTATCATCTTGTTATCGATGTTATGACAACATATGTTTTGATTTTCTAAGAGCAAATATTTTGGAGCGTTGAGTATGAAGGAGTTCAGCGTGAATTTAAGGCATCACCGAGAATTCCGAGTCTGTAGTTCAAAGTGACGACCATGATCTGTCCGCTGGCTGCGAGCACACTTCCGTCGTAGGCATTTCCGGTTCCGGTCTCGAAGGTTTCTCCGTGTATGAAGACGACAACCGGAAGTAGCGACGTCTCATTCTTACCTGTAAAGACACCGAAACAAGAAAGCCACTGAAAGCGGATAACGAACAAACAACACCGAGTGCGATAAGAAGCGCCACCTTCGAAATCTTCAGGTAGAAAGGTTTCTGAGCCTTTGAGAGGTTTCCTGCAAGGCGCTAAATAAATGCTGTGCTACATACGTGAAACATTCTTATGCTGCATTCAACTGCACCTGATAATGGTCTACAATATTCTGTCTCTCGTAAACAGACATTTCGATGACTGCTTTGCAATGGTCTCAATTGAAACCTGCCGCTGTCTTTTGGCTGAATTGGCCTCCATTGGAGGCCTATTATGGTCTTCCGAGGCCTACAATTGTCTTCGCTGAACTGGTCTCATCTGGCCTGCAGTGGCCTTCGCTGCCCCGCAGTGACCTGATTCTTCGTGTTTTGATTGGTCGTGTAGAATGTGCTTGACCGACAATGGCTTCTTGGAATTCACATGAAAATCACAGCTGTGATTTCTCCTTCTCCGATCGATAGGTCTTCATGGAATTGACCTCTGTCTCTCCTCCCCACCCACCCGGTTCCTTCGCTGTCTCTTTCCCTCCTTCTCTCCTCGCCCCTTCCTTACTTCATCCTTTGGCTGCTGCGAACGAGGGGCACCACAAAGACAAGTCGCTCCCCTCGCCCACCCATCCACCCATCCACCCATCCACCCATCCACCCCACATAGACCGACCGACCGACCGGTCAGTCGGGTGTAAGCGGCGGTGGCAGTGGAGGCGTCGGTTCATTTGGAATGGGGCGATCGGGCGGGCGATCGGGGTTAGGGTTATCGATAGACGGTTGGAGCGACGACCTTTCTTCATCTCGATTTAATTAAACGAAATGAATTCAGCGCCGGCCAGAAGAAGGAATCGGAGTCTTAGACCCCCCTCCGCTGCACCTCTTCCCACTCCATTCAATTCCCAGTCCACTTCAACTCCAGTCCATTACTCCATTCAATTCCCAGTCCACTTCAACTCCAGTCCATTACTCCATTCAATTCCCAGTCCACTTCAACTCCAGTCCATTACTCCATTCAATTCCCAGTCCACTTCAACTCCAGTCCATTACCACTGCATTGCCACACGGATCGCAGACGCGGCTTCAAGTGCAACACTTATCACGTTCTCCAGGTCCACGACTCCTTCACTTGTCCCCTTTCCATTTCAACTCATTCCTTTGCTTTGAGAGGTTCTTAACAGGCGCTATATAATAGCCAGACAGATGGATGCCATCTTATTCAGTGCAACACATCCCATGCAAAATCACATTGCGCCATATCTTCGTCATTCCATCCATCCCGCTCCATCCATTCCATACTATACAATCATTTTTCCTTCATGCCTTTCCCACTTCACCGATTCACGTTTGCCCTATTCAATTCCACTCCATCTTATCCCATGTTCAGGATCCGATGTTGCTTTTCCCGCCTTCCATCGACAGATGCGCTTCTCCCTTCTGCTCCTCCTTCACCACCATCTCCTCATCCTCCTCCTCGTCGTCCTCCTCGTCGTCCTCCTCGTCCTTCCTCTCCTCCCCTTCTATCTCTTGAATCCCGTTTCCTCATCCTAGGCAAACACATGCAAAAGACGATTCCCCTATGCTACTCGTGTCTTCGAGGCTTCCTTGTCATCATCGTCGTCGTCTTCGTCGTTCAAGCGACGGTAACGAGATCAGTTATCACCATTATCACTATTATTATCGTCGTCTGCTTCGATGAGCTGTTGGTCGCCGTCAATTACTCGACCACGCGCAATTACGACTGGAAAAGCAGCAAGTGGAGGCAAGAGGAAAGAAAGGAGGCATGGAGGGAGGAAGGAGTGGAGGGTGGGAAGAGGCGGGAAAAGAGTCTGGAAAGAGTGGGGGAGGGGTGATGGTCTTTGACTTTAAATGATATGGAAGAGAAAATCAGAGCAGGGCAACGATGCTCCTTTCAAACGCAGGAGGAGAAGGCGGAGGAAGAGGAGGAAGAGGAGGAGGAGGAGGAAGAGGAGGATGAGGAGGAAGAGGAAGAGGAGGAAGAGTGAGAGGAGGAAAAGGAGGAGGAGCAGTAGAAGGAAGGTGAAGAGAGAGAGGTGGGGTGTGATGAGGATCGGCGGATGATAGTTGCTGCAGCGACTCAGGAAAGAGCGTGTGATGAGAATGACGGGGGTAGGAGACAATGAATGACTGGGGCACAGAGAAAACAGGTAATAAAGGGGGACAGAGTCGAAGGTCGTCTAGGAAAACGCCACCAGAGACTAAGAAAGGGGCGCCGGAGGAGTAGGAGCAGAAGGAGCAGGAGAAGGAGGAGCAGGGGAGGAGGAACAGAATAAGAAGGAGGAGGAGCAGGAGGATAAGGAGCAGATCAACGGAAGGAAGCAGAATAGGCAGATGATTGGAGCCAGAACAACGGAGGAAGGAACGAGTTAGACTACAAGACACTCATACGAAAGACGGACAGACGGACAGACGGATGAAAGGACGGACGGACGGACGAAAGGACGGACGGACGGACGGACGGAAAGAATGATGGAGGAAAGAACGATGATTTAGGTACAACTGCCGAAATAATGCTGTGGGCTATCGCTTGTGAATATCAACTCAATGACATCACTTGCAAGTAAATCTCGAAGAGGAATAGAAAGAGGAGGAATAAGAGGAAGAGGAGGAAGAGAGGAAGAGGATTGTGTTGAGCAAGATGCAATGCATAGGATGCAGAGAGGATGATGCAGTGAGGAAATGCGAGTGGTGGGCGAAGATAGGGGCCCTCTGCTGTAAGACTCAGCTGACGAGACCCGAAGGAGTTGGAGGAAGAAGAGAAGAAGGAAATCGAAACATCATTTGAACTTGAAAGGTTGCAGAGTCAGCGATGAATTACGACAGATACAGCCATCCAGACAAGGCCACTCGATGGCATCAAGACATCTACTGCTGCTGCTGCTGCTGTTGCTGCTGCTGATGGTGGTGATGATGATGATGATGAGAAGGAGGAGCAGGAGGAGCAGGAGAAGGAGCAGGAGGAGGAGAAGGAGGAGGAGAAAGAGGAGGAGGATGCTTTTGGCATTTGGATGATGGCTATGGTTGCTGTCGATATAGAAGCAGAGACTGATGCACTTACTCGCCTTCTTCCACGGCCAATCGCATCATTACATTGTTTGGTCCAGGTGAAAGGCTGCGATGTTGCTGATGGAATGCGATACGATGGACGGACGAAAGGACGGACGGACGGACGGACGGACGGACGGACGGACGGACGGACGGACGGACGGACGGACGGACGGACGGACGGACGGACGGATGGATGGACGGATGGATGGACGGATGGATGGATGTGACTTTTGATGAGATTACAGGAGGAGAGAGTGGTGAAGAGCCGAGGGAGTCAACCGCTGTCAATTAGCCCTGAAGCAGAGAGTGGGAAATGGAGAAAGAGGAAGGAGTTTATTGAGGAAAGCTTCGATTGTACGACGACGACAAACGACGACTCACTTATCCGCCACTTCTTTCTCCTCTTTCTCCTCCTTCTCCTTCTCCTCTTTCTCCTCCTTCTCCTCCTTCTCCTCCTTCTCCTTCTCTTCTTTCTCCTCCTTCTCCTCCTTCTCCTTCTCTTCTTTCTCCTCCTTCTCCTTCTCCTCCTTCTCCTCCTTCTCCTCCTTCTCCTTCTTTTCTTTCTCCTCCTTCTCCTTCTCCTCCTTCTCCTCTTTCCCCTCCTTCTCCTTCTCCTCTTTCTCCTCCTTCTCTTCTTTCTCCTCCTTCTCCTTCTCCTCTTTCTCCTCTTTCTCCTCTTTCTCCTCTTTCTCCTCCTTCTCCGCTTTCTCCTCCTTCTCCTCTTTCTCCTCTTTCTCCTCCTCCTCCTCTTTCTCCTCCTTCTCCTCCTCTTTCTTAATCTCCTCCTTCGAGGACGATTCCGTTGCCAGGGAAACTGTTTTCAATGACCGACCGGAGCCTGAGATATCTTTAGCGCTGAAGGATTAGGTCGGTCAGATGGTGATGACTTAAGAGCCTCAGCTGCTTAAAAGGAGGCAGAGGACAAGGAGTTGTGTGTGTGTGTGTGTGTGAGTGAGAGAGAGAGAGAGAGAGAGGGAGTGAGAGGGAGAGTGAGTGAGTGAGAGACAGAGTGAGAGACAGAGTGAGAGAAAGTGATATAATAAAAACTGGAAACATTGGAGACAGGTTAGTAAGTATGCAACTACTAAACCCCCTCGCTACAAAGTAGTTATAAAATAATTAGCTACAAATTGAGATTTCGTAGTTTTGCCAAGACTTTTTAAGTTAACTACTTTTAACTATAAATGATGAAAAGTAGTGATACTACTAGTTGCTATGACATTTAGCCACTACCTATCGCTAAGAACGATGGAGCCACGGGGTCAAAAGGAAACACACACACACATACACACACATACACACACATACACACACATACACACACACCTGTGCAGTTGTGAGTTACGCATGTATTAGGCGTTGCTGAATAATTATCGTGTCTTAATGTCAGCGCAAGTGAGCGTTGTTCGTTGAAAGCGCTTGAAGCGCTTGTGTCGCCATCGATCTAAGCGCTGAAAGATCGCCGTCCGTTGAAGACGTAGAGTCGTTGATTTCATTAAAAACCCGGGTTTGTCCAAGTTCTGCCCCGATGCCATTAATATCAGAGCAGAGGCTACGACAGGAAGGAAGGCGCACGCGCGGACAGACGGACGAGGTCAGCCATCAGTTCGTCTTCGTGATTAGCATGACCGAAAGAGGGCGTGCCCTGGGTCAACCGACCGAGGAACGGACGAACGCGCCAGCGGAAGGATGGACTGCCGTGACTGTTCGTTACTCTCCCTCTGCGGCTGTTCCTGTCATTACTCTGACCCCTCCTCTCTCCAGCATCCGGGTCTTCCGTCGTAACATTATCTCCGACTGACAGAAGTTTGCGCTTATTCTATCCAAAGCGCTCTTTGTTTTTCTCTCATCCATTCAAGACCCCTCCCTCCCTCCCTCCCTTCTTTCTTCCTTTCTTTCTTTCCTTCCTTCTTTCCTTCCTTTCTTCTCCTCTTCCTTCTCTCTTTCCATCTGTCCTTCCTTCGTTCCTTTCTTCTTTCGCTCATTCATTTTCCAGCTTACAGTGTATTAGTCACTGGGAGGCATTGTAGAGTTCAGTTGAGCCATTCAAATAGTGAATATTATTCATTTGTCCGTGTAGATATGATGTACGGGCTAATTCAGTCGTAGACTTGTACAATATTTTATTCTTTGGACGCTTTGAATTGTCATAGACTTACTACGGATGCAGAACTTTGATTCATTCGTTCATTCACTTGGGTTACATAGCTTGGTCTGATCAGTTTTTCCATCGTATAGACACTGACACATTGATGCATAGGCTAAATATAATCTAGGCGCTGAAATATGAAATTGTGCGCAGATTGTATTTGAGTAGATTTATTTAGCATAGTTTAGTCTGCATGCATTTATTTCTGCTGTCTTTGTATAGGTGCATATAATTGACCAGTTAAAACTAGAATTAAAGAATACCTATATCTATAATCTTAAACCCTAGGCGACATCACACTGACGCGTTCGGGGAGCCCTTTCTTCTTCCGGTGACTCTTGCGACCGGGGCCACCACCACACAGCCGCCAAAACAGGACCACACAAGGCCACACAGGAGGTGACTCGATGTTTCACGGAACTTTGCATGCAAAACCAAACCAACACGATGATGTAGTTCTATGTTCATCACGATTCTCATGAACTCACATCTCCTTTTAATTTAACAATTAACATCAATTAACTAAGGGTTAATCAGTGGCCTTCTTACCTCTGACTGGAAGGTAGATGTTTAGGTTGAGACATTCCTCTTGTTGGCGCTCGAGGAACGGCAGAATGCGCCGGAAGTGGTCGACTCTGGCTGCCGGAAGTCTCTGTTCGAGTTCTTCAAGATCTGGGAGACGCTGAGGACAGACTGGTCGGAACCTCAGAGCAACGCGGATACCATCCCACTTCTCCATCGGACTGGTTGGAGGCATGAACCTCAGCTCCCCTCCCAACACGGATGCATACTGGAGGCCGAAGTATGCTTCAACCGGAGGTAGACTGCGGTTCGGAAGAGTGACAAGAACTCCGCGTATCTTGCCGTATTGTGTGTCGACTACACGAGGACTCATCTGAGTAGCAAACACCTTGGCTACGGTCCGATGAACACTGATCGACAGAACGACGAAGAAGGCCATGTACCGAGGCGACAACCACCAACCCAAGAGAACGCACATCGCGTCAACAGTTGATCAAGCGGAACGAACAGGGATCAAGCGGAACGAACAGGGATCAAACGTAACCATCAGATGGCTCTCCTCAGGGCCACTCATCGAACAGCTCTAGCGTCGTTCCATTCTCCAGCCCCGTCGTCGATAATCATCTGCAGCTCGGCTCCTGCAGCTGAACTCCGAAGGACGGGTGATGCGGTAAACTGCAGATGCGTGTAGCCTGTCGCAGATGCATCAGCTACTAATGAGTCTCCTCACTCTCATTGGCATCTATAGCTTCTCAGAGCTGCTGCTGCTGCTATGTCATCCGGTGAGCGAATCCAAGCACGGACGCTGACTTAATGATAAAATCGATCAAATGCTTTCGATTCCAAATCGAAGAACAATTATTTCCTAATGAGATTGATTGAATGAAATTACAAACAGCCAACTACATTCAACTAGTTGAACTGAACAATTAAAACATTGCTCTAACGTACATGACTACATTACCTGTACTAACAAAAGAATTCTTTTCTCAGTAGGTCTGTATTTTACCTGACATTCTTACCCCAAGTTTTTAACAGCAAAGTCGCAGATAGAAATGCAGCAACCTGGTTAAAAGCTAATGTAAAGCGAGGCCAGAACATGGCTCGTAATGTTTGCCTGGCCTCGATCCACGATCCGATTGTAAATATTTGTTGAACGACTTAGACATTGTTCAGCGCGGATTGCGAAGGAGGAATCCTCGGCAAATGTCGGCAGAACGAACCAACAGCGACCGAAGCAGAAGTCAAACACAATTGTCAGGATTCGTCTCAACATCGGAACACAATTTAATCCGACGTTAATCCAGCGTTGATCTCCTTTAATCCTCCTCGTCCTCCTCTTCCTGCTCCATCTATTCCTAGACTTCTTCTCCTTCCTAGGAGGAGGAGAAGGAGGGGAGAAGGAGGAGGAGGAGCTGTCCGCTGGAATGGGTTGGACTACAGCGAAGCAGGACCGATGCAGCGCTGGCTGAAGAGGCCGATATTGGTATCAGGGCATCTGACAGCAGCAGTGAAGAGGAGGAGGCGCTACATGAATCGTTGCTTGTGCAAACGACGGACATTGCAACGAAAGATGACATCAGAGTAACGCAAAACACAAACACCGGTGCAGAGAGTCATCTGCACACATTAGAGACTGAAGCACAGATACTTTCAGAAATACTCAGGCAAACCAAAGGACAGACAGACAGTCAGACAGACACCAGTTCGGAAAAACAGCCGAAACCGAAAAATCTTCACCAGACTATAAACTACTCGGATATGTTTTCGAATTTAAAGAATTAGATTTGTATAAATTCTGGGATAGGCTGTCATTTTGAAGTCGATCGAATGCATTATTGCAACTAAACGAATTTTATTCAATTCAACGCCGCGTCGATGGCAAAAACAGTGGAACTGCGGTTGGCATTAAATCTTCTGTGGAGAACATCTAGTCGAACATAAACCGAGAAACTGAAGTCCCTAATAATCAAAAGCCAAAGAGCGACAGAAAATGAGAGCGACCGAATGAGACAGACAGACATCACAGACAGACAGACAGACACAGGGCAGGGATGGCACAGAGCAAGGGAGGGAGATAAATCCATGCCGTTCAATTAAGCGAAGGCCGGTTGATCTAACAAGACGGTAGACTTTAGAGTGCGATTTTAATTAACTTCCAACCGTTCTTCTTCGCAGAAGCAGATGCATCCGAACCAAATAGAAAAGCACACGGGTATCAAGAGGCCTAAGGACGATGCAGATACAGAGGAGGGAGTTGCTGAGGATGGGGTTGCAGAGGATGCAGCTGGATGTTCATCGGTCGTTCTCCGAGGAACTGAAAATCTAGACCGCTAGTTTTCCTCGATAGATGGCGACGCAGTTTCACATCAGACGTTAAACATTTAAGATTAGTCGCCGCCTCCCCCCACCGCGATGTTCTTCCTTATGCCTTCTATTCTCTACTACCACGTACGCATTGCCCTTTCATCTGTTTCTTGGCACCTGCCGCTGTATCCTTTTCTCCTTCTCTTTGTCTCCTTATTTATCCGTCTGTGTCTCTTTATCCTGTCTTTCTATCTGTGCTAATCTGTGCCTTTCTGCCTCTCTGTATCAGTCTTTGTGCTATTCTCTGCATCTCTCTTTGTATCTCCCTCCCACACCCTCTCTTTCTCTCTCATCATCATCATCATCATGAGATCATCAACATGTTCTTGTTCCTTATCCGCTTCTTTCTCATTCATTCAGCTTTGTTTTTATTTCGAGATTTATGTCACTTCCGTCGGGTTCGCTTAAGACACCGAAACCGGCCCAAAAGGATCTGAGATCAGGGTTCGATGCCAGCCTCTGTTGCGAGGTCTCGGAATGGACTGATTCCAGACAGCAAGAAGACAAGGGTTGTGCGAAAACTTGGGGAAGGAAACGCCCGCATTACTCCTTGTCTCCTTCATTGTGTTGGTCAAGAACTGCCAACACACAGAGTTCCAGTAAGAGAACTTACGCCGAAAGTTATGGTGCCTCACATATACGTGTGCGGCTGGAAATCCTTCACACGGAGGTGGAGCGAGAGATGTGTGATTGTGGGGAAATACTATTCCCGATACCCAAGTACCTTGGTCGGAAAGATAGACAGCTCGGCCTTAGTTACCCCTCCTGCTCCGCGAAGAGAAAGCCACACATTCACCCATTCCCTTGCTGTCCTGTCTTTCTGCTGCCCTCATCTTTCTAGTTTTGCGTTGTTCCAGCCATAACTCCTTCTTCGTTCTTTCCCTAATTCATTCTTCCCCCCGCCCCCATCGTTCCTTCCATTCCTTCCTAATTTATCCTCCCATCCGTTCATTCTTCCTTCTGTCTCTCCTTCCCTCCACCCGCCTTTCTGTCCATCTTTTCTTACTCCCTCAGTCGTCTTTTGGTTGCTGGTGGCGGCGGTCGAACTGGTCTGATATTCGGTCATCGATTCAGTTTCCCTCTGTCAATCTCTAACCGTCTTTGCTTCTTTTAGGCGCCGCTCTTCCTCCTGTTGTGCCCTCTGGCGCCGACCTGCAATGTGCTCATCCGCCGCCAGCAAAGCCGACTTAAGCCCTAGTCGACCCTTGGAGTCACGCAGGCTAAGACCGAGGTCAGAAGGCAGGTCACAGCGCAGGTCAAGAAGAGGCCCAAGTGAACAACAACGACGACGACGACGACTTCTGATGGATATTAGAGCGTTGGATTCAGGACAGAATCTAACATCCACCAGTCTCCGTCTCTCCATTCTTCCGTCCACCCGCCCCTTCTTCCCTTCTTCCCTTCTTCCCTTCGTCCCTCCGGCGTTCCCTCTCTCCGTTCCTCCGTGCATCCTTCCTTCCTTTTGTTCTCCTCAAGTCAAGAAATAAATCTATGAGAAAAGCAAAGCCAGGCATGATTAATTCAGTCGAATTTCAGAGAACATAGACTGATGTCGAAACGACACCAAACAGACAGACAAAAACAAGCGAATGACTGAATGAATGAACGAATGAACGAACGAACGAAAGAACGAACGAATGAGTGAATGAAGGAGCAAATGAATGAAAAGATTCGTGAATGAATCGATGGATGAATGAATAGCAAAAAATTGAATAAATGAGTAGACGGATTGAAGGATTTACTTTAGTCAAACTGCTAATGACAGTAAACGAAATTAAAGAATTAAAAAGCAGCAGTAATAACGACTTTTAAAGCAATTGATAATATTGATACAAATAATAATTTTTATTAGTAATTAGACACTAATGATTGTTAATAATGAGCTGAACGACCTTTGACCCCAAGAGTCGACATGGGTATGGAATCCGAGTTCAGATGGAAAACGATAGAGTGAACGAAAGATTAAACTGAAGAAGAACAGCGATAGGGAGACTCAGAGACAGACAAACTCACAGGTACATCTAAACAAACACAATGACAGGCACAAAACCAAGATTCAGATACATGCATACAAGCAGGCATACATGCAGGCATACGTGCAGGCATACCAGACATACAGACATGTGCACATACGTATAATATGCACTGTAAAGGATTTCTTTGCCAAAGACTTCACTGTATCTCTCTGTATATGCATAAACATGTGTATGTATATATATAGAGAGAGAGACATAGATAAGCATGTATATATATATATCTATAATTGGTTTAAAGTGAGATGGTGTATGTTCGATGAGATAATTGGGTTAATATTAAGAAGGCACTTTTCCATCTTCTTCGTCTTCACTTCCTCCTCGATGTCTGCGCATCACCGCATTCGCTGTCGTCTTCTGCAGCTGCAGCAGCAGCAACAGCAGCTCAGTCTCCAGGAGAGAAGGGCCGGAGATGGAAGGCAGGAAGGCAGGGAGGGAGAGAAGACGCGGAGGGGAGTCGTAGGTGAAAGAAGAAGGAAGAGCAGGAAAGGAGAAGGAAGAACAATCACGGATGCAGACGAGGCGCAAAGGAACCGGAGATGACACGAAATTTGAAAGTGGACGGATATGAGAAGGAGGAGGAGGAAGATGAGGAGGAGGAGGAGTGAAAGAAGGAGGAGGGGAAGAAGAGCAGGAGGAGGAGAGAAAGGAGGAGGAGGGGATGAATGCGGATAGTGGAAAACACGATTTCAGCGCAATGGAGCGTGCTACTATCCGTCATCGATGCAGCATCGACCAACGGCGTCTCTCTCTGTCTGTCTCTCTCTCTCTGTGTCTCTCTCTCCCTCCCTCTCTCTCTCTGTTCAGTCGACCCTCTTAGACGCATCGCAGTTATTCGATTGATTTTACCCCAAACCCTATCGGTGTCATTCCCATAACCCTTTTAATTACTACTCTCTAGACCTATTAACCGATTTCGCAAGACTCTCTAACCCTATTAACCCTTTTAAATCGACTCTCTAACTCTATTTGACCATTTTAATTAGACTCTGTAACCCTGTTTAACCCTATTAATTCCACTCCTTAACCCTTTAATCATGCTCTCTAACTTTATTTGACCCTTTTAGAATCTCTAACCCCATTATCCCTTTTAATGGAACTCTAAATCTATAATAAATTAACCCTCTTTCCCTTCAATTCTCTAAACCTAAGGAGACGCCAATGACTCCTGTTCTTCACCAGTTTTAACTGCACCAAAACAATTACACACCATTACAATACTGTACAAGGCTTCCACGCTGTGCTGTCAGACTAATTATTAATTCTAATGTTCTGCGACTGTCCCTTTATGATACGCCGTCCATGTAACGGAACTGAATATGGTCCACACTTTCTTAGTCCATTAATTGCGCTCACCAAATATAGTTGCAACCGCATTTATTACACCCCATGAGCACCCCTCGTTTCCTTCATCGTCATCATCGTCGTCGTTGTCGTCTTCGATGTAGTCGGTGCGTAGTAGTCATCATCATCATCAACATCATAATCATCATCATAATTTTAAGCATGACTTGTCGTTGTCAGTGAGAGGGTTGTTGCTGATGTTACCATCGTTATTGGATGAGCAACGTCTTGTGAGGAATAAAAGACAGAAGACGCAGTTTTACGAAAAATTCTTTAATATAGATAATTCTTTGTCATCTGGCGACAAAATATCGTTTAAATCGATACAGATATATCAGCATACAACCAGTCAGATGGACGTAACTGAATACACGACGATGATAATGACGACGACGATGATGATGATGAGTATGACGATAACAACGACAATGACGATGATATTGACGACATCATGACACTCACTAAGTAACTGATGATACTCCTGAGCTGCAATGCAGTCGGATGATGGATCAATGACGACTTCTGTGTGATAAGTGAACTCGTCTGAGCATTGGTTCTTAGAAGGTATCAAGAGAAGACTGAGAAAATAAATCGATCTGGAATTTAAAGAGTTCGATCCTTCGATTAAAATGATAGATGGGAATCCGTAGCAGGGACCTCTACGCGTCTGCGGGAGCCCTGTCACGTCCTCGATTCCCCTCCAGTCTAGCAGGAACGAGACGTGATGGGTTCGCTCAGTACGAAGCGATATTTTACTAAAAATGTTTCAATTAATAAAACTCTCGGAAAGAAAGCGTTCGATTTAGGGAGTTCTTCTTAGCTGGCGTGCACTGCTGCTTTCTGTCCGATCTCTACTCTGTTCGAATCCTTATCTCTCCTACTCGCCTGAGCGCATTCCCTTTTATCCCAGTCCACCAAACATGGTCCCCTTCCCTTGGGATCGTCGAATGTATAAGGGGTGTCTATTCACGACTACTGTATATAGTTGCATTGTCTATCCCCTATGCATGTCCCTCGCTTGCTCTGTCGCTGTCGGAGTCTTGGGGGATTCACGTCTTCATCCCAAGATAGGCTTATCGGAGGGCCTAGCATGTTATTCGATGTCACAGTGGCGACCCCAGGCGGGTGTCGTATTCGCCTTCATGTTGACCGCTGATTTTGGGCGCGACAATCCCATCACGGGTGACTTTACGAGTTGCTGAGCACTGATGAACTTTCTCTTCCTAATGACATTTAGCATCGCCTAGGTTAGCATAGAGGGCGCCTCTAATTAGTTTTTAAAATTAACCCTCAGAGGCTAACCTATGAAAAATCACATATTGGCTAACCTGGGGTGAATTTTTCACCCCACACTACTTAAGGCGTCTGACATGAAATTACACCACGTTCAGTGAACAGCGGTAATTGTACCAATTTCATCATGAAATTGCAAAACTAGAAAACCTAAATAATGTCAACTGTCAGCACAATCATCGAGGCTACAGCGATCGTCAAACGAAACATCACCAGTGACAAGGCCTCCATCAGCGTCGCTAGCTAAATCGTTACCTGTATCACCGTCATCACGATCATCATCGATTTCAACATTATCTAGCTCCGATACATCGCTGCTGTCATCACACTACATTATCATCATCTTTGTCATAATTTTCAATCCATTCTGATATCAATTTACTTGTATTAGTGGCAGATAACCTTCGAGGCATCTTACACGCTAATAATATTCAAAATTGGCCAAGGTGTGACGTCAGTTTCTTAGTCACGTGACTATGTATCAAAAATAAGCAAAACAAAAATATGAAATCAAGCAAAAATCATCTAGGAATAGATACACCAAAGCGCATGGCATAGCTCCAAAGCTGTAGAACACTGCAGCACAAATACTGACAATGGGGTGAAAAATTCAAGTTCAGCCTCTAAGGGTTAAAACGATAGTTTCCTTGAAGCGGCACGGTATAAATTTTAGACTAAAATTGAAATTGCAACATAATATTGAGAAGCTGCGATGTTCATCGGAATCTCGATTCTTCGGAGTTTTGCTCGAAGAGAGGATCAGTCGTCGTTGCTAAACAAAAAGAATTTGCTCTCATAATTATAATTACCAGAAAAACAAGTAAAGAAAGACTAAAGCAACAGACGAAAGTACGCAAACATCTGTCAACCAAATCACAGAAGAAAATTTAGAAATTTATCCTCATTAAGAACTGAACGTCTTCTCGCTAATTCGAAGTTCACTGAGCCTCTGCTCGGCTCTAAAAATGCGCTATTCTAATGTTGGGATACAGACTGTACTTTAAAGATATATACATTTTAGGCACGGTAGCCTATTGGTTAGAGCGCTCGGCTTGTAACGCGGAGAGTACGGGTTCGAGCCTTTTCTGAGGCTGCTACTGTGTAGGAACCTTGAACAAGTCCTTAATTCACAGCTGCTCAGCGCTATCGGTTGACGCTTACTCACTAGGTAGTGACGCTTAATAAATGCAGAAGTAATATAATTAAACAAACCTTGAAAGAAGCATACTGTATGCTGAATCCCAAACAATCGGCATATCGACAGAGAGATAGCTAGATTGGTGAGCGTTTGTAGACTTATTTTTAGCGCTCTATACGCAAAAACTCATTATGAAGCGATAGAATCCTAGACAGCAGGATTCGGTAGGCTCCTCCGCTTGCACTCTCACCATCTTCTGTTTGTCCCTATCATACGAACCGCTGCGGCCCAGTCCAGAAACTTTGCCGACGTTGGTTCCACATGCTGGAATCGTCTCCCTCGAGAACTGCGATTTGAGCTCCACTCTCTCCCCCTCTCAGGGTTTCCGCAGCGCCTGAAGACTGAACTGTTTAACAGTGATTCTGTTTGTTCGGGTCGGGAGCGCCTCTGTTGAATTTATCCTCTAAGAGGCGCTTCATCAATATTAGATTACAATTACAATTACAAGATGATGATATAGACAGCAAGATATCAGAGGTCACTGACACAGTATAGACTAATAGCAGTAGGCCTATATGGCGACTGTACTATACAGTCCATGTAACGGTGAAGGTATTCGGCTCACCGTTCTCTTCTACCTGATGGCGGTGACCAGATGACGTGTGAGAATGGCGAAGATACAGAGGCAGAGATAGCAAGAAGTTGTTCGAACGGAAATCCCTGTAGAGTTTGGTAGTTTGTCGTCATTGGCCAACAGAACTAAACAGACAACAAAGCGAACATACGCTACAGTCGGTCAGGCTACTGTGAAATTCAGGCCTAACAAAAACAAATAACAAACTGCAGCCAGAATTACAACAATTATTTGACCCATCCCACGAACTCAACATCACCTCCTGTAATCACTGCAACGGTCTTTCAGTCTAAATTGAAAACACTCCTCTTCCACAAACCCTATACGGATTCCTCCTCTGCCCCTTATCTACATGTGTCTTGTCGCTTCAATTCCAAATACCATTCACCGTAGCCGTCTGATTGTCTGCCTGTTCGACCCATCGAACTCGTCCTGGTACCGAATCTGACTCTTCCTGCCTATTGATTTTGCTCTGGCACAGCGCCTGTGAATATAAGCTGGTTACTGCGACTTATCATTCTTTGGGTGCTGTAGACATCTTGTGTTTACGATTACGATACAATTAGAATTAAGTCTAATTGAAACATTTATATCTATGTTTGAGTTTTTGCTACGCAGTGCTTTCCCTTTCTTTACAGCATCCTTGGATGATCCGTTGAACTCTGAATTGTAAGAATTTGACAAGTTTGTTTCAAATCTCGTCTTTGTTTTAATCGATTGCTGAATTACAATCAGCTTTTTATTACCCATAAAAAATCGGAGAGTAGGGGTTCGAGCCTCCTTTCCTGAGACGGTTACTGAGTATGGACCTTGGGCAAGTCACTTCACTCACAGTGGTTCAGCGTCATCGCTTGATGCTAAATCGTTAGATAGTAGCGTCTAATAAATGCAAATATAAGACAACTATTTTAGATGAAACTTCATAAATGTAGAAATAATAATTTCCTTATAATAATTTTTATACCTTTATACCTATTTTTTATAACAGTCACTCAACGTTGCTGTTGATGTACTAATAGTACCAATTTTTAAATATGGAAGTAGAAATGAACCATGTTACTATCTATAGATCAATCAGTTTAACTTGTTTTCTGTGCAAGATCATGTAAAAAAATATGAAGGATACGTAGTGGAGCATTTGCATGAGTCTGATGTAAATAAAGGGCAGTCAACATAATTTGCAAGAGGTTGTTATGTTCGACAAAACTATTAGAGTGCTTTAAGGAAGTTTAGAAAAACATAGATTAGTGTAAATCTGTGGATATAGTTTATCTAGATTTTGCCAAAGCATTCGACAAAGTACTTCATATAAGGCTGGCCATAAAATGACCCAAACTAAACACTTTCTATCGTTGAAGAAACATTGGTCTCTATTTGAGGGATTTCACAAAAGGTTATTTAAAGGCGCTATATAAATACCTTGACGAAAATATTTACATAAATATCGGAATATCAGTAAGTGAGACTAGCCAGACTTCACATCATAATCCTACCTGTAACATTTACATAAGTAGATGCCGAGGAAGAACCTGCAACGTTGGTTACGCTGCATGCATAAAGTCCTTCACTTGAATTGTGTATGGACCAAGTAACGTTGGCTGATTCGCTGAAACAAATAAAAACATGCAATATTATATTTATAATAATGGTCGCAAACTTATATAGCACCACTTTAAAAGAAACTTCTCAGAGAAGCTTTGGATTGTTAGTGTCTTAAACAGCATGTTAAGACACTTTGCAATTCACAATTCAGAAACGTTGCGAAACATCAGTTACTGTTTTAAAAGCTGTGGATACTAGTTCAACATTCTAGTCGTTGTTTGCTATTGGTTTTTAAAGGTCGTTAGATCAAGCTAGAGTATTATATAGCCGACATTCGATCGGATCATATATTAAAAATCCCAGTTCTAGACAAAAAGAAATAGGTAATTTTTCCACTTAACATGAACATATACACAGCCACCCAAAATGTTTTCCTTTCAAGCATAAAGATGAAATAGTTGCTACTAAAAATTATTTTTAAAATGTGGAATTTCTGATCAAGCAACTGAAAACGATAAATACAACAGATGGTCACCTGACAGTGCTAAGTAAATGCAAATCGAATCGTTATCGGTAGAACAGAAAGTCTGATGTCAGAGATTCGAGCTTATTCAAAGCCATCTCACGAAATCAAATCGCGGCCAATTGTAATTGTAATTTGTAATTGTAATCTGACATTTATAAAGCGCCACTTCAAGAATAGACTCATCAGAAGCGCTCCCGACCCGAACCAGTGAGACCACTGGCAAATAATACAGACTTCAGGCGCTTGCGAAACTGCGGAAGAGACAAACAGGAATACTAGCCGGAGCTCTCGGGAAAGGCGATTCCAGGTATTGGGTCCAACATAGGCAAAGCTTCTAGACTGCGCTGTAGCAGTGCGCATAAGAGGGACAGTCAGAAGTCCAAGGGAGGCCGACCGGAGAGTCGAAGTTGGTTCAGTTCCAGAAAATAAGCCAACGAAGATCGAGCAAGTGTGACTTGCCTGTAGAAGAGACTGGTGCCAAGCGTCTCGTTCCCGTGGAACCACTGCAACTCAAATGGTACTTGGCTGGTGACCTGACAAGTCAGAAGCACCGGTTTCTCAAAGTATCCGTGCGTCAGACGAGGCAGGTGAACCACCGGTTTCTCTGGCAGCGTACCACTGATCGCTATTGGAGTCGTCCTTTGGAAGAGACTGCCCTTATCGTCTAAGCCAACAAACTAAAAGATGAAGATACCATAGAACACATCACCTCACTCAACACGGCAAGCACAGTGTACAGTAAACAGCAAGCAAGAGTTTAAGGAATCGAATCCAGCCCCTTCATTCATTTATTGTAGCCTGAATCAGCGAGAAACAGTTAGACCATTGGGGGTCAATAATATAGCCTTCTAATTAGCTGAATAATATCATAATTATTATTAATAATTTTATCACCATCACTGATTTTTTATTATTATTACCAATAATTTTGTGGATTAACATGAAATAACAGTCGTTAATGTGGCAAAAACTGTTTTATTTGATTTGTTGTTTTCCGCCCTATAACCTCAATCTGCCCTAGCTCCCAACTTTGTAGCTCTGTCTGTCTCTCTGTCTCTGTCTCTGTCTCTCTCTCTCTCTGTCTCTGTCTCTCTCGACAGCAACACTGTTGGGAGCTATGCCTTCATCTGAGCTTGGGGTGGCATGGTCAGTGGTCCCTTGTATTCACCTTTGTTGGAAAGAACACACATACAGGCCTTCGGTCATCGGGCCCCTATTGTAGATGTGGACGTAGGCCTACGTGTAAGGTTATAGTTGACGTGAAAAGGTCGTCTGGAGAAGAAAATGACTGACTTTGAGATAGAAGAAATCCGATGGCGGAAGAAAACTGGAGACGTTGTAAAGAGACGGTCGGTAAGAATCGTAGACGACTGGAATTTCCATCAGAACTTCGCCATAGAGGTCAACCAGTTCGAGCTTCGTTAAACGACCTGGGCTGTCAAGGTCCGTCGCGTTCACGAGAACAAACGTTGGAAATCCTATGGTCCCACAACATCGATCACTTCATTGACGATTAATACCATTTAACCTTTAATGGTATACACTAACAGTACAAAGTAATAACCCCGTGTATCTAGTTAACTTAAAGGACAAGCTAAAACTAATCGTTGAAGCAATAGTAATTCTAATCGTAACATTCATATAGCAACTCTCCTGAAATCTCTCCAAATGTTTTCCCAACTTGAAAAGAGGCAGAGAGAGGAGTCATAATTACTACCTCTATGATTACCTCTATGAATTACTAATTATTTTAAATCAGAAATGCATTAATAGTTAATCGATTGATATGAAGCGTTCAAGCGTATATTTTTCAACATTACCCATCACTGGCCTGGGTGAAGTATCGGAAAACTGAAGCGTCGACTTGCAAGAAAAGCCGTAGGCGAAATCGAGGGAACTGAGACCCGCGACTCGAATCGTCGCCTTTCCCTCGGAACCGATCTTCAGATCCCAAACTCCGGGCTTCGGATTTTTCACGGTGACGATCAGAACGTTCTTCAGGTCAAGCAGGATCGTTAATCCGGTCTCTGGCGTCAGCGAGTTGCCTGAACCAAACACAGTCAATATCAACATCATTCATACTTGCAGCCCTTTTGCGAGGTACTTAAAAGGCGCTATAGTAAGCGTCTGCATATACGCATGCATATTTATATACATACATTAGTGTCCTTGATTTATACAAAAAGATCAACTGTCTCTACATAAGAATTGAGGCTTTTATTATTCCTGGCCCGGATGAGACCCTGGGTTGTTCACCATTGGGGTCCTTGATGACGATGCTCGGGTTCTTTGCGCTGAGTGAGATCGTGAACTCTTGGAGTTTGCTGTCAACCGGAAGATCATAGCTGAAGAGGCTCTGACCATCGGACGTCGATGTGCGGTTCCAGTCTACCGCCAATAGATTCAAGTTTCGCGACTGAACGGCCACACGAACGAAATCGAGAACCTACAGAGCAGCGAACCGTGAAAATCAGTTCTGCGGACACGCTTCACGACTTCGGATACCACACCACAAGCCTAAGTCTTCAGCCAATGCCAGGCCTTAGACCGACGATGACGACGACGATGACGATGACGATGACGATGACGATGACGATGACGATGACGATGACGATGACGATGACGATGACGATGATGATGATGATGATGATGATGATGATGATGATGATGATGATGATGATGATGGCAAAATGTGTGCCCAACTAGGCTGATTGAAATCCAGACATCATCAATTTGTTTAGCAATGTCTTCCTTCTCTCTGTCCATTGTTCTGATCAGTCATCTGATTAGAAAGAGTTTATATCCAGATTTAATTCGTTCGTATATCTCTCCTTTTGTCCTTCCATCCGTCCGTCCGCCCTTCCTTTATTCTATCCGTCCTTGTGTCCTTCCATCCGTTAGTCATTCCGCCCTTCAATCCGTCCTTTTGTCCCTCCTTCTGTCTGTCCTTCTGCTTTGCGTCGATCCTTTACTGGCCTTGTTGACTTGTGATTTCTCGAGGAGGAAAACTTGACCGGAACTTGTAGATGCAATCTTTTCATAAGCTTCGAAACCCGGATGTGAAACTTCTCCACAGTCTCCAGTCATCACAAATATCACCTGTCAAGAATAACATTCGTAGCTCATGAAACCTGATTGGTAATAACAATTAATAGTCCCAGTTAGCAATCATAGCGCGTTACACCAGACAAAAGTCTCTATTTCGTTTTAATAACCGTGTTAATAATCTTGACAAGTTGCTGAACTTAATCATCGTCCACAGTAAGCGAAGCCATCTGAGACTAGAGCATTCGCAAGAGATTGAAACCAAGGCAGCCAAGTCATCTACGCTTGATTATGGCTAAGTCTACATAGAGGCGCATATATGCGATGCACTTCAAATCTATATGGCGCCTTTGTCAGAGGCGATTCCGAATCAATTGCTAGGGGCTTACTACTGATTATTATCAATTAGTAACTTCAATCGCGCCGGGGTATAATGCACAAGGTATCAACCGATGGCGCACCAAAACCACCTAACCAGATGCCAAAGTGTAGATCCATAAATCTGTTGACCATAAATCTGTTACGCGTGATATTAGCCCCATAATATACTTAAAGATGCAACTCTACACTTTAGATGTTTGTTGAGGATGCCAAGTTTGCAGATCCATACATTTCTGTTAGACCTGGGCTGAACTGTTCGTACCTGGCTCTGTTTATGTTGGATGAGACTGAGTACTTCGTCCGTCAGATTGTAGTCCTTGGCTCTGGCGTCTGTGAAGACATAGATGAATGAGTAAGGCAGCGACTTCTCGAGCGCCATCTGGATGCCAGTGATGCTCATCTCCGGACAATCTCCTCCTCCCTGGACGGTCAGATTCCGCAGCGACTTCTGAAACAGGTCCGGATCCGTTGTCGCCGTCACCGGTCCAACCTCTGTCCAGTCAAACATTCACATTATATGCACAAATTAGGTGGCAAATTAGGTAAAGGAACGGCAACACGTTGGTTGAAAGCCTCTACACAGCCCTATCAAAGCGTGAAAAGATAAAAGGTAAATGTAACATGTTGGTTTAAAATCCTCCATAGAAAACCCTCTGAAGTGTATAAAGGTTAAAGGTAAGTGTAAAATGTTGGTTTGAACTCCACCATAGAAACCCCTAAGAAGTGCGTGAAGGCAAAAGGTAGCGCAGCCTTCTTGTTTAAGCGGTCAAATTGAAGAAGAGGGCAGAGGAGGGGAGTCTTTCCTCAAGGAATTATTGATTGTATGATCTACCTCATCTATCGACAGGACTAGGTGACGAAGCTGCCTTGGAAACGTGAAGTCGTTTTCGACTGGAGTTGTAGGCCTATTTCTAGAGTTCTTTGATGGGATACTTGCACTACTACATTGAAATTTTTCACTTCTGCTGCTGCTGCTTCTGCTGCTAAAACCAGGGGAGGGGCAGTTCTGTCAAGTGTGCTAATGCAATCGGTCCCATTGGGCTGATTCCTTCGATGGTACTGTATATCCGAACAGGAAGAGCAGAAGAAGCAGAAGTAAACAGAGGAGTACACGGAGAAAGAGGAGGAGCAGGAAGAGCAGGAGGAGAACAAGAAAGAGGAAGAGAAGGATGAGGATTAATAAGGTGTAAGAGGGAGAAGAATAGAAAAAAGAGGATAAAGAGGAGTAGGAAGTAGAGGAATATGAGCAGAGTGAAGAGGAAGACGAGATCGTGGGTTGATGGGGAGGTATGGGTGAATGAGTAAATGGATTAGGAAAAAAGAGTGGGTAGAAGAATTAAGCAGATGGATGGATTGGTTGGATGGATGAGAAGGAATTGCTGTGGAGGGGAGGACCTTCGGCCATAGGAAGCGATATTAATGCCAAGCAGCGACTCGATATCATAGGCACCGTTAATTCGATAAGCGAATGTACTTGTTTACTGACGAAATTATGTATCGCATCCATTACTCAGAGACATTTTTGCGTTGAGAGCGATAAAAGTAAACAGTCCGCCCCATCACATGATTTCCATGTGCAGTTGGACTCTGAACGCGTGCGTGTTTGCATGCATGGGCACGTGTTTACGTGTATGTATGTGTGTTTGCCTATGTGTTTGCGTGTTTTCTTGTATGCAAGTGTTTTACCTATATGCCTGCGTGCGTGTTTGCCTGTAGGCTTGCTTGTTTTCTGTATATCTGCATGTTTGCCTGTATGTTTGCGTGGGCGTGTTTGCCTGCATGTGTGTGTATTTGTGTGGTGTTTAAATGTGCGCGTGTGCGCGTGCATATGTGTTCGCCTATATGTTTGTGAGTGTATATTAACTCGTATGCGTGTATACGTGTTTGTATACCTGCGCACGTGTTTGCCTGTACGTCGCGTGTTTTTCTGCATCTCTGTGTCTTTACCTGTATGCTGAGCGTGTGTTTATCCGTATGCTTGCGTATTTTCCTATATGTCTATATTTGTCTTTGTGTGTCTTTGCGTGTTTGTTTGTATGTGTGAGTTTGAGTATAAGAGTTGCATAGACAGAGGCTAAGCAAACGAAGCGCAATCGCTTCAAACGATAAAATCTACAAAACTTTTAATCTAAAAGAAATCATATGATCCTCTTCTTCCTACTTCCCTCTTCTTCTTGCTATATAGAAGTTTCAAAACAAATCTAAAGACTTCTATAGCGCCTTTATCATAATGTTCAAGCACAAATCGTCTAAAATTTGAAATGGTGTAAATCGTATTTGTATGCGCTTATATTTTTGCACGTTAATGTACTGTATTGTATTGCGAAGCAATTACCTTATTTTTATTTATTTATTTATTATTTTTTTTATTATTATTATATATTTAATGTCAAACTCGTTTTGGAGGTAGGCCAGAACCTGGATCGTTTGAGAGGTGGCTTGAAAGCGGTCCTTCTTTACAGGTGGCTTAGAAGTGACTTTTGTTTACTGGTGGCTTAGAAGTGACCCTTGTTTACAGGTGGCTTAGAAATGACCCTTGTTTATAGGTGGCTTAGAAGTGACCCTTGTTCACATGTGGCTTAGAAGTGACCCTTGCTTGGAGGTGGCATAGAAGTAACCCTCTCCTTACTCCTTCCGCCTCAACCCGCCACTAATTCTTTAAATGATTTAAATCAAAGGGTTTAAATTCTTTTAACCGTTGAAATATAGTTCTTCAGAAAATGGAGAATTGCCGTTCAACTGTTTTCCGATAGTCTAAAGAGAGCTTCTGTAGAGTTAGAAACCGACCTGGATCGTTGAAGGGAACGAGGATGTAGTTGGAGAGCGGGTTTTTCCTCATGGTGAGAGTCGTTGCGAGGATCTTAGTGGCTCCTTCGATCACTTGAACGATGTCGTCAGACATGGAACCCGTTGTGTCAATGACAAAGGCCAGCGATGCCGCTCCAGGCGCCGGTGCCTCCGTTTCTGCGTCGGCCAGACTCGCATGGATGATTCCAGCCGATCCTGTCCAGTGGTTATCATCTGCACCCCAACTGTTGTCGTACGTTCCATCTGTCGCTGCAACAGCAGCTGCTGCATCTCGGTATCCATGGAGTACGGATGTTGGTCTTAGAGATGGCGTCGAACTGGCCACCTGAACACACACTAGAAGGACCAGACAACTGGAAGTGACCCAGAATCTTCCCTCCATCGGAAGAGGTTATAATAAGAACCGTTCGCTCTGCTAAAACTAAATACAGCAGCAGTTTTAGTAGTTGGAAAAATGAAATAAAGCTAAACAAAGCCACCAGCGTCTGGTTTCTTTCTTCAGTCGATCTAACTTCAGTTGAATCCTTGATGAGCAAGTGGTAATTATAAACCAGTTGTTCTTTTAATAGCGGTTGGCCTTTAGGCCAAAGATAAACAGGCGAGTTATTTTTAACGTGCACGAAAGAGGCGGATAGGACGCCCGTGATTGACAAGTGGAGGTAAACGAGAGAGAGACAGAGAGACAGACAGACAGACGAAGCAGAGGGACAAAGATCATATGGCGAAAGGGGAAGTCGGATGATTGATTGACGGAGGAGGAAGTTAAGCAAGGGTGCAAAACGAAGAAGGCATTCGCTGAATAACGGTCGTGGAGGCGTTAGGTTCGGAGAGCAGATGAGTCATTCCAGCTCAACTCAACCAATTCTGAGGAAAGTTCCCGCCCGACCATCTCAGAATTGGCAGAGGTTTTACCCACATGTTGCAAGATGTATTGGATGGAAAAACCCAAATTTTTCTGCAATATTTCAAATACTTTCCAAGATATCATTGATTCCGTGATCCCACCCTCCGAAGTCATTTCACGAAACTTCAGATGTCCACTTTTTGAGAATTGATATCTCTCTAGAGCTTTTAATCCAATTTAGATGCTCTGTCAGAAAATGCAACCCCTTCTTCCTCTTATCTGTCTCTGCTCTCCAACCCCAAACATCACCCACCGTAGCTGCCACGCTGTCTCTCTGCCTGACTCTTGGATCTTGACCCGGAACCGAACCCTTTTGCCTATCGATTTTGTTTTGACTGAGCGCCTGTGAATAAGCTGGTCCCCGCGGCGCGGCTTTCGTTGGGCACTGTAGAAATCTTGGAATTACGATTACGATTACGATTACGACAGGTGATTTTTTCTATGTGTACAGTTTCGTGTGCAGACAACAAAAATATAATTATTATTATTGTATGTCCTATGATTTCAGCTGTATTAAATGTCAAAAGTGCCTTCATATTCATTTTATTTCTAAATTTTGCAATATTCAGTATCAATATATCCACAATTACCAGGCATAATGCACTCAATTTTTAGAGGTATACTGTCTATGTAGCAGGCAATTACGTGGCAGAGTTTGACTTGATTACTTATTCGCATCTGCTGGATGTAATAGGTCAAATTTTCCCCCAAATCTGATAAGGGGAGTCAGAGAGAAAAAAAATTCTCAAAAAGGGACATAAAAATATTATTTTTTATTGCATTTACTGATAGAGCATAGATCTTTTGATAAGTGATCCAAAAAATCCCGATGGCTTTTTTGTTTTAAGGAGTTTACAGAGTGTAAAATACGGTCATTTTTGGGCATCACGAGTTGCAGTTATGGGCGGTATTAACAGACTTGTTACCCTAATATATCAATATCAAAACTGTGAAACCAATGTGATCACTTTTAAAAATATAAATGCAACATATCTAAGTAATTTTTATTAAAAATACAGTTAACATAATCATTTCTTTATCATAATTAAAGTGAATTTATGAACAGATTTCATGTTAATTGGTGGCCTATGAAACTACATATGATGAAATATTCTGTGGAGCTGCTAAACGTATAAAAATATCAATATAGTGTCAATTATGCATACAGCATCATATTTTGAGAGCTTTTTGTACATAAGATGAAAATTTAGTTGTTACATCCTTCCAAACTGGATCGTCCAACTGATACTGATACTGATACTGACGTGTGTTATTACTGCATGCTCAAGTTGCTGGTACAACACGAAGGACAATGAATGAATCCTGCTCTTCACCAGTTTTATCTGCACCAAGACAATTACACAGCGTTACAATACAAGGCTTAAACCTTGTGCCGGCAGACTAATTATTAATTCTAATGTTCTGCGACTGTCCCTTTATGATACGCCGTCCATGTAACGGAACTGAATATGATCCACACTTTCTTAGTCACGAGTTGCAGTTATGGGCGGTATTAACAGACTTGTTACCCTAATATATCAATATCAAAACTGTGAAACCAATGTGATCACTTTTAAAAATATAAATGCAACATATCTAAGTAATTTTTATTAAAAATACAGTTAACATAATCATTTCTTTTTTTTGCGCTCACCAAATATAGTTGCAACCGCATTTATTACAACCCATGAGCATCCCTCGTTTCCTTCATCATCATCGTCATCATCGTCGTCGTCTTCGTCTTCGATGTAGTTGGTGCGTAGTAGTCATCGTCATCAGAGGCGTCGATCCATCGTAAACATTGGGGGGCCCGGGCCTATAATGGGGTCTGGATGCGAAGCCCAATTGAGTTTCAGGGGCAAAGCCCCTGGTAAGGGGGTCAAGATCGAAGTAGGCCTAATGCAGACAGACGCAAAGCCCAAAGCTCGGAAGACAAACAATGAGAAATGTCGCTAATATTATTTACAATGGAATGTCAACTTAAGTAGGCCTATACACAGCAGTTATATGGCAGTAATGCTAAAGCAGCACAATATGAACACATAATTATTTATTCGACAATGAACTTGCCCAAAATGTTCTTCCTGATTGTGCTTCTTCTAGCAAACTTAGCCGCTATGGTAGGTTTCAGATTAACTGTCATCTACTTCAGTTTTTATCACTCTAATCTATTCTAAGAACTTCTATAGCGCCAATGTAGTAATGTTCAAGGTATTATTCGATGGTCGCTGCTAAAAAAATCATTGTCCAAGTCAAATTCCATGGTGAGTCCGGGTCGAAAAGCCTAAGAGGAGTCCAGAAGACACAAAGACAGCCTACGCAGGAAATGAGTTCAGGAAGAGGTGAGTTTTTAGTCGAGGTCTGAAGGCCGAAACAGACTTTGCCGAGCGAACATTTGTCGGAAGAGAGTTACAGAGTCTAGGACCAGCGACAGGAAAGGCACGCCTTCCAAGAGCTGTTCTTGTCCACGGAATAGTCAGATTTACATAGCTAGAAGACTTGGTCGAGTAGAGATAAGTCTTGGGAGTCTGTACAGAGCGAAGATAGCGAGGTTGGCTGAAATGTAGAGTCTTGAATACAATGTCCAGTCTTGAAAAATGTGCGCTTTTCTGCTGGCAACCAATGCAACGCATTTAAGATTGGTGATATATGATCATATTTTGGAGTTGTAGTGATAGCTCTTGCCAATGTATTTTGGACTCTTTGAAGCTTCAACAAATTAGCTTTAGAAATGCCAGTAAGAAGCGAGTTGCAGTAGTCAAGACGGCTGGAGACTAGAGCATTAGCCAAACAAACCAGGACAGAGAGGGGGATGCGATGCCTAATTTTACGGATATCACGAATGTGGTAGTGGGCAGACCTACATATAGAATTAATATGTTCATTGAATGACAGGTTGGAGTCAAATACAACACCAAAATTGCGGGTTGAACAGTTGCGTTGTACGACACAGATGCCTAGATGGACGGAAGTCAAAGAATTAAATTTAGTCATTTGCTGTGAGGTTCCAAAAAGGAGAAACTCAGTTTTGGATGGGTTTAAGAGCAATCCATTTTCTGCCATCCATGATTGAACTTGGTTTAAGACTCTAGTGTCAGAACAGAGAGTTGAGTCACTTGCCTTAAATGCAGACTGTGCAAACGAAAACAAATTCGTATTTTACATTTCATATTGTTGTAATACAGCATTTGTAAAGCGCCTCGCATAACCTCTCAAAACGCTCTAAATTTATTAATTACTCATTTATAACCTGATGTCAAACATTGAGGCACTATATAATCCGCTTACGTGATTCTTTTCTTGTACCTATACAGATGGGATGGATAGTTGAGTCAACTATTAAAATTTTCTATACCTGGAGTTGAACCTTGGGAAACTAAGTAACTGGCTTTCAATTTCACCTAATTGCATCTACACCAAACAGTGATGAAAAGCTGATGAGCCTACCTCCACAAGTGCAATTTCACCATCAATATTGTCATCTAGTCGTTTACGTTTTAAATCAAATTTATCTATTTTCGTATCACCAATTCAAATGCAATGTGCCTAAATTTTACTTGTTCAAAATTAACGAAATCTTATATCCATATACTTAACAGATGGCGCTTTCTTCGGCTAGCGATACAGAGACTGTGTGGGGATTATAATTATAAAGGGCGACTATACGGATATGGGTATATATATGTATCCACCCCATAATTACACAACCATATGTACATAAGGGTCATGTATATGGTTTTGTAACTGAAGAGACTAATTTAGCGGGTCGGCTTGCATCCGTACTCCCCGACTAGTCGAAGATGACATCCAGATGGCGATGGCCTTGATGTGAGAGCAAGTTGTATGACCTGCATTCCATTAATTTTTCAGGGTTGTGTCAAACATTGCTATAGATCTGTGCCCCCGGCGACCTGTGTGGCTTAAAGTCTGTATATCTAACTGCTTGTGACTCAGTTCGCTTGGTCGACCTGCATATAATTATGTACTGTTGTAGTGTATATTCATGTATCTGTTTTTCTGTCTGTCCGTTTGTCTATCTAAGCAAAAGTAGCCATAGACAGCAAAACCTAGAGAGGTACAATCGAAAATTACGGACTGGGATTGTTTACTAGTTTTAAAGTGAAGAATGACAACTTTTGTCAGTCCAGAGCTGCCTTGTACCGATTTTACAGCTAAAATATTGCCGGGGCCCAAGCAATGGCCGGGCCCCCAGGCTCAAAATATTGCCGGGGCCCGGGCCCCAGGGGCACCCATAGGATCGACGCCACTGAATTCATCATCATCAACGTCATAATCATCATCATAATTTTAAGCATGACGTCGTTGTCAGAGTGAGGGTTGTTGCTGATGTTACCATCGTTATTGGATGAGCAACGTCTTGTGAGGAATAAAAGACAGAAGACGCAGTTTTACGAAAAATTCTTTAATATAGATAATTCTTTGTCATCTGGCGACAAAATATCGTTTAAATCGATACAGATATATCAGCATACAACCAGTCAGATGGACGTAACTGAATACACGACGATGATAATGACGACGACGATGATGATGATGAGTATGACGATAACAACGACAATGACGATGATATTGACGACATCATGACACTCACTAAGTAACTGATGATACTCCTGAGCTGCAATGCAGTCGGATGATGGATCAATGACGACTTCTGTGTGATAAGTGAACTCGTCTGAGCATTGGTTCTTAGAAGGTATCAAGAGAAGACTGAGAAAATAAATCGATCTGGAATTTAAAGAGTTCGATCCTTCGATTAAAATGATAGATGGGAATCCGTAGCAGGGACCTCTACACGTCTGCGGCAGCTCATCACGGGTGACTTGACGAGTTAGCTGAGCACAGATGAACTTTGTCTTCTTAATGACATCTAGCATCGCTTAGGTCAGCATAGAGGTCGCTTCTTAAAAAGTTTCCCCTGAAACGGCGCTATATAAATTCTAAATTACAGTTGCAATTACAAAATACTATTGAGAAGCTGTGACGTTCATCGGAATCTCGGTTCTTCGGAGTTTTTTGCTCGAAGAGAGGATCAGTCGTCGTTGCTAAAGAAAAAGAAGTTCCTCTCGTAATTATTTATTGTTATGAGGAAAACACAGACAGAAAGAAACAAAGCAACAGACGAAACTAAGCAAATGTCTTCCAACCGAATTAAGGAAGAAAATTTAGAAAAAGAAAAGAAAAAAATAATAGTATACCCATTGACAGCTCATTGTTTCTAAGGGATTACCACTTCCTTCGGGTAAGAAAATAATGACATTTAGAAATTTATCCTCATAAAGAGCACGTCTTCTCGCTAATTCTAAGTTCACAGCGCCTCTGCGCGGCTCTTAAAATGCGCTATATTAATGCTGGGATACATAGATTAGACAGGCCTTGAAATGGGTCTATGCTGAAGCCCAAGCAGCAGACACATCGACAGATAGATAGCTAGATTGGTAAGTTTTAGTAGATTGATTTAGCGCTCTATTCGCAAAAAGTCAATACAAAACGACAGATGATGACTTAGACAGCAAAGATTCAGAGGTCACGGACATAGTAAGTGTAAGTGTAAGTGTAATTTGAGATTTATAAAGCGCCTCTTAGAGGATAAACTCAACAGAGGTGCTTCCAACCCGAAAAAGTAAAATCACTGTTGAACAGTACAGTCTTCAGGCGCCTGCGAACACTGAGAGGGGGAGAGAAAGGAGCTCAAGTCGCAATTCTCGAGGGAGACGATTCCAGCAAGTGGGACCAACGTAGGCAAATAGACTAGTAGGCCTAGGCCTGTAGACTAACAGCAGTAGGTCTACATAGTGATTGTACTAAGACAGCGCATGTAACTGTGATGGTATTCGGCTCACCGTTCTCTTCTACCTGACGGCGGTGACCAGATGACGTGTGAGAATGGCGAAGATACAGAGGCAGAGATAGCAAGAAGATGTTCGAACGGAAATCCCTGTAGAGTTTGCTGGGCGGTAGTCATCGGCCAACAGAACTAAACAGACAACAAAACGAACATAGGCTACAGTCGAACAGACTACTAAGAAATCCAGGCTTAACTCAAACGAATAACAAACTGCCGCCAGAATTACGACAACTATCTGACCCCTCCCACGAACTCAACAACATTGCACCTCTTGTAATCACTAGGCAGGTCTTCACTCAAACCTGACAACATTCCTCTTCCACAAATCTTATCCGGATTCCTCCTCTGCCACTTATCTTTCTTGCCTCTCCAATTCTAAATACCATCAACCGTAGCCGTCTGACTGTCTGCCTTCCTGACTCTTCGATCTTGACCTGGAACCCTTCCTGCGTTTCGATTTTGCTCTGGTTGAGCGCCTATGAATATAAGTTGGTTACTGAGACTTAGCTTTCTTTGGGCGCTGTAGAGATTTTGCGTTTACGATTAGAATTAAGTCTAAGTGAAACATATAGATCTGTGTTTTGATTTTCCTACGCAGTGTTTTCCCTTCCTTTGCAAACATCCTTTGACGATCCATTGAACTGTGACCCTAATTCAAAGGATTTGACAAATGTGTTCCAAATGTGTGACAGGTGTGTTTTCATCGATTACTGAATTACAGTCAGCTTTTTATTGACCCAAAAATGGTCAGGAATTCCGACTGTTCGCCTAGCGAAAGGAATGCGAGTTCCCCAACGACCTGTTGCCCTCTGGCTAATAAAACAGTAGACAGCTTCTGAGTAGGGAAAAGGCCCACAGCCGGGCGGGCTTTGCACAAGACCGTTCTGCAGCCTCTTCGTGCAACCAAGCAGAGCCTTCCAACGACAATATCTTGTAAAAAAGTGTAACAGTCGAATTTGAAATTATTAATGAAAAAATATTGTGAGACTTTCTCGTCAGGCCTTATATTATGATTAATTAATAAATTATATAATTTTTTCTTTCTTGTAATTGTGCCACTATTTTATCTATGAAAATGCTGCGTTAATCGTGAATTTACTCAGAAGTCTGTTGTTGGACACCATGCACCACTGTTTACGTGTCTTTTTGGCAGGATTTAAAAATCGTATTAACGATTCACTGTTGGCTTCAGAGTCAGAGCCTTCGTTGAGAAGACTAAGAGACGCCGCATTATATTTTTAGTCTGGTTATAGCTACATCGGTTAAAGCCTACGTCACAACGTCTCTATGCGAGAGGAAGCCGGTTCGCATACGGATTGACTATATCTCAGGAATTTGCATATCAGGCTAACACGGCCCGTATTTGGCAACCTAAACGGGTAAAGGGGATCGCAGCCGATAATTCCTTCAACACGATTAGGGACACGCCTAGACGATCGCTACAGAAAACGTGCAATAATATGTATGGAATCACATTGTATGTATGTATATATGTATGTATGCATGCATGTATGTATATATATGTATGTATGTATGCATGTATGTATATATATATGTATGTATGTGTGTGTATCAAGACACATGATGTAGCGCCTTATAAGTATTTACAAAGGCCCTTTCATGCTGACATAAACGTTGGAGTGAGGTTGAATGCGTCTGCATTGTGCTGTCCCTTAACAAGTGACGTACATTTGACGCAGTGGTAGACGTTGGCTGTTGAGGCACATTTGTGGCAGACGAGGTCGGCGGCGCAGTAGATTCGGTCGTTGACCTCATCACATTCGCCACCTAGCGGCACATTCGTCGTAGCTACAATCATTCAAAACCACTCGAACGAGATGACGAGCCCACATGTTATGCACTCGATCTAACAGCATGGTTTAACTTTTATTCGCGAATGTCATGATGATGATGATGATGATGACGGTGATGACGGTGACGGTGGTGGTGATGAAGATGATGATGCTGTCGTTGACGCTGTAAGATGTCGCTAGTTAATAACTTGTACTTCTCTTCCTTCTGCTCCTGTTCCTCCAAGTTAGTAAACACAGATAACTGGTTTTTCCTTATGACAAGAGTTGTCTTCCTATCCCTACTCAGAAGCAGTAATGGCATAAGCTGCTTTGAAAGTAGTTTGACAACTAATACTTCTTAATTCTACTTTTGAAACAGTTTAACTAGTAGTAGCTAGTAATTAGTTTTAGAGAAAGTATTTGTCTACTTTTCAAACTACTTTTGTAGCTACTGTTGCTTATGTCGTAAGATGTATTGCCGAGACAGTAAAGAACAAAAATGACTAAAAGCAGCTCAATGGATGAACTATTAAGCTGTAGATCATCACTTGACCAATTCCTAAACAGCAGACGAATTCTCTTTAACGGAAATTGCAACAGCTACAGAAAAGAACTCACACTGGAGACAAGTTCTTAAGTATGCATGAGAAAAACTCTCTTGCTGAAAAACTAGTTAGAAAAAGTAGTTAACTACAAATTGAGATTTTATAGTTTAACTACTAATTACAACTTCTTTTTAACTATTTGAAAGGTAGTTTAAATCCTAGTTAAGTGCAGTACTTACCTAATGCCAATCACTGTCGAGTCTTCGTAAGGCACTTAAAAGGCGCTATATGAAGTATCCGGGTACATGCATATATACATCACTGCTCATAAGTAAGACATTCTTACCACCAGTTCGGATGCATTTGAAGCTGCCAGGAGCCTTGGCATACCCATTCGGACAGATACACCTAGCATCGGAACAAATGGCTCCACCTTCGCAATGGTAAGACTTTTTACATCCGTATTCGTAGACCTTCCCTGCAATTGAAGAAAAATAATTATTCATGTAGTACCCTATTCAACTACTTGATATTACTCATTGCACAGCTGTGATTGCTGTTATAATTGCCATCATATGAGTTATAATCATTATTATCATGTTAGTATTTTCGTCGTCGTCGTCCTCTTCCTCCTCCTTCTCCTCCTCCTCCTCATCATCGTCAAAGACCATCGCCAATCATCATCAGCCTCACGTGATCACTCGAGGCACTTAGAACACCTGAAGACCTAAATGCCTGAGGACTTGAGCACCTGAATACAGTAGGTGAGCACCTGCCTGAACTGAGTTACGTACTTCGAGTGCAGCTGAGACCAACTGTTTTGTATCCTTCGGAACAAGAACAGATGCTGCCGTAGGATGAGCAGGAGGCGTCGCCCGTCGTATAACCAGCCGCTGCAACAGAAAATGCAACGTTGACAAATGAACTAATCACAAACCATAAGAGATCGAGGCCTCAGACGAAACCTCTTGCTTGACTCCACTCCGACCCCTGACCTCTGACCTCAGCTGCTTTCGCGAGGTTTCGCTTTGACCAGTGGGGATTCAGCTACAAGGCATGAGGGACGATTCGCCCCGCGCCCCCTTGGTTAAATGCCGGCGCCCCTCACACCAGACCCATACACAGTGGACTGCCAGAATGTGGCGCCCCTCTGGAAATGCTCTTTCCCCCTCAGGCAAGCAATCCTGGGGCCGCCACTGGATTTGACCAGATGCTGTGATAAATGTAGCAACGATCATCACTCTTAACATCTCCCTCACACTAATTCGAGGCGATGACGTTGGTAAAAAACATGGATCAGCATAGTGATGATATTTAGTCAGTCAGTCAGTCAGTCAGTCAGTCGTTAGGTCAATATTCTGTGCATTAACGATTATATAATAGAGAGATGAGATATCCGTAAGCTCCGAAACTAGAAGAGAGGGAGCAGAGTGAGGTGAAAGGGGTGTCGTGAAGCACCTGCTGGTGTCAATCAATGACGTGAGCCTGCTGCTAGATAGACAAGTCTACGACTCGACGAACAACGACGGCCGGTGACAGACAGACAACTACCTGATCTCTGGTAGCACGTGTTCTCATTTGCTGAGCATTTCTCGCCAATCAGCCGGTCGTTGTTACGTAAGCAGTGCAGCCGATCTGACGTCATTCTGCCGCTACGGCATCGACAGTGGCCGCTTTTGCACGTCATGCCTTCTCTGCACATGACGTCTGATGAGCATGACTCGAGTCCCAGTCGTACTGCAAGACGTCACCACATGACAACAGAACCAGACATTCAGTTACGAAGCAGAGAGGAGTTAAATTGTTTCATTGCGAAATCTCACATCCTCTCTTCTCCATTCTGCTCTTTCTCGTCTTCTTTGTCTCCTCCTCCTCCTCCTCCTCCTCATCCTCTCTATCCTCCTCCTTCTCCTATACTTCCATCTCCTCCTTCTCCTCTGTCTCTCCTATTCCTTCTCCTCCTATTTCGCTTCCTCCTCTTGTTCTTCCTCCGCTTAGTGTTTTCTGCATCAGTTCTCATCCTCTCTTATTATTTTTGTCTTACTATGTCTGATTTATTTCTTGATTTATTCCTGTACTTACTCGTGTGTGTGCGTCTGCGTGCGTGCGTTCGTACGTGTGTGTGTGTTTGTGTTTGTGTGTGTTTGTGTATGTGTGTGTGTGTGTGTATAAAATAATGACGTTCCAAGAAGACCCGGTGATGAATATCTAGCTGAAGTAAGTGTATAACTATTGCTATAGTAATAAATAAGGGGATGGATGTACGTACTGGGTATACATCGTCCGCTGATGTCGTCCGTCGGGAGAAGTCTGGACGGAAGGTCACACATGCATTGGCCTTTCAGAGGACAACCTTCGTAGAGCTGGAAGCAGACTTGACCGGATGCTTGGTCACAGTCGGAATTGTTGGCGCACAGCTGGACCTCCGTCGGATTGAAATTATGCATCGACCCTACAACAACAACAACAACAGAAACTACAACTACTACGACCACTACGACTACAACGACAACGGGGCCTAAATCACAAAAAACTACTACAGTCTAAAGAGGTGCATTGCTGTGTTGCGATTGGTCCCGTGTAAAACCATCAGACAGGCAGAGAGTCAAGTAAAGGGGAGCCAGCGTATGTTCAACACACATGTTGAAGACGATGGACTCCCCTTATCTATCTTACTCTTTCATTTTCAAAGGCCATTCACTTTAGCCATCTGACTGTCTGTCTGTCTAACCCTTGGATCTTGATTTGGAATCAAACCTTTGGAACTTACTTGCCTATCGATTTTGTCTTGACTGAGCGCCTGTGAATAAGCTGGCTCCTGCGACTTAGCTTTATTTGGGTGTTACAGAAATCTCGAGATTATCATCACAATTTTCCATTGTTTATACATCGACTTTATTCAGTGCAAACTTCGTCATTTTACGGTTCACTGATAGAGTCAGGAGGAGTTTGCAGACTCCCGCCGGAGCTTTACAGCCTGCTGATGCTGAGATACAGAGATGCGAATTTTATGCATTGATAATGAGAACAGTGATGGAAAACTGTGCTTAGGAATTTGGCTAAAGACTTTTATGACTACTTCATGATGTTATGTCCTAGAGAAAATTGGCGTCACATCCAATGCAGACTCTAGTCGCCTATGCATTTATAAATAAACTGTACGTAAATGAATTGAAACCGGTTTCAGCTTCTAGTCCTGGATTTAACGAGAACTCGAGGCACGAAGCAGAAACAATGACCAGAGTTCTTAAAATTAACTGCTCTTTCTTACTGAACTAGTTTCCATTTATCCGCCATTCGGAATTTGTTGTTACGCCATTAATAATAAAGCTATTTAGTAGATTAGAAAAATCTACGAATTAATCTAACACACATATCGATATCTCGAGGGATATTAATAAGGACCCCGAAGCGACCGAAGGAAGCAGGCAACACCAACGCTGTGTCTTATCGCTGCCATCAGACGTCTTAACCAAACGAGGTCCAGACATCCGTAGAAGTCATCCACAGAAGCCAAAGTCGTCTGGAGTTGGTGCCATAGCTACAAAACAGACCCATCGATGCATAACTAGATGGCAGCAGTTCGTGCTGGTCTTTCATTGTCCTTCTACGGGGCGTCGTATCTAAGAAACATCAAATCCCACCTCTTAACAGTAAATCACCCGCAGCTGTTTCTGCCTCACACGGAGAAGGGCGAACACAGACGTCGCTGGCAAAGGGTAGAACGGAATAATAGGCAGATAGGGCAGGTTAAAGGTCATCGTTGTTGAGGGAAGGACTTGGATGGCGGTGGAAAAGTTGGTGAAACGGAAACGTAGGAAGAAAGCCTTATCTGTGGCAGGGAGCCTCGATGTCAGTGGCCAAGGGTGGAATGGAAGCAGGAAGACGGGAGATGTCACAGCCGCCTCATAGGAAAGGAAGTCTCGTTTTACCACTTAAATAACCATAAAGACTTAACAGTTTCCTGGTCTTCAAAAGTGACACTTGCAACGAATTAGCAATAGCTACGAGTCAGAACGTCAGCGGAAGACTGACTCTCGACAGAGATTGTAAGTCGTGGGTTGGAGCAGGTCACGACCCCGGCCACGTGTTCTGCGGCCCTTAGGTCTGAGGCATGCATGCAGCCGCCCTTGACACTCCCTCCGCTGCCCTCGAGGCTCTGGATTCGCCAAACACATTCTATGAGCTGCTTATGAGCTCCGAAAGTAAACGGCATAAGTTCTGCTGAAACGGATTCAATGCCAACGTTATGGAAATCCATCAGTTGATTATCTTCATCTCAGATAATTCCATCCGATGTTTATTAGACGCAAGCATTTACGACCAGCAGCATGATATACACACATCTACATATCTACATATCTGCTTAATATTCTCATGTATGCGGACGTCGAGCTATCTATAATACGTGAGCTCCGATTTCCAATAAGTCTAATAACTAAAACGACCGGATACGCGTTCATCCGCCGGCCGCTGGAGCGCTGCAGCAAGCGTTTTCCTTTCGGCAGAGACACAGAGACAGAGACAGACAGAGATAGAGACAGAGAGAAAGAGAAGAGACAGAGAGAGGCAGACTACAGGACGATATTAGCTGCTCATGATCCTCTTCTTCCTCATCAGCATCCTCAGTGCCGCCCCATCGAGAGGATTTTCAATTTCGGCTGAACAAGAAACATCCAATCAATGCACATCATATTCGCACACACAAACAAACACAAACACACACGCAAGCATAACCAGCAATAGACAGAGCCACGTCAAACATACGCAGGCATACGCACAGCTCTGGTTATTCTTTAGACAGATTCTTAAAGGGCTCTGTGTTAAGCATCCTCAGGTATAGGCTACATAGAAACGTGTTAACAGAAGCGTGGATCTATGGTGGGGGGGAGACAATCCGGTCCCCGTTTGAGTTTCTGGGGCATCACCGAGTTGCTCTCCACGACCGATTTCGGCGAATTTTGCCCGCAGAAATTTCGAAACTTTTATAACGATAATACAGTAGTTCTAAGATGAAACCTTCTAAAGTCAGACAAAGAAGAGGAAACGCTAAGAAATGAAAAGCAAAGAGAACGTGAACAGAAATGAAAAACGTGGCATAAAAACTGATTGAAAGAAGAAGGACTGAAAAAGGACATAAGAAATTGACCACAAAACAAAGACTTCAACCACCGTAAAGTAGCCTCCCTTCCAAACGCCTAGATTCGGCAGAATGCATACAATAAGACATACATCTATACATGCATACATTCATGCATACAATAATACATACATACCTACATTCAAGCATACAGCCTGTCACACACACACATACACAGAGGCAGGCAGAGAGGGGAAAAGAGGAGGACATGGACGGAAGCAAAGTGGGAGAGAGAGGCAGAGAGAGGAAGGCACGGGAAGACATGGAAGGAGGTAAAGAAAGATACAGAGGCAGACAGGCAGAGAGAGAGGCTGAGAGAAAGAGAGAGAGAGAGAGAGAGAAGGGGAGGGGAAGAGAGGATCACTGGCAGAGGGAATAATGGCGCATTTTATGGCGATCTGATCAGGTCTCGATTTTTCGGTTCGACGCATGCGCAGTGGTGCGTTCGGCAATCTGATGAGACAGCCGTTAATTGATATTCGTCGATAAATTGGAAGATAATGAGTAATTCGTCGTTGTCGTCGTCGTTGCTGTTGTTGTTAATGATGCAAAAGGATTCAGTTACCTGATGAAGAAGCGTAGATGCCGACCAACCAACAGACGATCACCGGCTTCAACAGAATCTGCATCCATTAAACCATCCATCATCATCATCATCATCATCATCGTCGTCGTCATCATCATCGTCATCAACATCATCATCATCATCTTTATTATCATTATCATCAGTCATAATCATCATCATCATCATCATCATCTTTATTGTCATCTTTATTATCATTATCATCGTCGTCGTCATCATCATCATCTTTATTATCATTATCATCGTTATCATCATCATCATTATCATCGTCGTCATCATCATCATCATCGTCATCATCATCTTTATTATCATTATCATCGTCATAATCATCATCATCATCATCATCATCATTGTCATCGTCGTCATCATCATCGTCATCGTCGTTGTCATCATCATCGTCATCGTCGTCGTCATCATCATCATCATCGTCATCATAGTCAACAGTTTTCATCCTCTATGTTGCGAATATTCTCTTGTTTTTGAGAAAATCGATTCGTTCTCATTATGATCCAAATATTTTTCTTGGCCTCTTTGTCTTCCTACCATCTTTTTGTTATGTAGGTCACGCAAACTGAGAACGCGCCTTCTAGCAGAGATTTCGTCACTTCCGTCCTGTCTGTCTGTCTGTTTGTCTGTCTGTCTATCTGTCTGATTTTGTACTGTTTCCGCCCTTCTGTATCTCTTTCATCCGCCTTGTCATAAGTCTTTGTTCAATGCCGCTGGGCTTTTGACGTCTGAGCCGTCCATTCTGTCTCCAATTCCATGCGTCTCCATTTCGAAGAACTTTCCATTCTTCCAACCGAACGTCAGCTTCAGGCGGCATAACAGTATTTTGCAAGTCATCATCGCTACTGTCTTTGTCGTCATCATCATTATTATCATCGTTGTCGCCAACATCGTCATTATCATCATCTCTCTCATCATCACCGTTAATATCATCTTCGTTTTCATCATCATCGTCCTCGCCATCATCATCATCTGTCGTAGGTTTTTGTTGGAGAAAATCCTCTTCTGGTGGTCGTTATGCGGTGAGAATGAGTTGTTTGCTTACTTACTCGTTTCTCCTCGAGATTCCTCATTCTGCCTGCGCATCATTTGGCGCCGTGAAACATCGGGGGGGGGGGGGGGGGGGGGGGGGTAGCAGGAGGTGTTGGAGGAGCGGAAGTGAAAACAGATGGATGGTGCGTTTTCTTGGCGGTCGAAGGAATGGCCCTTATCAGGGGAATTGGCTGCTGGTCGTAATCACAAGTTGAGTCGGTTCTTCTTGGACGAGATGGAGGCTGGCTGCAGAGGCTGATAACGTCTCTCCTTAGAGGCAACGATGGATCGCGGATTAGGCGGCTACGACACCTGAAGAAAGCAAAACGATAATGATTTACACCTGGCCAAGGCAGGTGACTCCCTCCGCGCTTTTCCCCTTCTGCTGCTGCTGCTGCTGCTGCTGATGTTGGCGAGCACCTGATACCACCATCTTATGCCTACGGCCTACACCTAGGCCTAAAACAGGCTTCGAGAAGTACGTATAGCCAACACACGCAAGCGTAAGAATGCGATTTGAATTAAGCAGAAAGACTATAAAAGCCTTCTTCAATCAACGTTCGTGAAAAACGTGTAATGAAATGAACGACGAGAGAATGAGAAGAAGAAGATGATGATGAAGTTGATGACGATGAAGAGGAGGAGGAGGAGGAGGAGGATAATGAAAAAGGAGTAGGAGCAGAAGATGAAGCGAGAGAGAGAGTGCCTTTATCCGGATTAGCAGACAACGTCCTTCCGTCCGTCCGTCCGTCCGTCCGTCCGTCCGTCCGTCCGTCCGTCCGTCGTTGTTGTTGTTGTTGTAGGATTTGTCTAATTAATCCGTGCAGAGCAGCTGACGTCATTATCCTCTCTTATCCTATGACTTCTCTAGCGCTGTTATCATAGAGTAGAAGGCATCAGTCGATGGTCGCTTCAAGTGAAATCGTAATCATATTCATGATCCGTTGGAGAAGCCAGGTGGAATTCCAATAGGTCAGATAAACCAGAAGTCAAGCTACGGTGGGTAAGCAAGTTGAAACAGATGAATCTTAAGTTCACTCCTGCATTTGAGAACGGACAGAACGAACAGAACCGGTCAATGGATTCCAAAGCTTTGGCCCAGCTGCGTTAAACGGCCGAGGATCCAGTGCTGTCCTGGTAGAGAGACTCAGCAACATTCAAAGCGTCCATTGATCGAGTGCAACATTTGTTGGTATGGCGGGTGAACTAAAAGGAAAGATAGGTCGGCTGATTCAAATGTCTATCAGACGGATTTTAAACTGAATTCTCTCCTACAACAAGAGCACTGGATGCAAAATGGTTGCGATTTGCTGATATTATTTTAGTAATCTTCGTCATGTGTCTTTCTTTTGCCTATGACCAGAAAGTTTTGAACTATTTCTGGTTCGTGTTGGCTAAATACAGTTACAATGCAATATGAGATACAAAGCGATAAAAAATACAATGCAATACAATATAAGATACAATACAAAACTATTCATACGAGTACGACTGAGTGCGAATCCCAGAGATTTCCGAAGCTCCTGCAGACACTTTCAGTTGGCCGACGGTTCATCCGAGTACAGATAAAGCCAGAGACAGACAGACAGACAGACAGGCACACAGACAGAGATCGCAGGTGCGTGTCACTCCTGCTGTGCCCAGGTGGGTCATAGTCATCGTAAAAGACCGGTCGTCTAGGGGGGGGGGGGGAACGATTACTTGTCTCGCTTCCTCAGTCTTTGTGGCCGATGAGCTTTTAACGATGGCTGCTCTGACTGACGAGATGGACGACAACAACTAACGGTATTCGTAATGTAACACATACTAGGGCCTCGTAGATGTGGTGCTGCAGCGTCAAGCCAGACAGTCACCCAAACATCCAGCCAGCCATTTAGCCAGCCATTTAGCCAGCCATTTAGCCAGCCATTTAGCCAGCCACTTAGCCATCTAGACAGCCGGGCCGAGCGGTGGGTTGGCCGAGGAAAGCAGAGAACACGACGCATCGGTGGACGACAGACGACAGGGTTAGTGTCGGCCATTGACGCCAAATGTCAACCGTCGCTAACGCCGACAAAGTTTACAGCCAATGCTCACAATTTATGTTGCGCCACTCGTAGCTGTAAAATCCACGCCGCCATGCACCGCACGACAGCGCCAGGGCGGCCAGGCTTGTCTTACACTACTAGTGTCCGTCCATCCGTCCGTCTTTCTGTCTGCTTATGTGTCTGTGTGGCGTGTGCGTGTATCTGTGGCCTTGTGTTGTTGTCCTGAAGCATTTTAATCTCTGCAACGATTTAAACCGCCAGACTTTCCGACTTCTTATGACCCCAGAGGTCGTTCTGGTTGAGACATCTTTCGCTGACAAATGTAATGGAACTACTTATCTAGCGCTCGTATTCTGAACAAGCCGAAAGACGAAGACATGACCTATATGTGTCTTCGACCCGATCGGAACCTGACCTAAATTTGGACTTTGATTAGACGCCGGAAGCAGATCAATCGGCTGATTGGTTCTTTCGAAAACCCTAAACGACGTTCAGAATCTATTTCCATCAAATTCGCATTAAGATAATTTTACGTTGTGTCATTCCCTCCTCACTTCCATTCTCAGTCTCCCTCTCCGTCATTCCCTCCTCACTTCCATTCTCAGTCTCCCTCTCCCTCTCCTTCCTCCCTTCTTCCTTCCTCCGTTCATCGATCTGTCCCTTCCTCACTTTTCTCTTGCCTGCCTCCCTCCCTCACACTGTCCGCTAGCTTTCATTCCTATCTTCCTTTTCTCCATAAAAGATAGATAAGTGAGTGTTTCTTTGAGACAGAGCTAGAGAAAGACAGACAGACACACATACAGTAAGAGAGACACAGTGAGAGGCAGACTGATAGACAGACGTACAATGGCCTTGAAGAATTGATGAGGAGACTAGAATGATTGTCGACCCTGGTGAGCAGAAGGAGTTTTGGTCGGGTGGTGATGGTTCGTCTGAAGGGCGTTTATGGGTTCATACATCATTGAAGTCCTGTCTTCTACGATCGTCTGCCGCTCTCTTCCTCGCTCTTGTCAGCGGGTCACATCCCTCGTCCCCAAAGTCAAAGGAACAGCTTCCATACTCCTCCGCACCTTATGCACTGGTTAGAATTGAAGATTCTTATGCGCTGGTTAGAATAGAAGATTCTTATGCACTGGTTAGAACAGAGGACCATATGCATTGGTTAGAACTGAAGATTCTTATGGAATGGCTAGAATAAAGCACCGTGTGCACACAACGTGTGCATTTATTAGAGTAGAAGCCCCGATGCATTGGTTAGAGTAGAAGCCCCGATGCATTGGTTAGAGTAGAAGCCCCGATGCATTGGTTAGAGTAGAAGCCCCGATGCATTGGTTAGAGTAGAAGCCCCGATGCATTGGTTAGAGTATATGACCCGATGCATTGGTTGGAGTAATGTTTACGTTCTGGCACCGGAAGCTGCAACACCGAAAACAGGGACTAATTAAGCGACTCAAAGCGGCGATGAAATGTGAAACGATTCAGCTAATTGGATTAGTCATCGAATTTCAATTGCAAGTCAGGCCCCAGTGGCCACGAGTGACGGATGTTGGCTGAGGTCGACGGTTGAGGTTAATTCGATTCGCGGCTTCGTTCTCGTGAATTCAAACTCAAGCACATGCAGCCGTTGACTTCAGCCGAGTTCATAGGTAGATTTTTAAAAAACATACATTGCTTTAAATTGAGTTATACTCTTCGACTGACGCAGGGTCAGTAGTCTATCTAAGTCTGTGTCGTTGCCTGCTCGAATGTACGTGCGTATGTACGTCTGTGTCCGTTTTACTTGGTTTGTCTGTTAAAATTAACCTGAAGTGGATGTGAAACCAGAGTTAAAAGTTTTCGAACAGCCAATGTCTTCTTAACCGGAAAGTTATGTATCTGGGTCAAGTGACTCACATGTGTCAGTCAGTTACTGGAAAACTCCGACTGATCGAGTCTGTTAAAAGTTCGTTAAAGTTCTAAAGACATAATCATATCGTATAATGGTTAGAGTTAGTTAACGATTAATCGTTTATGAAGCGCCTTATACTCGGAAGGTTGAACAATATTAAATACTTGTCGGTTGAAGTGCATAGCCGAGGGCAGCAGTCGAAGACCTGGACAATCTCTCCTAACGACTTTTAGCCAATAAGGAGTGCAATGGCTTGACGACGAACTGACAGTTTACTGTGAGGCTCGGGGAATCGAACTCCAGACTCGGGTGAAAATTCAGACCATTTGCCACCATACTGCGATGCATTAGCCTCCTACAGTCGTCGTTACGCTTCTCACGATCGCTCTTCGCCTCGATGCCTTCAAGCCAAAAGCACAACCTCTTCACCTCTGATATTAACAGTAACACATTTTATACTAACGAACCTTTTATGGTGCCCGCTGAAAGCGCTGCGTAAGTAACCAGATACAAGCTTACTAGCAGTATTATTAGCTTGTTCCTCATTCTTTAGCTTCCGTGTCAGGCGCTATAAAAACATTTTGATACGTCCATAGAACACTAATTCTAACGCTGAAAGGCACTTCAAACAGATCGAGATTGTGATGGAAGCCATTTTGAGGGCGCTGTACTGAAGCAACAGTTCGACACATGCGGTCGTTTTAGATGCGCTGACGTTTTTTGAAGTAGTTTTGAAGTAGTTTTGAAGTACTTGTACTTGAGTCCAAAGTACTTGAACTTGCAAATGTGTTTACTAGAGGCTTGATCTGTGCCAAAAAAGTTCTTCATAATGAAACGTGCAGCGGATGGAGAAACTGAGAGGCTTTTATAGATCTTCTGCTTGTTTATCAGTTAATTATTATCTGCAACGATTTTTTAGTTTTCTATTTAGTTGGTGTCGGTCGGTCGGTCGGTCGGTCGGTCGGTCGGTCGGTCGGTGTTTAGGTGGACGATGTCTTGATGAAAATTTCCTTCCAGACATAAGAACATCGATCGTGTGGTCCAAAAAGTCTCATCTATTTGGTTCTACGCAGCAACAGAACAAATTCGACTCATTGACTTCTGTCCACCTAGGAATCTATTAAACAGCGAAGTTGTTCGGCTCGTAGTCTCCAAGAACAATTCCAAATGAATGCATGTGTCTTATGGCAAAATCTGTGAAAACGTTTGATTTAATCTTAACTGATCAACAGATGTCCCTCTGTTTTCGCGGTAACTACGTGTACTTGCGTTATAGCCTAAGTACTCGTATACTTGAAACCACGGTACTTGCCACACCTCTGGTAATAATACGAATGATTCTAGAGCGAAAGCCATTCACTGATGTCATGATCAACGACTTCTGCAACACTTTTACAGCGTAAGGCCCTCAGAAAAAATCAAATTCATTAGCTGATGCTCATCAATATTCAACAGAACCGGTGTATAAATTATGTTAATGTGTGTTTACAGTAACTGTATCACAGCATAAGACACGTTCATAGGCACAAGCACGTATATATTTGCATATATTTACATATGTAATATAGTAAGCAGGACTTTTATGCTATAGGCATAAATATATATCAAGGAATTATCTCGCTGTAAATTGGCGCGCATGGATTCAGGTCAGAGGTCATAGTTCGCTGGGGCAATTATACCCGACGAAAGATATTTCCAAATGTTTCCTTGCAAAGCGCCATCTGGCCAGCTGGAAAACAGGGAACTCGGGAGGAGTGGCACAGCCGAGGCTGAGAAACTTAAATCGCTACTATATCAAGCAATACATTGTATGCGGTCGGTCGGTCGAAGGTTCGGTCGGTCGATGGTTCGGTCGGTCGATGGTTCGGTCGGTCGATGGTTCGGTCGGTCGGTCGATGGTTCGGTCGGTCGATGGTTCGGTCGGTCGGTCGATGGTTCGGTCGGTCGGTCGATGGTTCGGTCGGTCGGTCGATGGTTCGGTCGGTCGGTCGATGGTTCGGTCGGTCGATGGTTCGGTCGATCGGTCGATGGTTCGGTCGGTCGATGGTTCGGTCGATCGGTCGGTCAGTCGGTCGGTCGGTCGGTCGGTCGGTCGGTCGATGGTTCGGTCGGTCGGTCGATGGTTCGGTCGGTGGGTCGGTCGATGGTTCAGTCGGTCGATGGTTCGGTCGGTGGGTCGGTCGATGGGTCGATCGGTCGATGGTTCAGTCGGTCGATGGTTCGGTCGGTCGATCGGTTGCATTCTTTCGTCGGTTTCGCATCTGACTTTGAGTCATCGATCAGTTATTTGTCGATCTCCACTGCCAATCAATGGCGCATCGTTCGGTTCAATGAATGCCTTCGACAGTGATTGGCCTCATTTATATAGCAACTGATCCATCAATTACTCAAAGTAAGCGATTAATCGTTGTGTCAGCTAACCAGCCAAATACATACAACGTATATATATATGTGTGTGTGTATAAATAACATTACTCTAAACATATATAACTGAAGAATCCTATGTATGTATATATATTAGGTATATATATACATTCGTATATGGGTTATAGTATCTAAATATATCCATAGATGGATCTGGTCATCTATATATACATGTGTGTGTGTGTGCTTTTTGACCCTGTCAGATTGTCTGATTTCTCGGATGATCTGAATCTTACTTATAGTCTCGAAACATTGAACCAGGTTTAGTCCTTCCTCAGTCACTGTCTGTCTGTCTGTCTGTGTCTGTCCGTCCGTCTCTTTCTTCGTACCATCATACTTTACTACTCTCTGCCCTGTCTGTCCGTCTGTCTCTCCGTCTGTCTGTCCGTCTGTCTGTCCGTCTGTCTGTAAGTTCCGTCTTCTTGTCTGCCACTGCCTCTGGCTGATTCCTTTCGGTCGTAATTTGGCCAATAAAGCAAAGCAAAGCATGCATGACATCATCACAGTCGTCATCACCATCGACGACGATGTAACCAAAGGTTTTATTTATATATATATATATATATATATATATACATGTATATACATATTATATGTGTATATATATATATGCATGCCTACATGTATAGGCCTAGATATTCGTGAATTAGACGTTTGATGAATAGAGTCTAATCAACAACCGTTGCAGACGATATCTGGATATCAAAATCTGTTTCTTATAGCAAGAGGTTGGAAAGTATTCACGACTTCAGTTTCTTTATCTTCGCTTCCTGTCTCTCTTTTCCTTCTTCCATCTGTCTCTCATTTCTACTCATTTCTGTCTGTCTGTCTGTCTGTCTGTCTTTTCTTCTCTCTCTCTCTCTCCATCAAGCAATCATTTGTTCATTCGTTCATTCGTTTGTTCGGTCGTTCGGTCTCTTGCGCATCTGAACAACGATGTTATTGTTGGCATTGAGTGTGTATTCTGTGGTGAGATGAGTGGTTGAAGTTGAGTCCGTTGTCTTATCTCGACCGATTGCTTACTTTATATCATCATCCGATGTCCGTCCGTTCGTCCGTCCGTCCGTCTGCCTCTGTCTCTGCCTCTGCCTCTGCCTCTGCCTCTGCCTCTGCCTCTGCCTCTGCTGGTCTTCTCTTGCATGTCTCCGCCGCCGAATACAAAGCATCGATTGTCTCTCGTTCTTTCATCAGTAGAAGATTTGCTCCCCTTCACTTTTCCTATTATTACCTGCTAGCATTAGTTTGCTAGTAGTTCATAACAAAGCATTTATCTTGCGCCCATGCATTCAACGCGAGGTTTATGCTAATGAATCAATACTCTGTTATTTGCGACTGCTGGTAGGTGTTGCTAACTGCAGTTGAAACAACACAATATAACTAACATCTGCCGCAGTGAAAAGTTCAGAACTGCAGCGCAAGACGCAGACGACATACAAGGACATTCGGACGACACTTCTGGTAATCGGTCTCTCTGTCCAGTTACTCAGAAGCTGCTGCTGCTGCTGGTGGCGGTGGTGGTAATGATGATGACGATTGAGCTCTACGAACATTTCCTCGTGGTTTTAAAACGTAGTGACTCAGCCGAACATCTTGTTCCACCGAATCGAAGATCATCACCAGAAAAGCATCTTCTAGAAGCAGCTGGAAGGGTGTGGCAGCCTCCTCCGCATAACCGGTTCACAACTGATTTCGATGATAACGAACGATGCTTTAGTGGGGGCCATATCATGAGGTCACGTGATCGAACGACAAATTCCATCTCACAGTTCGATGCTTCTTTCCTGCGATCAAGAAAGACATCTACTTCCGATATCCCTGGTCCGAACCCTCCCCACGAATCCCTCGATTCTCAAGACCTTCGTACCGTATGACCCGCTGCACCGAACGACGATCCTCTGCCATTCACAGCGCAACACAACCTGATCGATAGCCTTCATTCTGTCGTCTCTCAGCCGCCGCCTATTGTAGCGATGCACTGAAAACATCTCCCTCTATGCGATTGTACGGCGTTACACCTGTAGGAATCAGGCTCTAAACTACCTGGATAGAGCTACGCAGAGACGCTCAAGATGGCCGCATGTTTGTCTGGCGTTTCGATTTTGATCAATTAGTTGGTCACATGCGGATTTTGCTGAATAATTTTACGTTCCGTGGCCACGTATAGCACTAGTAGACATTGCAATCGATCAGTGGACACTGCAACTCT